>CM068368.1:495489392-495842233 GCA_034769895.1 Magicicada septendecula
ATATGGCCGAAGGACTCGAATTACAGAATACATTAGCGGCATTATTAGCAAATATGCAGAAAATGTCTGATGAAAATAAAGCCAAACTGCAAAAGCTCTCAGAAGAAAATAAAGCTAGTTAAGATGAAGCATTAAAACAAAATAGGTCGCTACAGTCACTTCATGATGAAAATAAAAGAATCTATAATGTGGTTCATGACCAGGCGAAACAAAGTAAACAGCTATTAGAGTCAACGGAGAAACGTATAGGTGAGAAAGTAGAATTAATTCGCAGTAATATTGAAACCGCTTTAGAAACGGATAACTCTCGCATCAGCGAATGTGAAGTCAAAATCAATGGAATAGAGGAAAGAGTGGTTCAACATACGTCAACGGTGAGTGAGCTCGTAGATGAACAAGACCAGCGAATACAAGAGTTGAAACAACAGCTGACCCGACTTCAAAGTACTTCAACACCAGCGAACCAGACCACGTATATCTATAGAACTGTAGACAAAACCAATTCACAGTTAAAATTCTTCGGTAGAGACACTGAGAATCCTCTTCACTTCCTTAAGAATGCCAGAGAGACATGGAAGCAATAGGTGAAAGCCTGAGCGAGATGGATAAAATAAACTATGTAGTAATAAGATTAAAAGGTACCGCAGCTGAGTGGTTCACTGTCATACAGGATAAGATAGGTACGTATCAAGATCTGGTGCAACATTTTAGGGCTAGATACTGGAACAGCAAGATACAGAGAAAGATACGTGTACAGCTGGAGTTTGGCAGATATTCAAGTCTAAGAGGATCCAAAGAAAATTATTGAATTCAGCTGATATCCTGAGCAAAATATCTGGAACCAGAAATGTCAGAACCAGAAATGGTTAATAAATTGGCTCACCATTTTGGATGGGGAATTCAAATTACGGTGATTACTTAAGGAATTAAATCATTAGAGGAACTACTCCTATTGTTAACTAAGTGGGATAATGTTGATAGCCAAAGTAGTAGTAATAATAATAATGAACCAGCTCGTAAACAATTTCAGCCGCAACAACCACAAAAACAATAACAACAACAAAATAACCACAACAGTTTAAAAACAAACCAAATTTCCAAAGAATCAATCAGAGCAATGTGTTGGCAATTACCAAGACTAATGCAAATGAAGAGTGCAATAAAATTTATAGTATAAATAAAAATAATGACAAAATACAAGTAATACATACAATAACAAACGGCAGTATCAAAAATCATGTGTTAGCAATACTAGTGATAAGAAAGTATACATCGCATCTGGCCTATACCCTGTAGACATTAGAGATGAATTAATATATAATAATTGTGTTGATGATTGTGTGGAAAATGTTAGAATTAAGGATGATAATGACATTGTTGTGAGCGCGAAGATAAATGGTTGTGTTGGAAATGTATTATTCGATAGTGGGGCTCAAGTGTCCCTAATCAATGAAAAATTTATTAACAAACAAACACCAATTTAAAAAACACCGATCTTACCTGTAACAATAGTCACTACGGCCATGGGCGACTCACAGATTATTGGTAAACAAGCACTCATTACAATATGTTCACAAGGTATAGAAATGGAAGTACCAGTTCTTATAGTGAAAGATCTAATTTATGATGTTGTATTAGGCATGGACACTTTATGAAAAATACACTTCACAATTGATTTTACTAACAAAACACTAAAATGTGTAATTCAAAATAACCTACATACAATTAATCTGGGCCATACGCACAGTACTATAAATAATGCGAGCAGAAAGTTAATCTACAGAAAACCAGCTGTTAATCGCGTAGATAAGATAGCGAGTAATGGAGAAGTGACTGGTAGTAAGATAACAGCTGACCTTCAGAAACAATTAAATAATAGTTTAAGCAAACATAAATCGATTTTTAAAATTTTTGCAATTAAATATGCATTACTGGAAGAATTAAAAAATAGATTGAAATTTGTAAATATTGAACAACAGCGAGATGCAAAATTAAGAAAAATCAGTGAGGAGATAAAAATTCAAGACAACCCAAAATATAAGATCAACAGGAATGTACTATATAAAATAATAAACGGACAGTGGAAAATTATGGTTCCTGATGAACTTGTGGAAGATTTATCTTGGGCTTGCCATGAGAGTCTTGCTCACGCGGGGGCTTATAAATGTTATTTAGCTATGCGTGAAGACTTTGTATGGTTGAATATGGCTAGGAAGGTTAAATCTATTTTGCGAACCTGTCACATATGCCAAACAGCGAAGTACCCAAATCAACATACCTATGTGGAAATGGGTAACATCATTATGGAAAATAAAAATGATCTAGTATGTATTGATTTTTTAGGTCCGCTACCACGTGCATCGAGAGGTATGAAGAACCCGGTAGTATGCACGGATGCAAGGCAACCTCGCCGAAAGGGTCAACAGGGAGTTAGGTCGACTGTTTCGTACTTATTGTAATACCAACCAAAGTAGGTGGCCAGATTATCTCGAGTTTTTCGAGGCGTCCATCAACGGGAATTACAATGACACGACAGGATTTACGCCTAACGAATTACAAACCGGAGAAATGCCAAAGTGTGTATAGGATGGGTGCATCAGGAGGATTGCAACGCAGAATTTGCCTATTCCAAATGTGGTAAAAAGGTTAGACGCCAGGAGACGCATTAAAAAATGTGCCGAAGAACGGACTGAGAAATTTAATGCTGATCACAAGCTGGTAACTTTCAAAACTGGTGAGAAGGTACTCCTGTGAGCTTTGAATGTAGGGCACAGGGAGGATAACACCGCAGCCAAATTCTTTAGATTATACAACGGTCCATATATTTTATCGGAGCAAGTGGGTAAAAACACATACATTGTCACAACCCCAAATACTAACCGTGTGATAGGGAAGTTCCATGCATCATCATTAAGAAAATATTATGTTAAAGAAAATTGAACCTAATATGCCAGGGTATAGGTAGTATGAATGGTATGAAATTAAATGAAAATATGTGTAAAGTTTAAGAATAATTGTGATCATGTTGGATAAATGTTTTGAATGAACTGAGGTATATGTTTCCAATTATCAGAATGATGTCAGAAGTGTTGATAAGCTTATCTGTGTTTGGGAATATAGCTTAAATCAAACCTCGAACGTTTGTTTATGTCATTACTGTCAAAGTGACAGTTGAGGAATGTTGTTTTGAAAGAAGCTATTTATTTATTTTGATTTCGGATTTATATGTTATTATTTGGATTATTATTGGGGGAAGGATATTTCATTTAGGATAGGAAGAAAAAAAAATAAAAATTTGTATTCCATGTAACAAATTTTTTTTACACATGGTGGGGGTTAATCCTGCAACAAAACACAGGATGATAAGCTTTATTATTCGTATGTAAGCATGGATGAAGAACATTTTCAGGTTTAAAATTGTTTTATGCAATTTTTTGTCTTTTAGCTGTAAGTTTTGTATTTAGCAATGAATAAGGACGTAGGTTATATCAAATTCTTCATAAAAATGTGTTCTTGTATGTCATGTACTTTTGTAGAGAAGTTGTGCGCGTGTGCTAAACCTTATTCACTATATCTTCCGCGGTAATTAACCCATCGACGTGAAACTTTGACAGTGGAGTGTTTATGTAAATATTTACAGTTTTTATATACTCTGAGGGTTGCAACTATTTTATAAGTATGGTTTTTTTTAAAGGAAAAAGTCAACTTTTAACTCTTATCAAGGATAGAGTAATAAAATTCGTAGATAAAATCAATGTAAGCTCTTGCAGATTTATACAAAGTTTTGCATGTAACTCTTATATCTTCTGCAAATATCAACCATGTGACCTCGGATTGACCAAACGGAAGACACTAATTTTATTAATATTCGTACTCTGCAAGGTACACATCGCTACAGTTCATCGATAGCATTTGCCGAGTGAAGTTGTGTCTGTCGTCGAGAGTTTTGCTCGTACGAACGTATAAAAATCTCAACTTACAATCAAACTTGGAACTCTTTGCAAAGCTTTGCGTAAAGAACCAAGCGGGTTAACAACCTAAGTAAAAATTATTATTATATTTAAGTGTGTGTCACATTAGTCAAGATAGTCTGCATAGGGAATTATTGAACACTTCAAGCTTTCACGGAAGGTGTACGCTAAATACATCGCTTTTATAATAAATACCCATATTCACCCTGAGATCTAATAAAAATTAACGTGTAAATTAATAATAACTTTTGCGAACGAGAACGCTAATTATTGTGAGAGTGACAATTGTGTAAAAAAAAACTACTTGGTGTTAGCAGTTCGACGGAATCATCAGCGTGACGTACAGAGGATTGTCGCTGGTGCAACCCGCCAACGAAGAGGGCGCCAGGACAGGAGCGATGCCAAGAAGAGGAGGAACGCACATCTGGAGAACGTATCAGCAAGTGAACGGATATCATCAAACAAGTAAAATTGAACTATATAAACTTTATTCAAAATATAAAAAGCATGATAATTATGTAATTTAATATACATCGTAAAAACTATTATTTCTTTTGTGGTAATAACTAATAAATAATTTTTCATTACCTCCATTATAGACTCGTTAGTAATTTCTTCACACACACACTATATCCTATGCGATAATTATAATCTGTATCGTTGAAATATATATATATATATATATTATAGCGATTCATATAGTCGAGCTATCATATAGTTATATGAAAGTGTCAAACTGTGCTAGTCTAGCGGCGTAAGCAAGAGAGAGAGGGAATAATCACAGCCACTTCTGTCTAACCTCGCCACTGCTACTACTGACGCGTGCACAGACATGAAATTTTATTCAATTAATTTTATTTATTAAAACTGCAATATCTTCAAAACTAATAAATATACGGCAATTCTGAAACCTGCATAGTGTTCAGCAATTAAAGCTCTCTAAGTAGCCAAAATATCAACTAATATAATTAACAATCAGAATGATCAATATTGCACACCACTATATAAAAATTAATCCGATTCCGATTAATCGGAATAATTTTTATATAGTGGTGTGCAATATTGATCATTCTGATTGTGATTTCAACCACTAACACAAATTTTCTTCATTAAACGTAATATAATTAACATTTAAAGAAGTTATACAGAAGAAGAACGCCAAGAGATATAACTAGAGAATTAGGCTAGGTACGAATTAGGTATTTTCACACACATACAGAGAAAGACCAAAGCAATAATATTCTGTGGTCAGATCTTTGAAAACACG
This sequence comes from Magicicada septendecula, assembly GCA_034769895.1. Lineage (NCBI taxonomy): Eukaryota > Metazoa > Arthropoda > Insecta > Hemiptera > Cicadidae > Magicicada > Magicicada septendecula. The sequence goes on from CM068368.1 coordinate 495,494,631, forward strand.
TTTGCAAATACCTGTAATCAAACGATTTGCAAACAGCGGAAGTATGAAATTAGCCAGAAATTCTCTACCATCTCAAACTTGTTAAGGAGAGTTTGACCGACCTGTTCGATATCGTTTCAAATGGAAAACACATGATTTGTTTGGAACAACCAATCACAACCCTGTATTAAGAGTAGACGCTAACTCAGAATGAGGGAATTGACCACTCTTCGTTCGGGCATTAAATAAGCAAGACGTGTGTTAAATACGATCTCAATTGCACAAACAACGCAAAGTATTTATTTAAATAAACAGTTCGCAAAGTGGTCTGCAGTAGTAGAGGAACTAGTAGAGTTCAATAAACAATCTCGCTGCGTAATAACTAATTAATTAATTAAATAATTAATTAATAAATAATTAATTAACAGTGAAGTGACCTGTGCACCAGAGTAGCTACAGCATCTGTAATTGTCCAGGATCATCAGTCAACGTTATTGGTCAACATCATTTCTTCTGAGCCGAACCATCAAAAGGAGTATCTCTACTGATTACTATCTACGGTCGACGCATCAATCAGATAAGAAATATATTCATTGATCAATGAATATAAAATAACAAAATAAATAATTAAATCAATAAACATTTTTAAAAGACACTATATAAATTCAAATTTTGTATTTAATTTTTAAGATTAGATATAAAGTAATATAGGAGTGTTGACTGGAGAGTGAGGTGTAGTATTGAACGTGCAAATTATTGCAGACCCGTTCTTTAGCACTGGTTTGGGTCCCTAAATCAACCAGATAAGAGCAATTGGTCGTTTGGACGTTTTAATCTTCACTTTTCAAGCACACTCATTAACCAATAAGATTTATGTTAGCAATAAGTCATTAAATTAACTTTTAAAGAAATTAATTCAATAACAAAGTCATTAATTAAACAAATTTGAGCATTATTTAAGAGTTATTTGTAACGATTCCCCTTAAATATTCCACTCACTGAACGAATCCTTAGATAGTGTGTCTCTGTGCTCTGAGCTAAGCTGAATCCGTGTCATTTGTATCTGGGATTTGTTCTGGCGCCCAGGTAAAGTAAAAAGTCATGGGTAAGTAAGATTTGTTCTATCATTATATACAGAAAATAGATAGATAGACAAAAGGTCTTTATATAATTTGGCGCCCAACGTGGGGCCCGATTAAACTCGATTAAACCGATATTAACCCAAGTGACTAGTTTGAATTGTAATAATACTTAATTTGAAACGAAGTGGAGAATTTAAGGTTACAAATAACTGTTGAAGGATTAAATATTAAAATAAACTTTGTTAAATAGTTATTGAAAAAAAAATGGCTAAACACAAGCAGTAGGTATGGCAGCAATTGAACAGATGTTCAAGCAGTTGACCACTAAAATGGATGAAAATAATAGTAAAATTGAAAGTAAAATTGAAAATACTAATAGTCAATTAAACAGTAAAATTGATAGTACAAATAGTCAACTATCTAATCAATTATCTAGTGAAATAAAAGATACAAATAATAAAATTGAAGAAAATAATCAAAAATTAGAAGAAAGTAATAAAAAATTAATAAATGATGTTAATAATAAAATAGAGCAAACTAATAAATACTTATCTAGCGAAATGAAACAAATAAACGAAAATTTAACTTGCCAAATAGAACAAAGTAGTAAAGAAGCTACATTTAAAATACATGAAGAAATAGCTAATTTAGCTAGTAAAATAGATAGTACGGTACCAATAGCAAAATAGATGAGAGTAATCTTAAGTTTGATAAGCATACCGAAGAGGTTAAAGCTACAATAGAGGAATTTAAGAAACAAGTAAATACTAATTTTCGCCGCCAAGACGAAAAACTAAATAAATTTAGAATCGAATTTCATGAACGGTTAGAACAGAAAGTAACCCTTATTAACCAACAATTCAGCGAAGTAACTGCTGAGTTAAAAACCCAAATGCTTCTAAATAAAGATAAATAAAGAAGAAATCCAGAGTACTAGGGTAGAGTGCACCCAACTGGGTGAAAATATTAAGGAGGTTAAGAAACAAGTAGAGAGTAAGGCTGACCGAGACGAAGTACATCAAAAGGTAGAACAGCAATTAAAGGTAATGTGGGAAGATCTGACTAAGGAAATGAAGTCACAGCAAACCAAAGTCGTGAGGTGTGGCAGCTATAAGGAAGAACCGGAAAACCTTGTATTCTCAGGAAACCCACATGAGAATCCTGTGGAGTTTCTACGGCTGTTTGAGTCTTATGTAACTCGCATAAACCCACTGATGGACGACAAGAAGGACATGTTAAGCCGATTCCTCAAGAGTTGGGCAGGTACGTGGTGGAAAATCAATTCGGACCGAGTCCAAACCTACGCTGACTTCAGAGAGAAATTCTTTGCTCAATACTGGAACGTACAGATTCAAAGAAGGGTGTGTGATCATCTGGAATTTGGTAATTATCACCCGTCCATGAATATGACAACCACCAACTATGTGCTAAACGTAATGGCACAAGTAAAGCATTTAACACCACCAATAGAGGAGACAGACCTAGTGTACAAGCTAGCGCGTCACTTCTCGGAACGCACTAGAGTAGCAACCACTACTGGAGGAGTGGATACCCTAGAAAAGTTTATAATGGTCGTGGATGAATGTCAAGACCTAGAGAGGGACCTGAAGCGAGTAAATAATCAGCTGAGTAACCACCCTAGAGGCGATCATCAGGAACCAACTTTCTACCCAACGAGGAGAAGAAACAATGAGCGCCCAAAATAAAAAAGGTTTACCCCATATCCGGGTAACAAACCCCAATATCGGCAGGAATTGGAAGAGAAGGGTAGAAGTAGGAGCGCTGAAACCCGACCAAGTAAAGGGTTTAAGGTATGTAAGACAGCCGTATCATCAACCGAGCCACAACCGTCTACTAGTAAAACGGACACGGGATACGGGAAGCCACTGCAGGTAGAAAAGAAACAAAACTAAACCTACCATTACCTGCAGTAAAACAACCCATTAATACAGTTAAAAGGAAATTAACAAATAATATAAATCAAGTGAACGATAGGGAGTTCTTGACAAAAGAAGAGCAAGAAGTGGGTAGAAGCCATTATCCTGAATGTCCGGAAATAATTTGTGAAATCAGTAATCTACTAGTAAGAGCGTTAATAGACACCGGCAGTGAGGTAACCTGTGTCAGCTCAAAGTTTGTAGAAAATAATAGTCAGTTGCATAATTCTCCCAGACTACCGGTAAAAAATTGTAATGTACAGGGAGCCACTGGAGCCAAAATGCAAAAGATAACTGAACAAATTTATTTACCTATCAATATAAATGGTACTCAAACCCAAATTGTAGCTCTTATAGTCCCGAAACTCATTCATAACTGTATTATTGGGGTAGATACGTTACTTGAATGGAAGACAGAAATAAATTTCAAAAGAAATACCATCACGATGGAAATAGGTACCAAGAAAATCAGAGTACACATTAAAGAATTTAAGCATTGGAAGTCGGTAAGTGTCATAAAAGGGTGTGGAGAGAAACCGGTAGTTGACGTTAGGAGTGACCAGCACTGTATTAAAGATACTCCAGAAATCAACATCGGGACTGAGTTGAACAACAAGCAACAGAACCAAATTCAGCAACTTGTCTATGAGTATAGGGATGTTTTTAGAACAGAGCCTGGAAGAGCTGAGTTCTATGAACATCAGTTAACACTTACTGAAAACGCATCATTTGTGCAAAGGACATATCCAATCCCTTTACACTATAGAGAAGAAGTGGAAAAGGAGGTCCAACAGATGTTAGCGAATGGAGTTATTGAGAGGGCAAGTAGTCCCTATATTAACCCTTTAGTGGTTGTCACCAAGCCGAACGGGAGTATCCGCTTATGCCTTGATGCCAGGAAATTAAATTCTTTATTAATACCTGATTACGAGTGCGCAAGGAGTGTGGAAGAATTGTTCCAAAAATGTAATGGAGTTAAGTACATGACCAAACTGGACTTAACATCCGGATTTTGGCAAATTCCAATCCGCAAATGTGATAGACAGTATACGGCATTTTTGCATAAAAACAAGTGCTACCAATTTAAAGTTGTACCTGTTGGCCTGAGCACCAGCTTAGCTGCAATGGTAAGGTGTTTAGACAGTGCCTTAGGTAATGAGGTAGAGAAGTATACACTAGTGTTCGTAGATGATATTCTATGTGTGTCACAAACATTCGAGGAGCACTTGCAACATTTAAGAAATATTTTTGCAAAATTTAGATCAGCAAACATGACGCTGAATCTACGGAAATCAGAGTTTGGTAAGGAGGAAATTAAGTTTTTAGGTCACCGAATCTCAGTGGAAGGAATAACCACAGACCCAGAGAAGGTAAAAGCCATACAAGAATTTCCAACTCCAAAGAACTGCAAGCAGCTAAAGTCATTTCTAGGTTTAGCTAACTACTATTAGAGGTTTACAAGTAAATACGCGGAAAGTACTGTTCCATTGTTGAAGTTGTTAAACAAAGGGATTAAATGGAGGTGGACAAGGGACCACGATGAAGCGCTACAACAAGTGAAAAGTCTTTTTATAAATACTGTTATATTACATCATCCGAGGGTAGGAGAAAGATTTTATTTACAGACTGACGCCAGCAATATTGCTATAGGAGCACACTTATATCAGATAGATGAGAAGGCCCAAAAAGCGGTATTAGGATTTGTAAGTCGCACACTTAAAAGGTCTCTAGCCTCTCCTCTCCAACTCCAACTCTCACCTACAAGCGGTGGGCCCTGTTAAGTCGAGCAACCCATGCTAAGGTTGTGGTAACCAATCCCTTCGGCAGCTTGGGTCGGCGAGCCAACGAGAGATGGGGGTCTGGGCGAGGTGGCCCTGAGGTAATCAGGGACCCGGCTTACCAAGATGTAGTGTGTCGGCAGCAGGATGCATGGCGGGGTTGGCGGCGGAAGAACATAAAAATGTCAACGGCGGCGCTGTGCGGTAGCGCGATAATTTCACTTTGTAGGTTGGCTAATCTGCTTACTGCCTTTTGTTCTATTCCGATTATTCATGTTGAAACTTTGTACAGTTCGTCACAAACGCTCGTATGCGTCGGTCGGCTCACAGCCACACTGTCATATTTTCTTGTCGCGACATTTAATGTAGGCCTTAGGCCAACACATTTCACTTATGGCCAACTAGGCCCGCTATTAATACAATTTAAAAATTTAATACTTTCTATGGACAACACGCTCATTAGCCAACCTTATTTAAATAACTGTTAATCATGTAATGTAAACTTGAACTTCTATTAAAATGAATTTAATACAGTCCACAATTTTCATCATTTCTGCTACCTGATGATTCATCAATGCACGCATTAGAAGCTACATTCTTTTACAAAACATTTTGGTCCACGCCGACCGGATTCTCTACATTTTTTGGTCCTCATAGTACGGATCACTCACAACACTAACCATTTTTTGGTCACTCCAGACCTGGATTTTCCATGCGTCATTACCATTTGATATTTTTCTGCCACTATTTCTGGCCATCATGGGCGAATTACCACATCAGCTGATACGACCGTGGCGTGATTTTCATCAGCATTTCGCTCGTCATCTTAGAGCCTTCTGATAACATCTTAGCAAGAGCCTGCTAGCTACAGTGCTTTACACAAGGCGGTCATCTCTACGAGCTGTGTTTGCCATCTTCACCAAGGCGTCGACGCTGCAGGACATCGCCAACAAGGTATCATCAACAACAGTGTAACAAGGTGCGTACAATGGCTGAAGAAGACCTCAAAGTGTTGACCAGAAAAAGAGGCGGCTTAAAGTCCGCAATAGTACGAATACAATCTGCCGTAAATAACTTTGATGTAACTTTAAATACAAAACATTTTTTAACTGTAAGGCTGGAAAGTCTCAAAAGCTTGGCCTCGAAGTACGACGAGGTGCAGTCTGAAATAGAACTTATTAGTAAAGACACGAGCGCTGCTCAAGAAGACCGAGTTGAGGTCGAAGAAATGCTATATTCGACTGAAGCAAACATTTTGCAATTACTTGATACATTTAATGCTCAGACTGTACCTCCCGTATTATCGACGCACATGCAATTAAAACCAATAAGTTTGCCCTGCTTCTCAGGCAACATATTGGAATGGCAACATTTTTACTCAATTTTTACGGACTTAGTGCATACAAGATCCGATTTAACACCAGTGCAAAAATTACATTATTTACATTCTTCTTTGAAGTGTGAACCTTTAGATTTAATTAAGTCATTACCTATCTGTAAGGAAAATTATCCAATAGCGTTGAGTTTGCTGTCCGAAAGGTATGACAACAAGTTCATACTAGCAAAATACTATGTGCAAAAGTTACTTCAAGTCAAGTCGACAATAAAGGACTCTGTCCAAAGTTTGGCAGAGTTCACTAACACAATAACGTCTTCCGTTAATTCACTGGCAGCAATGAAGCTGTCAGTGAATTCATTTGAATTTATCACTATACAGTTACTATCCACTAAACTCGACCCTATTACTTTTAAACTATGGAAGGAGTCAATAGACCCTGACAATTTACCTAGCTTTCAAGATTTCACTCATTTTTTAAACTCACGTAGACAGCTGTTAGAAAATACACTGCCTATCGAACCCGGACAGCAACTCAACAAACCTAATGTAAGACCTAACAATAAATATGATAAATGTAACTCAAGAAACACTGCTGGCAGCACTACATTTAAGAGCTATCACTCAGCGGCAAACCATTATTCATGCGTGTGTTGTAAATCCAATCACCCGCTTTACATATGTGATAAATTTCGTACATTAAGCACCGCTGAGCGGGGACAATTTGTTTCAAGTCATAAATGTTGTAGCAATTGTCTTAGATCAGATCATCTTATAGCTAGCTGTAAGAATAAGCAGGTGTGTAAAATCTGTTCAAAACCACACCACACATTGTTGCACGCAAATAACGTGCCGAACTCAATAGCTGCCAGCAGTAACTACTGCTCGCTCAAATTACAATGCAAGAACAATGTTCTCTTATCCACAGCAGTTGTATCTGTCATTGATCAGGCTGGCAACAGACATAGGGCTAGAGTTCTTCTAGACCCCGGTTCACAAATAAATTTTTGTACAAAATCATTTGCAAGGAAATTACAGCTCAAATTAACTAAATCCAACATACCAATCACAGGCATAAACAATACAGCGTGTTACGCAACTGATATTGCGTCTATACGCATTATTTCTCGCTATCAAAGATATAGCTTCGAGGCGAAATGTGCCATCTTATCTACGTTAACTCACAATCTGCCTGCAAATTCGTTTGATATCAATCAATTCCACATCCCGAACAAGATTTTCCTGGCTGACCCAGATTTTAACATATCGTCGCAAATCGACATACTATTAGGGGCACAATTTTATCTGGGCTTGATCTTAACTAATAAATACATACGCGGCCCTAATTTTCCCATCATTCAGGAAACAAAGCTGGGCTACATTTTGGCTGGCAACTTGCCCAAACACTGCCGCAACGAGGGTCCTGCTGTTTCGTTCCTAGCAAGGAACAACGACAGTCAAATTCTGCAATCTCTCGAAAGATTTTGGGAAGCAGAAACTATCCCTGACAACACTCCTGATAACGAGTCAGCCTGTGAAGAGCATTTCGTGCGCTCGACCCAGCGCAACCACGAGGGTAGATTTGTGGTTTCACTTCCATTTAAGCCCGATAATCTCCACTTGGGGGAATCTTACACTAGTGCTGAATCAAGATTCTTAAGCTTAGAGCGTCGATTTAGGCGAGATGCTAAGCTCGCGCGTGACTACGCAGACTTTATTAAAGAATATAAGGATCTTGGGCACATGACGCTTATCGATGATGGCGCTATCAATTCAGGAGCGTCAAATACTTACTATATATACTTATATATATACTTATATATACGCATATACTTACTTTGGCTTTGCAAGATTGGTTGGGATGAACCGATCTCCGGCCAATCACATTCGGATTGGCATTCTTTGTGTGACAAATTGGGTCTGATTAGCAAAATTGTGGTCCCACGGTCTACTCGTTGCAAGCGTGAGGCAACTACAGTTGAATTGCATGGGTTTTCGGATGCTTCTGAAAGGGGGTTTGGCTGTTGTATTTATGTCAGAGTCATTTATCAAGATTCTTCTGCCTCCTGTCATCTCTTGTGTTCCAAATCTCGCGTGGCTTCCTTACGACAGGCGTCATTACCTCGCATCGAACTCTGCGCTTGCTTGTTGTTATCGCGACTCGTATCTAAGGTCATTCCTGCTCTTTATTCGTTTATTGATAATGTACATTTGTATTCTGACTCTATGGTGGCTCTTTACTGGATTCATGCCCAGTCTACGCGGTGGAAAACATACGTCGCTAATCGTGTTGATGAAATTCAGCGTCTTACGCAAACTTATACTTGGCATCACATCAATTCAAGACACAATCCTGCTGATATTATCTCAAGGGGGTGTCTCCCTGACGTTTTGCGCGATTGCTCGCTTTGGTGGCACGGTCCCAGCTGTCTGTCTCAATCGTCAGAGTCCAATCCTTTTCCATCCTTCGTACCGTCCACTCCGTCGTCCTCTGAAGTCACTGCGGAAGAGAAACATACCCATAACCTTTCTCTAATGTCTACCCTGGCTGTCGACCTTTCTTTGGACTTTTCCTCGTTGCATCGTCTAACGCGCGTATACGCTTGCTGTTTTCGGTTCATCAGAAATATTAGACACTCAAGTGCTGACAAATGTACGGGCGATCTTACCCCTGTAGAAATTCATCAGGCTCTCAATTTCTTCATAAAACAATCGCAGTCGATCCACTTCGCAGCCGAAATTAATTGTCTTCGTAACGGATCTTCTGTCTCCATTAGGAGTAAGTTGGCTTCTCTCGACCCGTTTCTTGATGATTCTGGATTGATACGCGTAGGCGGACGATTACAGCATTCCCAATTACCTTACGACTCTAAACATCCTATTGTATTACCCCCATCGGCGCATATTACCCGCCTTATCATTGAACGTGAACACATTCGTTTACTTCACGCTGGTGCTCAACTCGTGCATCATTCACTGCGTCAACGCTGGTGGATTGTTAATGCCAGGTTAGTCATTCGCTCCATCATTCGAAAATGTGTAAAGTGTCTCAGGTTTAGTGCCAAACAGCAGGTACAGAGGCTTGGTATTTTACCATCTCCTAGAGTCACTCCTTCAAGGCCGTTTCTATTTTGCGCGGTTGATTATGGTGGTCCCTTCATGATTCGTCATGGCAGGCAGAAATCCAGAACTCTTTCTAAGGCATACGTATCTTTGTTTATTTGCTTAGCGACTAGGGCTATTCACATGGAATTGGTTTCCGACCTTACGGCCAGTGCGTTTATAGCCGCATTACGTCGTTTCATGGCCCGTAGGGGCATACCCAGTCAATTATACTCCGATAATGGCACAAACTTTAGGAAGGCCCGCACTATCTTACATGATATCTACAACTTTTGGCATAATAAGGATGCCATCACATCGATCAAGTCATTCACGTCTTCTCAGGGGATATCATGGTCATTTATTCCGCCCTCCTCACCTCATTTCGGTGGCCTTTGGGAGAGCGGCATAAAGAGTTTGAAATTTCATCTGCGCCGCGTGGTAGGCAAATCTATACTCACCTTCGAGGAGTTCACGACAGTTTTGTCTCAGATAGAGGCATGTCTGAACTCTCGACCTTTATTTGCCATTTCTTCAGACGTTAACGACCCGGTGCCACTCACACCTGGCCATTTTTTGATTTGCGCACCCTTAACGGCGATACCGGACCCAGACTTATATCACATTCCCATTTCTCGTCTTGGGCGTTGGCAACTTCTACAGAGGTTTGTCCAAGGCATATGGAAGGCATGGTCTCGCCACTATTTGCACCAGTTGCAGCAGCGTCACAAATGGAAGTTCGTTAAGGATAATGTTTCCATTGGTGACCTAGTTTTGCTTATTGAGGATAATTTACCTCCATTAGCCTGGAAATTTGGCGTAATCATCGCCACATTTCCCGGCCCAGATAACTTAGTTCGTGTCGTGGACATTCGCACGCCTACAGGTGTTTTGCGGAGACCAATACATAAGTTATGTCTGTTGCCAGCGCGGGACGAGATTTGACAAGATTATTATGATTACTTAGCACAATGCTATTTTACTTAGCCATTGGCTTATTACTTATTACGACCATTTGGTCAACCTAATTGTGATGAATTATCACAACATTTTCTTATCAATTTTGCGCCATTGCATGCTTCTATAATCATCAGGGGCGGTTCGTTCTTAGGGCGCTAAGGCGCGCGCCCCCCAGATTAAATCATATCATTAAACAATCCATTATCACTACTTGTGGAAAGTCATTACATATTTCTTTAATACTTCGGACAAGAAAAATATTTTTGTATTAGGTAATAGCAGAAATGTTTTCGGAACCGCATGCATTACGGCGCTCTGACAATCGCGCCCATTTCTCAATCGCCCCCCACTCTATCCAAAGTTGAACGAAGTTGTAAGCTTAAATACGGCATGTAGACGGTCGCTCGGCGCGCCGGCTTCCGCGCCACGTTTAGCAGAACGTGGCGTGATTCACTCAGTAACTCAGTACAACTAATCGCAGACTATTGATAATAATATGAGATTTGCTCTTTTAGTGTTTATAGTTCCTCTGGCGTGGTTAGTTGAGTGCGGGCATTTGTTTATATTTAGGTTTTGAGTTTGTGTGTTTTTTTTAATAGCTTCACGAATAATTTATGGAAATACTGTAGTGTCGAATTATTAGGTTTTGTTTTAACATTTAATCCAACATGGATAATTCAGTGCAGGCGTTTAAAGCAATAACTTTTGCAAGATCAAAAAATTGAACTTAAGTCATTAGGTAGGCCAAATCCTGAATTCTGCATGATGCAAACAGAAAATAAGAAAAGTTGGAATCGTGTTTTCAGATGGCAACTGCTTTTAAAAGATGCATACAAAAAAAAATGATTGGATCTGGGTGGCTGCGACGTTCAGAAATCTTTGTTCTGTTTTCCATGTATTTTATTGTCTCCCAGAGACAATGGTGATCCAATAATGTTGGATGCAGCACTAGAATAGGGGATGCAAAAGAAGTACGTGACATCATTATAACTCACGTAAAAGATAGATTTACTTACACAGGTCACCTAGAAGCAGCTTCATTGATGTCCAATGACTTATTTCCAATTTTTTCTACAAACTTTCCAGAAGAAAAATTCAAGCTAGTGATTCGGCATTAACCTTTCTTACAAGAAAACAAACTCCGGAGTGAATTGGAACTATTATACAGACGGCATGATTATAATATTAAAGGCGCAATAAAATTTCTTAACTTTATAGAAGAAAACAATCTTACGTCAGTTTTCAAAGAAGTGTCAAAAACTTCTGAAAATTATCATAACTACCCCCATGACAACTGCTGAACCTGAGCGCTGCTTTTTGACTGTGAAAAGACTAAAGACTTTCTTGAGAAATACAGTGAAAAACGATAGACTGAATGCCCTTGCGATGTTATCTATCAACAAGGAGCTTGTTAAAGAAATGAAGGACTTTGATGCTAGAAAATTCGTTAATTTAAAGGAAAGGCGAATGGACTTTGTATATAAATAAATGGTCTTTTTAAAGTGTAGGTATATAAAAATAATATAATGTAAATATAGTATATTACTTTTTTTGTGGATACTTTCGACAGTTTGTGGTTATGTTTATTAATAAAGCTGCTAACTCTCTACAAGAGGTCACAATATTTGAGGTGAGATCAAATTTTCAAATAATCGTTGCATGCTGCACGTGTTACTATTCTTATTTTATTAATGAATTATGTGATCAAATATTGGCGACATTTCCATTGTGCATTAACTTCAATATTGATAAATAATTAAGAAGCCTAAAGGCCGCGCCCTCCAGCCTCTTAAGTCACGAACCGCCACTGATGATCATCATGGTTGTTTGGTGGTATATTACTATTTTGTATTTGTATGTTAATTTTGTGTGGCATACTATGTCTTACACATTTACATTTTGATGTTTTGGGTGTATTTCATGTTTTATGGTGGTCTCATTTTATAAAAATTTGTTACATAATATTTGCATGTCTTGCAATCATGCATTCATTTCTTTATACTGTTGCTATATGTGATGTATTGTTCTGTGAATGTCTTTGAATTGTTCAACTCATGTACTACGTTTGTAATCACAGTATTGTATCTGTTATTTATGACATTGCAATTATTCATATTGTAATTAACTAAATTGTTGTTATTGTATTCATATAACTTGCGTTTATGTAAAACCTATCGTTTTTGCGTCTACCGCATGTAACTGTGCCACGTCTAGATTTATTTTGTATTGTATTTATTTTGCGATTAAGCATACACAATTATTTTTACTTAAATTATGACATACGTGTCATATTTGGGCTTGCATTCAGTCAGCTATCTAGCTTGTTCGTACATTATTACACATTGTAAGTTCCTGAAACTTCAGGAACAGCATGACTTGGTCAATACATGCCGCCATGCTAAATATACGCTTAAACATGTAATTGTGACAATTTTGTTTATGTAATCTCTGTACAGGTCTACGGGCCTCAACTAATTTTATGGTAACCATCTATGACATGCATAGGGTTACAAACTATCGGTCCATCATGTGATGAGCTTCCGATCATACATTATTAAGCATTGTATAATTGAATAGGTGGCTGGAAAAACGTTGTATGTTACATTTTGCGCATTTTGAGAAAAACACATAAATACCATGTGATAGCTATTGTTGAACATGTTACCGCACTTCATGTAACATACAACATTTTTCCAATGCTGTGATAAGAAACGTAAAATGCAAGACATACAGAAATATCACAATGTTAACTTTTTTATTAAGTAAATTTACAAATTAAATTATATTTACAATGTAAAATTAAAATAATTAGAATTTACAAAATTAAATTATATTACAGAACACAAGCATTCATAACAAATTAGGAAGTAGGTAAACTGTCATAAAAAGAAACATGTTCATCATTTGTGAGATAGTGTATCATATCAAGCAAGTCTTTTTTCTTTTCGTTACTTATTGGAACAAGTTCAGAGTATAAATCTGGTATCTCATTGTAATCACAATAGTTCATATTAGTTGGAAACACGTTACAAGCAATCCATGGTTTCAAAATATTATGGCTGTCCCTAGCATACAATGTTGACGGGTCATCTGCTGTTATTTTGAACCAAACAAATTTAGTGATTTTTAATTTTGTTTTTTTAATCTACTTGAAATTAAATCCAGATCTTTAAAATCTGACTGATGCATTTCTATGACATTGAAAGGTTTATTTAATTTGGAAGATGCTATTACGTATTTCCAATCTGATGGTACCATTGGTTTAGTTTTCTTTTTCTGGCGTTCAATGAGAGCAAAATCTCTGTCACACGGAAGGAAGCTGTGACCAGAGATCATAAATTTTTGGTGTATTTCTGTAAACTCAGCATGGTCCACTTATTATTTTGGCCAACACATCTGTCTGACCAGACAATAATATTTCTTTCCTCTCCAGTTTCCAGTTTTTTATAGTTTGAAATTACAAAATTTAGCAGACAAGAAGCTATTTCTTTCGAACCCCGCTTAGCAATAACTTCATGCCACAAGAACATTGACGCCTCCTGTGTTGTCACATCGTGTACAGCAAAATTGTATGTGCTGTATTGTCGCTGATAGTACATACTGGAATGTGTTAAAGTAGGTGTGTACAGCACTTGTTGGAGGTCTACACAGATAACAATAAAATTCTTATTTGATGCATCTGCTGCAAGGGTTTTATATCCCTGTTCAGCTTTATAATGATAAGTTTACTGTCAGTTTCTATCTGTTTGCGTTCTTCGTCGTTGTTAGCCAAAATAAGTTTTGCATAAAATTGATCACACTTATTACACGTATCAGATCTTGGGCTGCCAAATCTAAGATTAAATTCAGTTTTGAAAATTTTCCTGTACAACGTCAAACTTACTCTAATACATTGATGTTGGTTACAGAATAGTTTATACATTTTTTTTAATGACAAATCTGGACTTAAACATTGCTTAGATGAAACGTTTCTACTATAGTGACTCAGTGTTACAGGAAAAGTTTTGATATGTTCCCTAACTAATTGGCGTACATCATTATCAACTGCATGAGGTCGATTCAAATGTAAACCCCTTAGATCTTTAGGAGCAACTTGTCCATCTTTTATTTTACTTTGAAGGACTTGTATACGACGTGCAGTTATAGAAAAAGCATTTAATAATGTTTTGAGGCATACTGGTTGACCATTTATGTTATAATCAAAAGAGGCAAGCTTTCGTGATGTATTCTCTGACTTTCCAGGGCGTCTACATTTTGCTTCTCGAATATTGATATATTTTAAAAGCAACAAGGATTGTTCATTGTATGATAATTCATAAAAGCTTTTGTGCAATGCATGAATTGTTTCCAAAGTTAGTGTTTCACATCCAGATTTATGGCATGATAATTTACAGCCTCGAGCCTGAAAAAAAAGAAAAGATATCAGGAGCCATTCTAGTATGTCTTGATACACTAAAAACCGGCTAAGGGTAAACTTTAACAATTTGGGTATTAAATAAAGATTCGACAGAAACAGTTGATGTTGACTATCATAAATAGAAAAAAATTATTAACGTATTTTTGCCATATAACTGCGGTTACATAATAACGTATTTTAAAATGATTTTCAATTCTCATACACAAATGGATTTCCATTGTCAAATATCATGGTGTAATGAAAACAAAAACAGAAAGACAGGTAATGTTCAACACTAATACACGGCACGCAAAACATGAATAAGGTATTATTATAGGTTATAAACACGTTCTATGGTAAAGGCAAGGTTTTGAACTGTTATTCTATAATATGATTAAGATTTTAAGAAATTTCATTTTTAAACGTAGTACAAAGGAAATTACTTACATCAGTTGGCGTTTTCTTTCCTTCAATTTGTATTCCTTTTCCACGGTTATTGATATAATGTTGACCAGAGTCTTTCAGAGCTTTACGTTTTTTGTCTTGCCATTCACTCACTTGAATTTTGCGTTTTCTGTTATTCACGCATTGTTGATCACTTAACGAGAAATTTAATTTACTCATCATGGATATATTTTTAAAACATTTGAATGAACACAATTATAAAAGTACGAATAAACAAGCAATTTAACGAACGCTGTTACACATGCACAACGTGGCAGTGAGAGCAACCCACTCTCAACAAGACGCGGCATGCACATACGACGTTCTTCCACTGAAAACTAACTTGAAAATCAGCTGCAGATCATTTGTATGCCATCTACTAGTAACTTTAGGAACTAAAACGAGAGTTTGACTCAACAGAAGAGGTCACATACATCACTTTTCATCGAAAAAGTAATTTTGTCCGAATTGCAACATACAACGTTTTTCCAGCCACCCATTCAATTATGTATTTTTTCATGTTTTATAATGTTCTATACTGTACACATACATTATGTGACGGCAACATTTGTCAAAGCAGACATTCACATTCATGTCTGAAAACAGCTGTTCGCCAACCTTGGCTTACAACGCTTATCTTTAGGCTTATCTTATGCATGCTTATCTCTAAACTATTAACGGACTGTCGTTATCTAATCTCATAATTCAAGGTTCAACTTAGCCTTGAAACTAACTCTTATTATTAAGAAAACTGTATCTTTTTAAATTAAGTTACAAGATGCATAATAATTTACTAAAAAAATGGTAAAAAATCAATTGATTTTGACGGGCAGCTTATGTGCGGTAGCGCGATAATTTCACTTTGTAGGTTGGCTAATCTGCTTACTGCTTTTTGTTCTATTCCGATTATTCATGTTGAAACTTTGTACAGTTCGTCACAAACGCTCATATGCGTCGGTCGGCTCACAGCCACACTGTCATATTTTCTTGTCGCGACATTTAATGTAGGCCTTAGGCCAACACATTTCACTTATGGCCAACTAGGCCCGCTATTAATACAATTTAAAAATTTAATACTTTCTATGGACAACACGCTCATTAGCCAACCTTATTTAAATAACTGTTAATCATGTAATGTAAACTTGAACTTCTATTAAAATGAATTTAATACAGTCCACAATTTTCATCATTTCTGCTACCTGATGATTCATCAATGCACACATTACAAGCTACATTCTTTTACAAAACATTTTGGTCCACGCCGACCGGATTCTCTACATTTTTTGGTCCTCATAGTACGGATCACTCACAACACTAACCAGGCGCCCATAGATCTAGTGAGTATGGTCTACTGCGGACGGGTGGATGAGACTCGTTAGCTCAGTGAAGGCAACTCATCTAAGAGACGGGAACTCTAAACATAAAACCCCTGGTCCTCCAGGTTGGGGGTTGGGCGTAGGGTTAACAACCCACCCCATAAAATAATATTATTATGAAACCAAGAGAAAAAGGAAAAGCCGGACGGATTAATCGAATTGGGACTGGATCGTGGAAAAAGGACAAAGATTTTAAACTTGCGACGTAGAACTTGCGTTCCTTATACAGACCTGGAGCCTTGAAGATATTAATAGGAGAGGTTCTCAAATATAAGATAGATGTTTTGGCTATGCAGGAGATGAGATGGACTGGTGCTGGAATCATGGATCGAAGGGACTACTCGGTGTATTACAGCTGTCAGAACCGGGACCATGTGCTTGGAACTGGCTTCTTGGTAAGATGTAGAATGAAAGCAAATATCATTGATTTTAAACCCCTTACACCTAGAATGTGTAAAATAAGACTTAGGGGAATCTTCTTTAATTATACTATAATAAACGTGCATGCCCCAACTGATGATAAGCCTGAGGAGGAGAAAGATGATTTTTATGACTTGCTGGAGAATGCGTATGCTAGCAGCCCTAGACATGACATAAAAATAATCATAGGTGACTTAAATGCCAAAGTGGGAAGCAGCCATGCTTGTAGTAATATAGGAAAGTATAGTTTACACTCTGAACACTCAGACAATGGTTTCCGACTATTGAACTTCGCAGTTGGTCAAAATATGATCATAGGAGGGACTTTCTTCGACCACAAAGACATACATAAGGGCACATGGATCTCTCCAGACGGGAGAACGGTCAATCAAATAGATCATGTCCTATTGGATGGCCGCTATAAGTCAGACTTACAAGACGTTAGAGTTTATAGAAGTGCCAACATGGATAGCGATCACTATCTCGTAGTTGCAAAACTGAGAGCTAGAATTTCCAATAATAGAAATGAAAAAGGAATAAAGACTGTTAGATACAATACAGAAATACTAAAGGAAGAAGAAATAAAACGGAGGTTCGAGGAAGTTACTAATGAGAAAATTAGACAGTGGAGACTTGAATGCCGTGAGGAACAAGATATAGAAAACCACTGGCTTAATCTAAAAAAAATGTTAGTGACCACGGGAGAAGAAATCGTTGGTTTGAAGAAGAGACATGGGCGAGATGAGTGGTTTGATAAGGAGTGTGAAGAGGCAACTGACTTCAAAAACAAGACATACAAATTTATGATCCAAAGGAAATGCACTAGGGCTGTTCAAGAGGAATACAGGAAGGCCAGGCGGAGGGAAAAGAAGATTCATAGAGGAAAAAAGAGGGAGTATATGATGAGACAGATGAAAAAGATAGAGGAATATAAGAGTAAAAGGCTGAGCCGAGATATGTACAGGAAGGTGAATGATATGAGACAGGAATTTCAGCCTAGAACAAATGCCTGTAGGGATAATAATGGTGGCCTTGTGAGTGATAATGCTGGCATAATCAGGAGATGGACAGAACACTTCGAAGAGTTGCTAGGCTCAGTTGGGGAGGCTTCGATGGAGGCATCTGAGAATGAAGAGGAAGCAGGAGAATTCGAGGATGATAGAGAGGAGTTGGTGCCATCCTATGACGAGGTGTATGAAGCTCTAGAAAAGCTTAAAAATAACAAGGCAGCAGGTTCCGATGGTTTACCAGGGGAACTATTAAAGAGCGCAGGAGGAGATTTCATAAAGGAATTTGCCCATCTCATAGAGTGAATATGGCTGGAGGAGGTAATGCCTGATGAGTGGAACAATGGGGTGGTGTGTTTAATACATAAAAAGGGTGATCCGCTCATATGTAAAAATTATAGGGGCATCTCTCTACTTAATACAGCATATAAGGTATTGTCCAACATCATGTTTTCTAGGCTGCTTCCCTACGCTGAGGAAAACATAAAAGAATATCATTGTGGATTCACTAGGAATAGGTCAACAACAGACCAAATATTTACACTAAGGCAAATCCTGGAAAAAACGTTGGAATATGGAGTGGCCACTCACCATCTCTTTGTGGATTTCCAGTCGGCATATGATTTAATCAACCGGAAAATGCTATATAGAGCTATGAAGGAGTTGAATATACCATCTAAGTTGGTGCGTATGGTTGGAGTAGTTATGTCCAATTCTAAGTGCCAAATCAGAATACAATCAAATCTATCTAACTCCTTAAAAACATTGAATGGGTTGAAACAAGGAGATGCCTTAGCGTGTCTGTTGTTCAACATAGCTCTAGAAAAGGTCATCAGGGATTCAGGAATTCAAACTAGCGGACACATATTTCACAAGAAGGTACAGCTTCTGGCCTATGCCGATGACATTGACGTCATAAGTAGGTCTGAATCTGGCTTAAAGGAAGCCTTTCAGGAACTGGAGTTGTCCGCTAAGGCTATGGGCTTGGTTATAAACCAAAGCAAAACCAAATATATGGTTGTAGGTGCCAACACTCGTGCCCTGTCCCTGCGCATTAACGATTATGAATTTGAAAAGGTTCAGGGTTTTCCATATCTCGGGTCATATGTGGACTCTGGAAATGACTCCTCTAGAGATATTGAAAAACGGATATTATCTGCTAATAAGTGTTACTACGGACTGGTGAAACATTTTAAGTCAAAGTTAATAAGTAAAGATACAAAAGCCACCCTATACAAGACCTTGATTAGACCAGCCCTGATGTATGGCTCGGAATGCTGGGTGTTAAAAAAACTAGATGAGCAGAAACTATCCGTTTTTGAGAGGAGGGTACTGAGGAGAATCTATGGCCCTGTGAGGGAAAACGACATTTGGAGGCGACTGCATAATCGAGAGTTGTACGAAAGGTTTAAAGATCTTCCGATCGTGCAACTCATACAAATTAACAGATTGCGTTGGGCTGGTCATGTGCAGAGAATGGCGGAGGATAGAATCCCAAAAAGAGTGATGAATTATTTGCCGATGGGAAGGAGAAGGAAGGGAAGACCGCGTACAAGATGGCTGGACCAGGTTGGTAAGGAGGCAGTGAGGCTGGGTGCAGCAAACTGGTGGACATTGGCCGGGAGTAGAGACCAGTGGGGAAGATTTCTTTTGGAGGCCAGGGCCCGGACTGGGCTGTAGCGCCGAGGATGTATGTATGTATGTACACTTAAAGGGGCGGAATTAACTTATTTTACTACAGAAAAAGAGCTATTAGCGATAGTGCATAGCCTGTCAAAGTTTAGAAGTTATATTCTGGGTGCTAAACTTACTATAATCATCGACAATAAGGCGTTAGTATTTTTATTAAAGTGTAAATTGCTAGGTGCTCGTCTGACTCGCTGGATCTTGGCTATACAAGAGTACCAGTTTGAAATACAATATTGTAAAGCGAAAGACAACTTGGTAGCAGATGTACTTAGTAGAAATCCACCATCAGAAAACAACATGGATACAGTTAACATTAAAAGTAGTAGCACTGATATAGGTATTTACGCGGTAAAGCATGTAGCAAAACCTGAAGTAGTTAGACGACTTAAGGAAATAGGGACCCATCAACAAGAAGACCCTAGGATTAGTGTAGCTTGGAGAAGTGCGGTCACCAACACCATAACAGGATTTTCCATATATGACGGTAAGCTATATAAGCTATGTTCCCATAGGTGGAAATTATTATTACCAAGCTGTATGATGAAGGAACTTATTTGGGAATGCCACTTGTCGTTGGGCCACGCTGGATTTAAGAAATGCCATCGAGCCTTAACAGAAAGCTTCATTGGAAAGGGGTTGGCAAAACGCATGAAAAGATTATTGTCTACTTGTGACCTGTGCCAGAAGTATAAACACCCGAACTTATCTACCAGAGTAGAGATGGAAACAATCCAAGCAAACGATTGCCCTTAAATATTCCACTCACTGAACGAATCCTGAGATAGTGTGTCTCTGTGCTCTGAGCTAAGCTGAATCCGTGTCATTTGTATCTGGGATTTGTTCTGGCGCCCAGGTAAAGTAAAAAGTCACGGGTAAGTAAGATTTGTTCTATCATTATATACAGAAAATAGATAGATAGACAAAAGGTCTTTATAATATATATATATATATATATATATAAAAAATATTTTGTACTTTTATAAACAAGAATATATTTGTTATTGTTTTACTTCCATGTTCCATAAGGAAATGGAAGTATGGTCATGGAGAAAAAAAATTGTACTCGAGATAATGGCTGATTCTGAGTGTACTACCCTCAAAACATGAAGATAAGTCATTTTTTGAAAAGTGTCTGTGTGTCTGTCTGTCTGTCATCTGTAGAATTTTTTCTATGGCAAACGATAACAGCCGCAAATTCAAACAGAATCAAATAATGTTTTGCATACAGGCCTGAATTGTAGAGTACTCAAGGTTTATTGTTTTGGTGAAGATCGGTTAAGGGAGAGGGTTAGTTTACCTGCAATGTTTTATGTTTTAACAAGGGTAATTTTTTATAACGAACGATACTGCCTTAAATTCAAATAGAATCAAATAGGTTTTTACATACATCCATAAATTCTAGAGGACTCAAGGTCTTTTGATTTTGGTGCAGATTGGTTAAGAGAAAGGGGTAGTTTAACTGCAACGTTTTATTTTTTAACCAGAGTAATTTTTTCATGACGAACGATAACTGCCGTAAATTCAAAGAGAATCAAATAATTTTTTTGCATACGTTCCTGAAGTTCCTGAATTGTAGAGGACGCAGACCTATTGATTCTGGTGAAGATCGTTTAAGGGGAAGGGGTAGTTTACCAGCAACGTTTTATGTTTTAACAAGGGTAATTTTTCTATGACGGACGATAACTACCACACATTCAAACAGAATCAAATAACTTTTTACATACCGTCCTGAATTGTAGAGGACTCAAGGCCTTTTGATTTTGGTGAAGATTGGTTAAGAGAAAGGAATAGTTTAACTGCAACGTTTTATTTTTTAACCAGAGTAATTTTTTCATGACGAACGATAACTGCCGTAAATTCAAAGAGAATCAAATAATTTTTTTTGCATACGTTCCTGAAGTTCCTGAATAGTAGAGGATGCAGACCTATTGATTTTTGTGAAGATCGGTTAAGGGGAAGGGTTAGTTTACTTGCAACAGTTTATGTTTTAACAAGGGTAGTTTTTTCTATGACGAAACGATAAATGCCGCATATTCAAACAGAAACAAATAATATTTTGCATACAGAACTGAGTTGTAGAGGACTCACGGCCTATTGATTTTGGTGAAGAACGATTAAGAGAAAGGTGTAGTTTACCAGCAACGTTTTATTTTTTAACAAGGGTATTTTTTTATGACGAACGATACTGCCTTAAATTTATACAGAATCGAATAATTTTTTACATACATACCTAAATTCTAGAGGACTCAAGGTCTTTTGATTTTGGTGAAGATCGGTTAAGAGAAAGGGGTAGTTTACTGGCAACGTTTTATGTTTTAAATATCAGTATGGAGAACCATACATGGCTTCCATGTTCTAAGATTTATATTTAAAATCATTTACGTAATGAAATGTTTCCATAGAAACTACTTCTTTCCACTTATTGCTTCAGCCTTAACCACAGTATTGTGGTCACTAACGTGTACCAACACACGTTATCGTACTCGATTTTCACTGATGATGGCAGTGAATTGTGACGACGGCACTGCCGAAACTTCTGGTTTTGCAGAAAACATTGGACTACGGCCAAACAGCCCGAGAAGGAATTTTAACAACAAACTACTACTATGTTGCCGATAACATAGTACACATATAAAAATTATCCCCTCCACCTTCTACTATAATTTTAATTTATAGAAAATTACCCCCATCCCGTTCAACTAGCCTCTTCATTTATAGATATTTCATCTACGTTTCTACAGTGGATTATTAAGATCTTCCTATCAGGATACATTATTTATCAAAATTCAGTACTTTACTCTTGTTACAACAAAAAATGTTTCTGGTAAACTGCCCTTTCCCCGTAACCAATCTTCACCAAAATCAATAGGCCTAGAGTCTTCTACAACTCAGGGACATATGTAAAAAATTATTTGATTCTGTTTGAATTTACGGCAGTTATCGTTGGTCATGAAAAAATTTCTCTTGTTAAAATATAAAATGCTGCGGGTAAACTACCCCTTTCCCATAACCGGTTTTCACCAAAATCAACATGCCTTCACATCTTTACAATTCAGGACCGCATGCAAAAAAGTATTTGATTCTCTTTCAATTTACGGCAGTTATCGTACGTCACAGAAAAATTTAACCTTGTTATCACATAAAACGTTGCTGGTAAACTACACCTTTCTCTTAACTGATCTTCACAAAAATCAATAGTTCTTGAGTCCTGTACAATTCAGGTACGCATACAAAACATTATTTGACTTTTTTTGAATGTGCGGCAGTTATCGTTCGTCATAGAAAAAATTACTTTTGTTAAAACATTAAAAGTGGCTGGTAAACTACCACTTTCCGTTAACCGATCTTCACCAAAATCAACAGCCCTTGAGTCCTCTACAACACAGGGACATATGTAAAAAAATATTTGATTCTATTTGATTTTACGGCAGTTATCGTTCTTCATGAAAAAAATTCTCTTGTTACAACATAAAATGTTGCAGGTAAACTACCCCTTTCCCTAAACCGATCTTCAACAAAAACAATAGGTCTTGAGAACTCTACAATTCAGGGCTGTATGCACAACATTATTTGATTCTGTTTGAATGTGCGACAGTTATCGTTCGGCATAGAAACAATTACTCTTGATAAAACATGAAAAGTGGCAGGTAAACTACCCCTTTCCCTTCACCGATCTTCACCAAAATCAACACGCCTTCACTTCTTTACAACTCAGGACTGCATGCACAAAAGTATTTGATTCTGTTTGAATTTACGGCATTTATCGTTCCTCATAGAAAAAATTACCCTTGTTAAAACATAAAACCTTGCCGGTAAACTACCCCTTTCTCTTAACCGATCTTCACCAAAATCAATAGGCCTAGAGTCTTCTACAACTCAGGGACATATGTAAAAAATTATTTGATTCTGTTTGAATTTACGGCAGTTATCGTTGGTAATGAAAAAATTTCTCTTGTTAAAATATAAAAGGTTGCAGGTAAACTACCCCTTTCCCGTAACCGGTCTTCACCAAAATCAACAGGCCTTCACATCTTTACAATTCAAGACCGCATGCAAAAAAGTATTTGATTCTCTTTCAATTTACGGCAGTTATCGTTCATCATAGTAAAAATTACCCTTGTTAAAACATAAAACTTTGCAGGTAAACTACCCCTTTCTCTTAACCGATCTCCACCAAAATCAAAAGGCCTTCAGTCCTCTAGAATTCAGGAGTGCATGCAAAACATTATTTGATTCTGTCTGAATGTGCGGCTGTTATCGTTTGCCATATAAAATGACCCTTGTTAAAACATAAAACGTTATGGTAAACTACTCCTTTCCCTTAAACGATCTTCACCAAAATCAACAGGCCTTGAGTTCTATACAATATAGGGAAGTATGCAAAACATTATTTGATTATGTTTGAATTTAAGGCAGTTATGGTTCGTCATAAGAAAAATTAACCTTGTTATCTCATAAAACGTTTCTGGTAAACTACACCTTTCTCTTAACTGATCTTCACCAAAATCAAAGGTCTTGAGTCCACTACAATTCATGTATGCATGCAAAACATTATTTGGTTCTGTTTGAATGTACGGCAGTTATCGTTCGTCATAGACACAATTACTTTTGTTAAAACATTAAAAGTGGCTGGTAAACTACCCCTTTCCCTTAACCGATCTTCATCAAAATCGATAAGCATTGAGTCCTCTACAACGTAGGCACATATGTAAAAAATTATTTGATTCTGTTTGAATTTTCAGCAGTTATCGTTCTTCATGGAAAACGTTCTCTTGTTACAATATAAAAAGTTGCAAGTAAACTACCCCTTTCCCTTAACCGATCTTCAACAAAATCAACAGGCCTTGAGTACTCCACAATTCAGGGCTGTATGCACAACATTATTTGATTCTGTTTGAATTTGCGGCTGTTACCGTTTGCCATAAAAAATACCCTTGTTAAAACAAAAAACTTTGCTGGTAAACTACCCCTTTCCCATAACCGTTCTTCACAAAAAACAAAAGGTCTCGAGAACTCTACAATTCAGGGCTGTATGCAAAATATTATTTGATTCTGTTTGAATTTGCGGCTGTTATCGTTTGCCATAGAAAAATATCGGTATGGAGAACATGACTTCCATGTTCTAAGATTTATATTTAAAATCATATTCGAAATGAAATATTTTCATAGAAACTACTTCTTTCTACTTATTGCTTCAGCCTTAACCACAGTACTGTGGTCACTAATGTATACCACTTCACGTTTTTGCACTCGATTTTCACTGACGATGGCAGTCGATGACACTGCCGAAACGTCTGGTTTTGCAGAAAACACTGGACTACGGCTAAACATCCCGGGAAGGAATTGTAACAAAAAACTACTTCTTTGTTGCCGATAACGTAGTAAACATATAAAAAATTCTCCCCTCCATCTTCAACTATAATTTTCATTAATAGAAAAATTCCCCCACCCCGTTTACCTAACCTCTTAATTTATAAATATTTCATCTAAGTTTCTACAGTGGATTATTATGAGCTTCTTATCAGTATAATTTATTTATCAAAATTAAGTACTCTACTCTTGTTAAAACATAAAATGTTGCAGGTTTAATACCCCTTTCTCTTAACCGATATTGTAATATAAATTTACAAATATAAAATAATAAAGATTATGTTGTTCTTCTAATCACAAGATTAGTCTGCTTAAAGCCCCACTGTTGGGCTAGCCAATTTGTAATATAATTTATTACAAATATAATTTAAATATATTATTGTGATACTAATAAATGTTGTCTGAATCTCGGTGTTGAACTCGCCGACGATACAGCTCCACTTTGGATTCACTAATTGGTAATTATTCCCAATTACAAAGAATAAATTAAATATAAATAATGTATGATAATAAAGTGTGATTTGTTGAGAATAAAAAAAAATAAATTTTTGTAAGTTATGAAATTTTACTAATATATATTTTTTTTGTTTAACTAATTAATTCAATTAATTAATAAATAATTAATTAATTGTGTGTGTGCTTTAATTACTTCCAATTTAATAAGTATGAATTTGTAGTTCAAATCTATTTGTTTCTATTAATAATTTAATTGTGTAGTCAGATCTGTTGGTTCTCTCTCTCTCTGCTGACTTTACTCTTCTTCTTCCTCTCAGATATTTATTTGATCACTGTAAATTATTTTTTTTTTTAGAAGAAAAAATAGTTAACATTCATTATACAAATAAATACAACTCTTATAACTGAATAATGATGTTCATTTATTGACATTTAAAATTATGCGCCATTCAGGCTGCGCATGGCCCAGGCATTGGCTGATATCTGCTCCAGTCGGTAGCGAACAAGATTGACAAAATATATTTTTTACAAGATTAAGTAATTAGGATTCTTTTAGCGAGTCGAAATGGTCAGAGGTCAAGGAACAAGATACATTCTTACAGATATTCTTAAACTAAATTATTATGGCTGAAATAAAACAATATTATTATTTAAATTGTCAATTATGAAAAGTAATATCGAACCATTCGTCGAAATGACGTCACTTGCTTCAAGCTGGCGGTGTACTTGGCTCGTTCAGAAATCAAGTATGGCCGCTGTCACCTCGATTTTCTCTGCTATGCACTGCTAAGACTGGTTGAGCTTCTCCCACAGAAATAAATGAATATTCCCTTCTCTGCGAAGTAGTGTTGGTCCAGGAATATAGTGTAGAGTGTTCTCTCTTCTCCTGCGATGTCGTTTCGTGATGGGTTACTGGTGAAGTGTCCGGTGTTCAAATATGTATATTCGTGTTCTGCGAATATGGTTCAAAATCTTCTCAAAATGGCCATTGATTTCTTGTGCTTGTGTTAGATGGTGTTATTACTGTTGTTCGGAATTAGTGAGGTGTTAATTATTAACTGTTAGTGTTATTTTTATTTTAGTTAACCTCTGTTACACTTTTCAAAGCTACACTCATGGTTTTACACAAAATTATACTTTTTCGGTCTTCTGTTAATAAATTCTCAACTAGTCGTATTAACGATTAACAATAGACTAAACTCTGAACGTCGTCGTTTTAGGGTAATTTGTGATATGTCTTTTTCCTCTTTCCATTGTTTATTTATAAAAGTACATGTCTTAGATTTGGTTCATCAGCTAAATATACATAATAAGTTTTCTTATTTTTTACTGTATTTCAAATATTTCTTAATTTTACAAAAATCTAACTACTCAGCAATATTGATTAATTAATTTTACATATTTGGATATATAGCTGGGTTTGTTTCAAGTTCATTTGAGCCCAAAAATTACAATTTTTTATAATTATTGTAGGCCTCATATTTTGTACAAATTTAGTGTTTAAATGGTTTTTAAGTGTTTTTTCTGATAATAGTTCCATGGAATAATCTTAATAACTCCGTGATTATCTTTGTTGTTAATAATTTTGTTGTTAAAACACTTCAATATTGATTAATTTACTGTTTAGTCTGATTTGATTACCATTATAGGCCTAGTATTATTTATTTCCAAAAGAAGTTAATTTTCTTTCCTTTGTCATTCCATTCGTTATTAATTGTATCTGTACTAATTACATTTTCAATTTCTGTGTTGTATGGACTGAATTCTATCCCCTATTATGTAGTTTGATTCTCTGATAGATAGTTTTGGTTTACATTACTGGTCTGTTTTTTCTAGTGTGGTGTCTTAGCTAATCTGCTTTGTACCTTTCATATGGTTTACAGTTTTAAATAAAATTATTACATTCCTATTTCCTACTTGCCTCTCTGCCTTACAAACTTGAAAATTGGTTAACATGATTTTAAATACAACAAAACATCTTATTATCTACTATTTTTCCTATATCACCTAATTTTAACAAAAACATCTTATGCCTACTATTTTTAACTGTATCATCCAATGATAACAAAATATCTTATTCTTATCATTTTTAATTATCTTATTTAATTATAACAAAAATATCTTATCCTACTTATTCACTGGACATAATTTAATTAGAAAACAAAAAACTTATTACTAGTAATACTGTCAGTTATTAACTGTCTTTTGTATCGATGTCTCTTTTGGGTATTAACTCAACTGTAATTAAAAACATCTTATAACTATTATCACCTTATATCTAACATATTATTTGATTAACCCTAAATAACAAACATTTTATTATTGGTTATACCCTCAGTTGTGAACTGTCCTTTGGGTATTTATTGTTCTTGTCACAAATTACTTAACTGTAATTTAAAAAAACATTTTATGGGTAATTGATAATATTTCTTACATCTAGTTAAAAACAAAACTCTTATCACTAACAATGTTGTCAGCTCTTTTAAATAATTGTTATTTCCTACACTATTTTTTATTATAGTGTCACTGGTTATTCTCTACACTCACTGTAGTCTCTAACTTTTATTGTATTTTTTATGGTATTTCACCTTATATTTCTTACACTAATGGTAGTCTTTTGTTTTTACACTATGGTAGTTTTTGGTCTGTTTCTACACTATTGGTAGTCTTTTGTTGTTTACATGTAATACTTATATCTAGTTTACAACTCGGTTTTCATTGGATTGTATCTTGTAACTTGAGTTACGGGGTCTAAATATGTTAGTTTTAAATTTAGTTCAAAGGAATGTATTCCATTATTAACATTTTTGGAATAGCTCTTCTTGTTTCTAGGCTCTTTGTAGGAATCTTGACATATTTTGTCCTTTCTTCATTATTATATTAGTAAATTTCTTGTCTTGTGGTTTATCTGCTTCTTGACCTTATAAATTTCCATTATTAATATTGTTTTCACCCTTTTATCTCCTTTTTCTAGTCTTTCCTTTTTACTGCTTCCCCAATCTACTGGGTATACTGCTGGTTTATTGGGTTTTTACATAGTAAGTTATTTTGACCAATAGTTTTCTTTGTTATTTTTTATTCTTATTAACATTTTATTGACTTAATATACAGTTTCTTTTGCTTAACATTTAAACAATTCATTCTTCTCACTCACTATGGACCTTTTCTGTTTATTTATGTTGCATTAAGTTAAAATTTTAACGTGATAATTTTGTTATGCTACAATATTCACCAAAATCAATAGGCCTTCAGTCCTCCGCAATTCAGGGACGCATGCAAAAAAATATTTGAATCTGTCTGAATGTGCGGCACTTATCGTTCGTCATGGATACATTTCTCTTGTTACAACATAAAATGTTGCAGGTAAACTACCCCATTCCCTTAACCGGTCTTCACCAAAATCAACAGGCCATGAGTTCTCTACAATTGAGGCATGCATGCAAAACATTATTTGAATTTGTTTGAATGTGCGGCTTTTATCGTTTGCCATAAAAAAAATTACCCTTGTTAATACATAAAACGTTATGGTAAACTACCCCTTTCCCTTAACCGATCTTCACCAATACCAACCGGTCTTGAGAACTCTACAATGTTGGGAAGTATGCAAAACATTATTTGATTATGTTTGAATGTACGGCAGTTATCGTTCGTCATAGAAAAAATTAACCTTGTTATACCATAAAACGTTGCTGGTAAACTACACCTTTCTCTTAACTGATCTTCACCAAAATCAATAGGTCTTGAGTCCTCTACAATTCAGGTACGCATACAAAACTTTATTTGACTTTTTTTGAATGTGCGGCAGTTATCGTTCTTCATAGAAACAATTACTTTTGTTAAAACATTAAAAGTGGCTGGTAAACTACCCCTTTCCCTTAACCGATCTTCACCAAAATCAATAGGCCTTGAGTCCTCTACAACACAGGCACATATGTAAAAAATTATTTGATTCTGTTTGAATTTACGGCAGTTATCGTTCTTCATGAAAAAAATTCTCTTGTTACAACATAAAATGTTGCAGGTAAACTACCCCTTTCCCTTAACTGGTCTTCAACAAAATCAACAGGCCCTCAGTCTTTTACAATTGAGGAACGTATGCAAAAAAATATATAATCTGTTTGAATGTGCGGCAGTTATCTTTTGTCATAGAAAAAATTACCCATGTTAAAACATAAAACGTTGCTGGTAAACTACCCCTTTCCCTAAACCGATCTTCAACAAAAACAATAGATCTTGAGAACTCTACAATTCAGGGCTGTATGCACAACATTATTTTATTAAGTTTGAATTTGTGGCTGTTATCGTTTGCCATAGAAAATACCATTGTTAAAACAAAAAACTTTGCTGGTAAACTACCCCTTTCCCATAACCGATCTTCACCAAAAACAAAAGGTCTCGAGAACTCTACAATTCAGGGCTGTATGCAAAATATTATTGGATTCTGTTTGAATTTGCGGCTGTTATCGTTTGCCATAAAAAAATATCGATATGGAGAACCATACATGACTTCCATGTTCTAAGATTTATATTTAAAATCATATTCGAAATGAAATATTTTCATAGAAGCTACGTCTTTCTACTTATTGCTTCAGCCTTAACCACAGTACTGTGGTCACTAACGTATACCACCTCACGTTTTCGCACTCGATTTTCACTGATGATGGCAGTCGATGGCACTGCGGAAACGTCTGGTTTGCAGAAAACATTGCACTACAGCTAAACAGCCTGGGAAGGAATTTTAACAAAAAACTTCTTCTTTGTTGCTGATAACGTAGTACACATATAAAAAATTCTCCCCTCCCTTTTCAACTATAATTTTCATTTATAGAAAATTACCGCCACCCCGTTCACCTAACCTCTTAATTTATAGATATTTCATCGAAGTTTCTACAGTGGATTATTATGAGCTTCTTATCAGGATACTTTATTTATCAAAATTAAGTACATTACTATTGTTAAAACATAAAATGTTGCAGGTAAACTAACCCTTTCTCTTAACCGATCTTCACCAAAATCAATAGGCCTTCAGTCCTCTACAATTCAGCAACGCATGCAAAACATTATTTGATTCTGTTTTAATGTGCGGCAGTTATCGTTCATCATAGAAACAATTACCCTTGATAAAACATGAGAAGTGGCTGGTAAACTACCCCTTTCCCTTCACCGATCTTCACCAAAATCAACAGGCCTTCACTCCTTTACAATTCAGGACCACATGCAAAAAAGTATTTGATTCTCTTTGAATTTACGGCAGTTATCGTTCATCACATTAAAAATTACCCTTGTTAAAACATAAAACTTTGCTGGTAAACTACCCCTTTCTCTTAACCGATCTTCACCAAACTCAAAAGGCCTTCAGTCCTCTACAATTCAGCAATGCATGCAAAACATTATTTGATTCTGTCTGAATGTGGGGCTGTTATCGTTTGCCATAAAAATAATTACCCTTGTTAAAACATAAAACGTTATGGTAAACTACCACTTTCCCTTAACCGATCTTCACCAACACCAACCGGTCTTGAGAACTCTACAATTCAGGGCTGTATGCACAACATTATATGATTCTGTTTAAATTTGCGGCTGTTATCGTTTGCTATAGAAAAAAATTACCTTTGTTAAAAAAAAAAAAGTTGCTGGTAAACTACCCATTTCCCTGAACCAATCTTCACAAACACAACATGTCTTGAGTACTCTACAATTCAGGGCTGCATGCAAAAAAATATCGGTATGGAGAACCATACATGACTTCCATGTTCTAAGATTTATCTTTAAAATCATATTCGAAATGAAATATTTCCATAGAAACTACGTCTTTCTACTTATTGCTTCAGCCTTAACCACAGTACTGTGGTCACTAACGTATACCACCTCACGTTTTCGCACTCGATTTTCACTGATGATGGCAGTCGATGGCACTGCCGAAAAGTCTGGTTTTTGAGAAAACATTGGACTACAGCTAAAGAGCCCGGGAAGCAATTGTAACAAAAAACTACTTCTTTGTTGCCGATAACGTAGTACACATATAAAAAATGCTCCCCTCCACCTTCAACTATAATTTTTAATAATAGAAAATTACCCCCACCTCGTTCACCTAACCTCTTAATTTATAGATATTTCATCTACGTTTCTACAGTGGATTTCTATGAGCTTCTTATCAGGATACTTTATTTACCAAATTAAGTACTTTACTCTTGTTAAAACATAAAATGTTGCCGGTAAACTACCCCTTTCTCTTAACCGATCTTCACCAAAATCAATAGGCCTTCAGTCCTCTACAATTCAGCAATGCATGCAAAACATTATTTGATTCTGTTTGAATGTGCGGCAGTTATCGTTCATCATAGAAACAATTACCCTTGATAAAACATGAAAAGTGGCTGGTAAACTACCCCTTTCCCTTCACCGATCTTCACCAAAATCAACAGGCCTTCACTTCTTTACAATTCAGGACCACATGCAAAAAAGTATTTGATTCTCTTTGAATTTACGGCAGTTATCGTTCATCATATTAAAAATTACCCTTGTTAAAACATAAAACTTTGCTGGTAAACTACCCCTTTCTCTTAACCGATCTTCACCAAACTCAAAAGGCCTTCAGTCCTCTACAATTCAGCAATGCATGCAAAACATTATTTGATTCTGTCTGAATGTGCGGCTGTTATCGTTTGCCATAAAAATAATTACCCTTGTTAAAACATAAAACATTATGGTAAACTACCGCTTTCCCTTAACCGATCTTCACCAACACCAACCGGTCTTGAGAACTCTACAATTCAGGGCTGTATGCACAACATTATTTGATTCTGTTTGAATTTGCGGCTGTTACCGTTTGCCATAAAAAATACCTTTGTTAAAACAAAAAATTTTGCTGGTAAACTACCCCTTTCCCATAACCGTTCTTCACAAAAAACAAAAGGTCTCGAGAACTCTACAATTCAGGACTGTATGCAAAATATTATTTGATTCTGTTTGAATTTGCGGCTGTTATCGTTTGCCATAGAAAAATATCGGTATGGAGAACATGACTTCCATGTTCTAAGATTTATATTTAAAATCATATTCGAAATGAAATATTTCCATAGAAACTACGTCTTTCTACTTATTGCTTCAGCATTAACCACAGTACTGTGGTCACTAACATATACCACCTCACGTTTTCGCACTCGATTTTCACCGATGATGGCAGTCGATGGCACTGCCGAAAAGTCTGGTTTTGCAGAAAACATTGGACTACAGCTAAAGAGCCCGGGAAGCAATTTTAACAAAAAACTACTTCTTTGTTGCCGATAACGTAGTACACATATAAAAAATTCTCCCCTCCACCTTCAACTATAATTTTTAATAATAGAAAATTACCCCTACCCCGTTCACCTAACCTCTTCATTTATAGATATTTCATCTACGTTTCTACACTGGATTACTATGAGCTTCTTATCAGGATACTTTATTTTTAAAAACTAAGTAATTTACTCTTGTTAAATCATAAAATGTTTCCGGTAAACTACCCCTTTCTCTTAACCGCTCTTCTCCAAAATCAATAGACCTTCCGTGCTCTACAATTCAGGGATGCATGCAAAAAAATATTTGATTCTGTTTGAATGTGCGGCAGTTATCGTTCGTCATGGAAACATTTCTCTTGTTACAACATAAAATGTTGCTGGTAAACTACCCCTTTCCCTTAACCGATCTTCACCAAAATCAATAGACCTTGAGCTCTCTGCAACTCAGGAAAGGGTGCAAAAAATTATTTGATTCTCTTTGAATTTTTGGCAGTTATCGTTCGTCATAAAAAAAATTACACTTTTTAAAACATAAAACGTTGCTGATAAACTACCCCTTCCCTTAACCGATCTTCAACAAAATCAACAGACCTTGAGTTCTCTTTAGTTCAAAAAGGTATGCAAAAACCTAGTTGATTCTGTTTGAATTTACGGCAGTTATCGTTCGTCATATAAAAAATTACCCTTGTTAAAACATAAAATGTTGCTGGTAAACTACCCCTTTCCCTTAACCGATCTTCACCAACACCAATAGGTATTGAGAACACTACAATAAAGGGCTGTATGCAAAACATCATTTGATTCTGTTTGAATTTGCGGCTGTTATCATTTGCCATATAAAATACCCTTGATAAAACAAAAAACGTGTCCGGTAAACTACCCCTTTCCCTTAACCGATCTTCACCAAAAACAATAGGTCTTTAGTACTCAACAAAACAGGGCTGTATGCAAAAACGAATTTGATTCTGATTGAATTTGCGGCTCTTATCGTTTGCCATAGAAAATACCCTTTTAAAACATAAAACGTTGCTGGTAAACTACCCCTTTCCCTTAACCGATCTTCACCAACACCAATAGGTATTGAGAACTCTACAATACAGGGCTGTATGCAAAAACGTATTTGATTCTGTTTGAATTTGCGGCTGTTATCGTTTACCATAGAAAAAATTACCCTTGATAAAAAACCGTTGCTGGTAAACTACCCCTTTCCCTTAAACGATCTTCACCAAAAACAATAGGTCTTGAGTACTCAAGAAATCAGGGCTGTATGCAAAAACGTATTTGATTCTGTTTGAATTTGCGGCTCTTATCGTTTGCCATAAAAAATACCCTTTTAAAACATAAAACGTTGCCGGTAAACTACCCCTTTCCCATAACCGATCTTCCCCCAAAACAAAAGGTCTTGAGAACTCTACAATTCAGGGTAGTATGCAAAACATTATTTGATTATGTTTGAATTTGCGCCTGTTATCGTTTGCCATAGAAAATACCCTTTTTAAAACATAAAACGCTGCATGTAAACTACCCCTTCCCCTTAACCGATCTTTACCAAAATCAACAGATCTTGAGAACTCTACAATTCAGGGCTGTCTGCGAAACATTATTTGATTCTGTTTGAATTTGCGGCTCTTATCGTTTGCCATAGAAAATACCCTTTTAAAACATAAAACGTTGCCGGTAAACTACCCCTTTCCCTTAACCGATCTTCCCCAAAAACAAAAGGTCTTGAGAACTCTACAATTCAGGGTAGTATGCAAAACATTATTTGATTATGTTTGAATTTGCGGCTGTTATCGTTTGCCATAGAAAATACCCTTGTTAAAACATAAAACGCTGCATGTAAACTACCCCTTCCCCTTAACCGATCTTTACCAAAATCAACAGATCTTGAGAACTCTACAATTCAGGGCTGTATGCGAAACATTATTTGATTCTGTTTGAATTTGCGGCTGTTATCGTTTGCCAAACAAACAAAATTACCCTTGATAAAAAAAAAACTGTTGCCCGTAAACTACCCCTTTCCCTCAACCGATCTTCACCAAAAACTATAGGTCGCGAGTACTCTACAAATCAGGGCTGTATGCAAAAAATTATTTGATTCTGTTTGAATTTGCGGCTGTTATCGTTTGCCACAGAAAAAAAATCTAAGACACACAGACACACTTATCGAAAAATGACTTTTTTGCATGTTTTGAGTGTAGTACAATCAGAATCTGCAATAATCTCAACCACAATTTTTTTTGCCATCACATACTTCTATTTCCTTATGGAATATTAAAAAGGGTAATTTTTTCTATGACGAATGATAACTGCCGCACATTCAAACAGAATCAAATAATGTTTTGCATACGTTCCTGAATTGTTGAGGATGCAAGGCCTATTGATTTTGGTGAAGATCGGTTAAGAGAAAGGGGTAGGTTACCAGCAACGTTTTATGTTTTAACCAGAGTAATTTTTTCATGACCAACGATAACTGCCGTAAATTCAAACAGAATCAAATAATTTTTTACATATGTACCTGAGTTGTGGAGGACTTTTGGCCTAATGATTTTGGTGAAGATCGGTTACGGAGAAAGGGTAGTTTACAACCAACGTTTTATGTTTTAACAAGAGTAAAGTACTTAATTTTGATAAATAAAGTATCCTGATAAGAAGATCATACTAATCCACTGTAGAAACGTAGATGAAATATCTATAAATGAAGAGGTTAGTTGAACGGGGTGGGGGTAATTTTCAATAAATGAAAATTATAGTTGAAGGGGGAAGGGATAATTTGTTATATGTGTACTACGTTATCGGCAACAAAGAAGTAGTTTGTGGTTAAAATTCCTTCCCGGGCTTTTTGGCTGTAGTCCAATGTTTTCTGCAAAACCAGACGTTTTGGCAGTGCCATCAACTGCCATCATCAGTGAAAATCGAGTGTGATAACGTGAGGTGGTATTTGTTAGTGACCACAGTACTGTTGTTAAGGCTAAAGAAAGAAGTAGTTTTTATGGTAATATTTAATTTCGAAAATGATTTTAAATATAAATCTTAGAACATGGAGGTCATGTATGGTTCTCCATACTGATATTTTACAATGTTTCGACAGTTCTGAATTATTGTCATCTTCAGAAATAATGTAAATGTATAAATAAATCGTTAAATAAATTTGAAATCTATAAATTATAAATATAAAATATTGTTTATTATTAAATTAAATAGGGTAATAAAACAGCGGTAACAAAAATAATGTGAGTCATTACATACGTGCGCCCATATTTATATATCTATTTACGAACATTTAAATATACATAATTTACGCATCAAATACGCACTGGAGTTTCCATTTTTATACCAAGAAAAGGTTACCTACATAGATGGGTTTTGTAAATTTATTTAATCTAGCCCATTTTTGTAACTATATATCATCTCCAGCTACAAAAAGCACTTAAATCTATTATTTTCCGAAAGCAAAGAGTGTTATACCATTAGCAATACATTTTAATTTTCGTTGTACAGTTCAGTAGGATTGTAACTACGAGATGTAATTTGTATTCCTTTCTCATCCTTGCAACCATGTCTATTCATACAATTAAATTCAGCACATGACTACACCATTCTAGTTGATTAATTACTGCAAGAATACAAATATGAAATACACACTTCAAAATAGAGGTGGGCTAAACTGTTATTTTAAAATAATAGGTATGAAAATACCGTTCCAAAAAATAACAGGTACAAATACCTGTTATTATATAATAATTATACATAACCTATATTATTCCTTTGTAAGTAACTCGTTGAGTTTCCTGCAGGTTTCCTATGTAATATCTTCAAATAAATACACTGCAAGTAGGTTTATTTTCACCTAAACACACCTGTTAATGTATTAATAAACCTACTTGCAGTATCTTTATTTGAAGATATTTCATAACCTATATTATATAATTTGTTATAAGAAATAAATTGAAACTAAAAGTATTAACAGTGTTACTTTACACTGTGGCTGTATTAAACTATTACTGTTTAAAATAAAATAAGAAACAAGAGAATTTATAGGCCTGGCTCCCTTTGGGAATACTAATTTAAGTTTTCACTACGAGTAAACAAACTATCATTGGTTAGACAAATCAGTTGCGAAACTCAGGCAATGAAATTTAGAATACTGTAGCACAACAAATAATGTGAAAAAAAAACATCAGAAACATATAATAAAAACATAACAGTAAGCTACAAGAGTGAATGAGAATAAACATGATTTAAACCGATTGCCCTTATAAAAACACAACCTAAACAGTTTAACTAATTAGAATTAATATTAGGCATTACCTGTATTAACTTCCCGTCTTGTGACTTATCTGGTTTAATTTCTAAAATGACGCGTTTCGAGGATAAATCCTCATCTTCAGGTTTTTAATATTATAAAAACATCAAATTCACCCGAATGGGGTCGTCAATCACTTAAAACACACAAAAACACCACACATAATTTTACACTAATATACTCTCGGCACAGCCCGATGTGCATCGTCTCGTTGCCAACGATTAACTGTTGTACTTTATCCTGTATGACCGTTATCATTTCCCGTGGACACAACGATATCGATGGCTGTGTTGTACAGTAGATTAGTTCAAAATGAAACTTTATCATTAAGTAGTTGGTCCGCTTGTAACTTAGAAGCCTTGTATATCTCATATTCCTCCACAGCACTCATGTATGCACCTTTTTTGCAATTATGAAGCAGTTTAAAGTTTGTGTGGAAGTCTGAGTACTTATGATTATACAGCATTAAATGTTGAGCGTAACTAGACCTTGTTTTCGAGAAATCACTTTTGGGTAGGTGTTCCTTAAAACGTTCGGCTGATTGTCTGCCCGTTTGTCCTATATAAAATTTGTCGCAGTCGTCGCATTCAAGCTTGTATACTCCAGTTTTCTCTTCATCTGGGATGTGAGTTATTTGTCCCAAACGATTTTTGATGTTATTTGTGGTTTTGAAAGCCACTATTATTTTACGTTTCTTTAACTCATTCTTTACAATGACTGGTAGTACATTCGTGTACTCAGTTACTATAAACTTAGTATCTTTTTTAGCTGGGCCGGTTAATCTGCTTTTACTATTGATTTTTACTGAGTGTTTTCTTACTAGCTTGTCTACGATTTCACCGTTATACCCATTAGTGATAGCTATACTTTTGATGATATTAGTCTCTTCTACTCTGTCTTTTTGCTCAAGGGGAATAGCAAGCATTCTATGAACAAACGCGTTGAAGGCTGCCATTTTTTGGGAATATGGATGGTACGATTCAGCATGAATAGTGATATTCGTAGTGATGGGTTTTCTATAAATTTTGAATCTAAATTGGTCATTATATTTGCTAATAGTGAGAT
The DNA here is from genome assembly GCA_034769895.1 of Magicicada septendecula. Lineage (NCBI taxonomy): Eukaryota > Metazoa > Arthropoda > Insecta > Hemiptera > Cicadidae > Magicicada > Magicicada septendecula. The sequence goes on from CM068368.1 coordinate 495,532,614, forward strand.
CAAGGAAGTTCAGACAGTTATTGTTTTCCATTTCCAGGGTAAATTGGATTTTCATGTTTATACTGTTCATATCCTTTCAAATTTTCTATTTGTCTACTCGTTCCATTGAATATCATAAAAGTATCATCAATGTAACGTACGTAAAATTTAATTTTATCTCGCTGTTTATTAAAACTAGACATTAAAAATGTATTCTCAAAGTGGTTCAAGTATAGGTCCGCTAAAACTCCCGATAAAGGTGACCCAATTGCTAAGACCATCCTCCAGCATGACATATTCATTACCATAAGAGAAATAATTTTGTTTAAGTATTGTTTTTAGCAATTGCATAAGCTCATCAATTTCATTTCTATCTTACCTATTTGTTGTAATTAAGCTATTTCTGAGAATTACCATTGTCTCATCTATCGGTACATTGGTGTACAGATTAGTTATATCAAATTAAGCCAACTTATATTGTGGTGCTCATTTAATAGTTTTAATTTTTTCAATGAGATCGTAACTGTTTTTTATGCTGTAGTTATTTATTATGTCAACGTTCTCTTTTATAATCTTTACTAATCTTTTAGCCGCCCTATAACCAGGGGCAATTGTGTAATTTACAACCGGGCGTATTGGCATAGTAGAACTTCCTTGATCTCACTATTAGCAAATATAATGACCAATTTAGATTCAAAATTTATAGAAAACCCACCACTACGAATATCACTATTCATGCTGATTCGTACCATCCATATTCCCAAAAAATGGCAGCCTTCAACGCGTTTGTTCATAGAATGCTAGCTATTCCCCTTGAGCAAAAAGACAGAGTAGAAGAGACTAATATCATCAAAAGTATAGCTATCGCTAATGGGTATAACGGTGAAATCGTAAACAAGCTAGTAAGAAAACACTCAGTAAAAATCAATAGTAAAAGCAGATTAACCGGCCCAGCTAAAAAAGATACTAAGTTTATAGTAACTGAGTACACGAATGTACTACTAGTCATTGTAAAGAATGAGTTAAAGAAACGTAAAATAATAGTGGCTTTCAAAACCATAAATAACATCAAAAATCGTTTGGGACAAAGAACTCACATCCCGGATGAAGAGAAAACTGGAGTATACAAGCTTGAATGCGATGACTGCGACAAATTTTATATAGGACAAACGGGCAGACAATCAGCCGAACGTTTTAAGGAACACCTACCCAAAAGTGATTTCTCGAAAACAAGATCTAGTTACGCTCAACATTTAATGCTGTATAATCATAAGTACTCAGACTTCCACACAAACTTTAAACTGCTTCATAATTGCAAAAAAGGTGCATACATGAACGCTGTGGAGGAATATGAGATATACAAGTCTTCTAAGTTACAAGCGGACCAACTACTTAATGATAAAGTTTCGTTTTGATCTAATTTACTGTGCAACACAGCCATCGATATCGATGTGTCCATGGGAAATGATAACGGTCATACAGGATAAAGTACAACAGTTAATCGTTGGCAAGAACTTCCTTGATCTCACTATTAGCAAATATAATGACCAATTTAGATTCAAAATTTATAGAAAACCCACCACTACGAATATCACTATTCATGCTGAATCGTACCATCCATATTCCCAAAAAATGGCAGATCGTGTATTCATCTTAGGCTGCAGTTTGACCATTTACACCTAAATGTGTTATCTGTTATGGAGTTTATTTTTATTTCTTTACTAAGTGGAAACTACTACGAGTCAAATGATAAGTAAAGTGATAGAGACAAAAATTCAAAATCAGCAGTTTAGATAAAAGAAACAAATTTATGAAAACGCCTTGTTTTTAGGGTAGCCTTATCAGATCAGTAAAGATTTAATGAACAGGACTAGATAAAGTTCATAAATGTCCGTTACAACAATCTCATCATTTACGTGATATGTACAGTGAAGTTAAAATCACATTAACAAAAGTATAATGTATAGCACAACAAATAATGTGAAAATACATCAAAAACATAATAACAACATGACAGTAAGCTACAAGAGTGAATGAGAATAAACATGATTTAAACCGATTACCCTTATAAAAACATAACCTAAACAGTTTGCAGTAAAATTTCATTAGATATCTGCTCTTAGCGGCCTATCAACTATTATCAGCCACTCTGTAGGTTATAACACAATATAATTTGTTTTTCAAAATTTACCAAGTTGGTGGCTAGTGTAATATATAATTTATTATAATCTGTATTATATATCTGCATAACACACGAGAATAAATGTAACATCAGTATGAATTTTGTTCATTTATTAAAAACAGGTTCGTCTCTTGGCGCAGAATGAAATATTCGGGACCAAAAAGTGGAATCGTACTAGTTCGTACTCGAAATACTCCTGATACTAGTTGTTCCTAAAATACTAGTTGTTCCTTGTGTACCTAGTGTTCCTCGTGATACGCCTAGTATTTGTAATACTCGTTTACTAGTTGTTCCTTGTGTACCGGGGATACCCCTAGTATTTGAAATACTCGATTACTTGTTGTTCCTTGTGTACCAGTGATACGCCTAGTATTTGGCCTTGGTGTATTCGTTTACTTGTTACTTGTGTGTTCATTTGTTGCGTAGGGGCGTGCCTCGACTCGGAACAGCGAGGCCGCGAATAACAGGTATTTCAACTTTTCAGTCACTGTTACATGCGTTCCACAAAAATATCGTTCCAAAATACCTGATACAGGTTTATCGGCCCACCTCTACTTTATTCTACATTCTGCTGTTATAGTGTGTGTAATATGTCGTCTCACTAATCAAGAAGGTATCGGTTGTAAGTTTTTTTTTTTTTTATTTATAATGTAGTTTTACAATCTACTCATTTCAAAGAGTAATAAGTAAAATTGATGTACAAGTCGTCACTTAAGGTGGGAACCATCCAGCGATGATTACCACATTCACCGGGTCAGGTCATCTGGCCACTATCTCTTCAGCCTTCTTACATCCAGTGATGGATTGAGGAGCTCGTTGATCAGGTTATTGTTGTGTCCTATGTTGCGGTTCCTGTACTTAGCGGCGTGCATCTTGATGACATCGGAAATGTATGGAATGTTAAGGTCTTTGTAAAGAGTATAATTAGAGATGAACCAGGGAGCATTCGTTATGCAGCGCAAGATTTTTGACTGAACTGTCTGCAGAATCTTTGTGTTAGAAGGTTTAGAGCAGTCCCACAATTCTATACCGTAAGTCCAGATTGGTCTGAGCACAGCTTTATATATGATGACTTTGTTTGTGAGAGATAGTTGAGATTTGCTACCTATGAGCCAGTAGGTAGGTTTGCTAGATTTTAAGTTGAGTTGTTGTTTCTTAGCCTGAATGTGGGCTTTCCATGTTAAGTTGTCATCCAAATGCAGCCCCAGGTATTTAGCTTATTATTTTATAGGTATGGGGGGCATCGTTTATGGTAACTTGTGGACAAGAGCTACGTTTCATGGTGAAGGTTATTTGAATGGATTTTGCAGAATTAACTCGGATCCTCCACCGCTGGAACCAATCTTGCAGGAGGTAAAGATGGCTTTGCAGTTTCTCAGAGGCTCGTTCCGGATTGGAATCTACTGCGAGGATAGCGGTATCATCAGCGAAGGTGGCGGTGGTAGTGTAGTCTGTCACAGGTAGGTCAGCAGTAAATATAAGTTATAAGTACAGCCCCAGAACCCTGCCCTGAGGCACTCCCGACTTTATAGGAGAGATTACTGACACAGTGTCTTCGATTTTGATTTGGAAGTGTCTATCTTGCACATATGATTTCAACAGTAAATATAGTTGATCAGGAAGTTGTTTCTTCAGCTTGTACAGAAGGCCCTCATGCCAGACTTTATCAAAAGCCTGCTGAATGTCCAGGAAGACAGCTGCGCACATCGTCTTCTTTTCCAGACTATCCCTAATTTTGTTCACTATTCTGTGGCATTGCTGCACTGTAGAATGGTTTTCTCTGAACCCAAATTGGTGTTCAGGGATCAGGTACCTTAAGGGGACTATTTGTTTTAGTCTGGTCAGGAGAAGTTGTTCAAATATTTTTGACAATAGTGGAAGAAGGCTTATTGGGCTGTAAGATGTAGAGTCAGTAAGGGGTTTGCCAGATTTTGCGACCATGATGATTTGGGCAAATTTCCATTGGATTGGAAGTTAGCACAGTCTGAGCATACTGTTGTAAGTAGTTGTAAGTAGTACTAATGCTTTCTTGGGAAGATGTTTCAGAACTTCTCCAACTATTAAATCGTAACCGGGGGCTTTATGTGTCTTGGAAAGTTTTATCTCCCTGAGAACTTCAGAGAATGCAAACGCTTTGATTGGAGGAGATAATTGGCAGGGAGCATCAAGGTGAGTTAGAATTTCTGAGTCATCAATTGCTGATGAGGTTGGGGTGAAAACCTGGGAAAGGTGATCTGCGAACACATTCACCTTATCTTCATTTGCTCGAGCCCAAATGCTGTCAGGTTTACGAATGGGGGATACTGGGATTACCGGTCATTTGATTTTTTTTGTCGCCTTCCATATTGAATGATCATGGGGTGTCAAACATGTTACGTAGTGTTCAAACGATTCGTTTCGGGCCTCTTGCACAGCTGCGCGAATTCTATGGGTGAGTCTATTGAGAATTGTTTTATACTGGGGGTTCTCATTCGTTGCCACTTACCGCGAGCTTGTCGTTTTTCTTGAATAAGTTGTTTGATTTGCAGAGGTATATTATGATAATCGGGTAAAACTTTTCTTCTTTCTGGTGTAGCTTGCCATGCCGCATCCTGTAGTAGTTTAGTATAGTATTGAACGGCCACTTCAATGTCTCTGGAATACGTAATGCAAAAGTTAGAGTTGATATTCTCATTGATAATATGTTCAAATAAATCCCAGTTAGTCTGCTTAGTGCATAAAACAGGTGGAGGTTCCCTCCTTATTACATTAGTGCTTAATGTAATTATAATGGTGCTACGATCAGAGCTTAAGTCGAGATTTGGTTCGATTCTGGTATATAAGTGTGACATTCCTTTTGTTATCGCAAAATCAAGAAGATCTGGAATTTTATTTAAGTCTGTGGGCCAATACGTAGGTTCTCCTGTTGATAAGTAGCTGAGGTGAAGATGGTGTATAGCTTCCAGTAGATTTCAACCCTTTGGTGTGATAAGCCTTGAGCCCCAGGCAGTATGCTTTGCATTCCAGTCCCCCGCTACAAGAAACTGTGGTCCCAGAGTGGCGAAAAACTCTAGGTATTCGTCTGTTGATAAGGAATGGCGTGGTGGGCTATATGTAGCTGCTAAGGTCAAGGGCCATGGAAGAGCGAGAACTTTGATTGGACTTTGGATTTTTGCAGTGACATGGGGCTGCATTACATAATGATGAAGAGTGTTTCGTATGATGACAGCTGAACCTGCGTGAGCTGAACCGTCAGGGTGGTTAGCATAGAATATGTTATAATAAGGTATTTTGATGACTGTTCGATCCGTTGAGTGGGTTTCTGAAATTAGGAGGATCTCAATTTTATTGATATTCAGGAATAGGATAATTTCTTGTATGTGACTGGAAAGCCCATTCGAATTCTAGAGCCCATTCTCAGTGCCGTGGTTATTGCTGAGGTATTCTATTTATGACTGTAGATAACATGTTGAGGATAATGCTATTTTGATTAATGAGTTGAGCGAACTTAGTTTTGAACTCACTTAGGAAAATTGCCAGTTGGTCCATTATTTCCCTGTTAGTGAGGTTTGCGTGGCTGTTGTTAGTCATTTGTGTCCTTCTACTTCCGCCCGTGATTTGAGCATATGTATAAGTTGTATTTCGTGGTGGTGGTAGAGGGGATGGAGAATTCTGAATCACGTTAGATTGTGTCTGTGGAGTAGCACTACCTAGCAGTTTTGGATTGCCCCTAAGTTTAGATCTTATCAGGTCTTGGTAGACAGAACACCCTTTATAATTGGCTGGGTGACTGCCATCGCATAGTGCACAGGTAGCAGGGGTATCCATAGGTTTCTTGCACGTTTTAGTGTCATGAGATTTTCCGCACTTTACACAGATAAATGATTTTCTGCAGTAAGTTTTGGAGTGGCCATATTCCTGGCATCGTTTGCATTGGATTATTGTGTTTTTGACTCTTGGTGGTTCAACTTTAATATTTGTCTAAATATCACTATAGTATTGACGACTCGGAACACTAATTTGTTAGTGTTCCGAGTCGTCAATACTATAGTGATATTTAGTTAAGTAACGGACACGTCATTTCAAGAATTTACCTCGGCAAGACGAGTCACCGTCCAAGCGTACAAGTTCACAACTTTGAAGGTTAGAAAGATTGTAGCTCACATAACTTTCAACAAAACATGCATAAACAAATCACTAACACCTAAATATGCCCAAATCAAAATTAAACATAACAACCAGGCCGCACGAATAACACAAAACATCGCACAAAGAACATACATAAAAGAATCAATTAAACAACTATATAAGAAAAAATAATTAGTGTTCCGATTCGTCAATACTATAGTGATATTTAGTTAAGTAACGGACACGTCATGGACAACGAAATCCAAGAATTTAATATTTGTATTTTGTAAATATTCCAATTTATATATTTCCTTATTGTTATCTTGGGGCTCAAGGTCTACAAAAAATAGAGGGAGTGGGTCCTTGGATTTCCTGTGTCTCGCGTTAATGATATTCCGAATTTTGTGGCCATATTTAGCTAGCTCGTCTTTAATTTCTTCTATTGGCACTGAATAGTGAAGATCTCTTATGACAACACGGTAGGCTCTCTCATGTTTCAGCTGGTAGGTGTGATGGACTATATTTTTTTCACAGAGTAGTCTAATTAAATTTCTGTAAGTGTCAACGGTGTGGGGGTGAATTTTAACTGTTGTTTGATAGAGCTTTGCTGTGGTATGTTTCGTCTTCTGCAGCCGATGCCAGAAAGTCTGTCATTGCTTTATACTTCGTAACACCGTATATATATAGGCGGAGGCTTTGGTGTTTTCGGTTGATTGTTTTTATTTACATTATTTGAGTTGCCAAAATCGTCATGATTAAGAGAAGTATCTATGTTGGAAAAGGGTTCGAATCTATTTGCTGTTTGAGTTTCGTAAATCCTTTTATTTGCTGTAGCAGATCTTATCCTTTTTTTAGAGGGGCGTTTAACTTGCTGCCAAGGCACGTTATGTACGCAAGATTCATTTGCAGTTTCAGTTTCATTAGTGTAAGTTTTTGAAAATAAAAATAGGACAGTAAAGTGCAGTGCATCAGTAATAAAATAACAACAAGAACAATAGAAGAAAATCTGAATTTGAACTAATATCTAAGGTAACTTATTCATTTTTTTCTAGTACATTTAACGTAATATACTTCTTATTTTTACTTCCATAAAAATGGAAGTACGGTGATCGGCTCGAAGTGGGGTGTTCTAGAAAACATGGAAGGAAGTGTTTTAGGGTGATAAGGCTTTACGAAAAAAAAATCTAAGACGCACAGACACACTTTTCGAAAAATGACTTTTTTGCATGTTTTGAGTGTAGTACAATCAGAATCTGCAATAATCTCGACTACAATTTTTTTTGCCATCACATACTTCCATTTCCTTATGGAACATGCAATTAAAAAGGGTAATTTTTTCTATGACGAATGATAACTGCCGCACATTCAAACAGAATCAAATAATGTTTTGCATACGTTCCTGAATTGTTGAGGACGCAAGGCCTATTGATTTTGGTGAAGATCGGTTAAGAGAAAGGGGTAGGTTACCAGCAACGTTTTATGTTTTAACCAGAGTAATTTTTTCATGACGAACGATAACTGCCGTAAATTCAAACAGAATCAAATGGTAATTTTTTATATATGTGCCTGAGTTGTGGAGGACTTTTGGCCTATTGATTTTGCTGAAGATCGGTTATGGGGAAAGGGTAGTTTACCACCAACGTTTTATGTTTTAACAAGAGTAAAGTACGATAACAGCCGCAAATTCAAACAGAATCCAATAATTTTATGCATGCAGCCCTGAATTGTAGAGTACTCAAGACCTGTTGTGTTTGTGAAGATTGGTTCAGGGAAATGGGTAGTTTACCAGCAACTTTTTTTTTTTTAACAAGGGTAATTTTTTTCTATAGCAAACGATAACAGCCGCAAATTCAAACAGAATCATATAATGTTTTGCATACAGCCCTGAATTGTAGAGTTCAAAAGACCTGTTGGTGTTGGTGAAGATCGGTTAAGGGAAAGCGGTAGTTTACCATATCGTTTTATGTTTTAACAAGGGTAATTTTTTTCTATGGCAAACGATAACAGCCACACATTCAGACACAATCAAATAATATTTTGCATGCATTGCTGAATTGTAGAGGACTGAAGGCCTTTTGAGTTTGGTGATAATCGGTTAAGAGAAAGGGGTAGTTTGCCTGCAAAGTTTTATGTTTTAACAAGGGTAATTTTTAATATGATGAACGATAACTCCCGTAAATTCAAAGAGAATCAAATACTTTTTTACATGTGGTCCTGAATTGTAAAGAAGTGAAGGCCTGTTGATTTTGGTGAAGATCGGTGAAGGGAAAAGGGTCCTAACAAACACTGGACAAAGACCTGGCTAGTATAGTTTTGTAAGAACTGTGCAAGTAAACATATGCTCCCCATAATGCCAAACATGTTTTTGATGTACTATTGGTTTATACTAGTTTGAATACGAAATCCTACCAGACAATGTCATTTAATCCATATTTCTGGCATACAATATAACTTGATAACACTTCACATAAACATCCACTGAAGAAAAAGAAAAGAAACAAATATTACATATTTCATCAGCTGTGCATTCTTTTCAAAATGCAATTTAAAAAAATACATATAATGGTGTAATCCATTTACACCATTTGGATGACGTGGGAAGACAGTGTTTGTGAGCATACATGGTAAACTACTCACATAACTGTACATTGGCTAATATACTAATACATTGTAGAAGTTACTTTTTACCTATTTCTTGTGCATCCTTTGATTGCATTCATATGCAGAAAAATCAAAATCAGTAGTAAAATGTTAGCTGATGATAACAAAGGTATTTTATCTGACACACACACACACACACACATGCTACAAGATTTTTAAACATATGACATAATATGTTGTTATTGTTATGTTGTCTGTTGAAGTAATGTTCCCCTGCCATAAAATGGCTAGCTGACACACTTGTATAGAAACTACCATGTTTTTTGTGTTGTAATATGCCACAAAAATTAACTGACGAATGCTCTGACTATTCCTAGAACCATATTTTCTATGAAATATGTAGTACCAAAATTCCAGTAGAAAGTGATGAAAGTGAATATTAGTGAAAGTGCATAGTGTTGAAAATGTTAATCCAGTTTATTGCCTGTGTTGGGCACACGAGAGAGAACAAAACTTAAGACCTGAACTTATACTACTTACACAATTCTTAATCATACCTTACTAATAGCTCAAAACACTGAGTTATAATTCTAACACATACAAAATAAAACCTGTTCCCATATGTATGGTATGTCTGTATGTTGTCAAATAAAATGTTTTGTATCAAAAAAATAATTTAACAGCAAAAATAAATATCATAGTAAGCTATACACCCTTGCATTCTACTTAAACTTATTGACATTGTAGACAACATACACAACACAGTATGAATAGTACAGGCCGTGAGGCGAGTGATGAAACTGTCTTGGTGGTGCACAGTGGCAAAGAGAAAGAATGCGCATGCGCGGGACAGCGGCTAGGGACAACAACCCATCAGTTGGCTTAGGTCTCCGTAAGGGGAAGTGTCTCCCCAACCTGCTACCTCCCCTCCTACACGCATAGACAGTTTCATCACTCACCTCACGGCCTGTAAACAGGGAGGAAATGACTCACGTTTGGGTATACCTTACAAAGCTTTTAAACAATTGTTCACAAAATACATTATTTCCTAGAAACCTCACGTAATTGGTACATAAGTACATACAGCTGTGTCTAAATTTATAACATTACATGTTTTATACTAGTCACAAGATATTTTACAATAACTGTTTGTAGTTCACAATTTTTTAAATTGTTTTCTTGCTGATATATATCATGGACAATGCCAAAAAAACAGTTACAAAATGTTTTATAATTAGTGTAATATTTTTTTAATTTACATACACAGTTTTATACACATTTCACATATGCTAACACAATTTTCATAGTTAAGGAATCCAAAAATTGTTCTTTCTTCTCTCACACATGCACACAACACATATTACACAACATGAATACACAAATTTAAATAAAACATTAATATTTTAAATCACATTTTCACATATTATCCATTTTACAATATAAAAATGATTAACTTTCACAATATTACTTAGTGTTTTCGAGCAGTTACAAGTGAAGAAATTGACTCATTAACATTAAAAGTGCATTATCTGTTATATCTCTCATAGAAAGACTAGAGCCACTTTATTGGGTGTTTTGATATTCTATAATATTTATTACTGTTAATGTTTATTATTTATCAGTATTTTAACTAACACAAACTGGCAACTCTGGTCACCAAAGTGAGATCAAAATAAAAAAAATTATAACAATACTAAATTAAAACATTACTACTTCTATTAAAAGTCCCTCAACATTCCATAATCCTATCACATGGCACCTTTTGAGGTTCAATATCAAAAGCACTTAGGTGCTACTAATGCCAGAATTGGCAGTACTACATGTAAAATAAAATGGCATGTATGATAGTATATCATCTCTTGAAGAGACTGCATGAAAAGAGAATAAACTTTTTCAGTTGAAAACAACGTATTTAATATACAAATGACATTATACAATATCAGATATAATGGAATTAAGTAATGATGGTGCTGAACAGACTAACTGCAAGTGCCAATAACATTACAACATACGAAGTGAACTTTCTAAAGAACTTCAGAAATTTCTATTGTACCCAATGCTTATGTCATAGTCAAATATTACAAATAATAAGTCCTGGTATTTGGAATTAGAGGTTATAACGCAGCTGCTTGAAAAATTCCACAAAAGAATTGCCTATTACAAAATTGTATATTTACCTACATGTTATCAAATTATAATTACTTTTGCATGTATATTTTGTTTATTTTTTATCTCTGTATTTTTACCTAACACAAATTTCACAGAATCAATCTGTATCATAAGAGGGTTCTACATAAATTAAAAAATTCTATGTAAACCTATACAGCATACTTAATTCACAAAGAAACTTCTGATGATACACAGGCCCCGAGCTTTAAATGGGCTGACTGGGCAAATGCCCAGGGCGCCTGGTCCATGGGGGTGCCAAGGAACGAGAAACAATACGCGTTAAGACTATAAGACAGTAGACAGTTGAGTGTTATTGTTAAAATTCTAGGAATGAAGGAAACTACATTCGAATGCACACCAAATACATTAAATATTTCTGTAAAATTTCAAAGGTTGACTATATTATATACTATTACAAATATGTTTGGAATTTTTGCAAAAGCAATCACGCGATTTTTGCCAAAACATAATTACTTTTATTTTCAAGAAATGATGTTTTAATTTTTTGTTGTGTGTAGCCTATGTAGTGATTAGATCACTTGCAATACTGAAATGCTATTGGTACTGATAGTTTATACTTGGGGAAAAAACCAAAATTTACACATTCAACAATAACTTGGTGTGGTGGGGGAGAAAAGTAAAAAAAATGAAAGGGGCGGCTATAAGAATGCTTTGCCCAGGGTGCAAGGTACCTGAAATCGGGGCCTCATGATACAGATTGATTTTCTGAAATGTGCATTCATATATTGTATTTATTAAATATAATTATTTCATTAACGACTCGGAACACAACGTCATGGACAACGAAATCCAAGTATTGTATTTATTTATTTAAATAAGAGTTACGTACAAAGAAAAGATGTAAAAAATTGTAATATTATATTCCATTTTTCCTGTAATGTCAAATAAGAACATACACCAACTGTATACTGTAGTTATACTGTATGTAGAAATAAAAAAATAGCAACTCAATACAACTACCATTTTAAAAATAACAATAGTACTGAAAAATACATATACATTTGAAGCACACCAAACAATGGTATACTAAGTAGCACTTAGTGTAGCACACTTTATCTCCAAAGATGCCTCATAACATGACAAATCAAACATCAGGATCTACAGAAGTCCATTCTCACTTGAAGATTAAGATAACATTTATATTTTAAACAGATTTTGGTTAGATTACTACTTATTGTTTCAAAGATTCAAGACTTAAACAGGTGACGATTCAATAATTAAAATTCTTTATTATTTGTAGTTTGGGCCCACTTTAATAATATTGATTTTTTAGTCTGATACCTGGTTTACCTAATCCTAAAACCAATTCTATGATGCAACCACAAAAAGTTTAAATACATACTGTAATCACAAATTAAATATATTTCATACATTTAAAATAACAAACTACACACAGTCTATAATAAAATCCTCAAAATGGTTTATTCTGTGTAAAACGTGTAATTACATCAAGTGACCAAAGTGGCTGATCCATCGGGACCATATGTACTTGTGTATAGTTGTGTAGGGGGGTGCCTCGACTCAGAACAAGAGGTGGGCCGATATACCTGTAACAGGTATTTTGGAACGATATTTTTGTGGAACGGATGTAACAGTGACTGAAAAGTTGAAAACCTGTTATTCGCGGCGTCGCTGTTCCAAGTTGAGACACGCCGCCCTCGCTATTCCGAGTCGAGGCACACCCCCTACACACCTACACAGACACACACACAAAAAAAGTACGCAAGTATCACGTAAACGAATACGCCAAGGCCAAATACTAGGCGTACAAAAATATCGCTGGAACACAAGGAACAGCCAGTAACGCGTATTTAAAATACTAGGTATTTCAAATACTAGTGGTATCACCGTTACACAAGGAACAACGCGTATTACAAATACTAAGCATATCAGAGGAACAGTAGTATTTTAGGAACACCTAGTATTTTAGGAACAGGTAGTATCAAGCATATTTCGAGTAGGAACTAGTACGAGCCACTTGTTCATCCTGTATACTTCATTCTGCGCAAAGAGACGAAGCTGTTTTTAATAAAGGAAATAATTCATCCTGCTGTTACATTTACTCTCGTGTGATATGCAGATATATAATACAGATTATATGCTAATAAATTATATATTATACTAGTCACCAACTTGTAACTAAAATCGGTTGGTAAAACTTTGTTTTCACTCAAAAAAACTTTGTGTTCCGAGTCGTTAGTGAAATAGTTGTATTTAATTATATTGAGTTATAACCTATAGAGTGGCTGATGTTGATAAGCTATATCATACTTTTTATTAATGTGATTTTAACTTCACTACACATCTCACGTAAATGATGATATTGTTGTAATGGACATTTATGCACTTTATCTAGTCCTGTTCCTTAAATATCTTTAATGCATTTAATTTACTTTTGTTGTTGCTTATTATTTATAAGTTTTTATTTATGTATTTATATTTATTTTATTACAATTTGTTTTTTATTTTTATTTGTAAAATTTTGTTTATTCTCATTCACTCTTGTGGCTTACTGTTATGTTTTTATTATACGTTTCTGATGTTTTTTCACATTATTTTTTGTGGTATTACATGTAGGCCTACTCTAAATTATTTAATTGCCCCGAGTTTCGCAACTGATTTGTCTAACCAATGTTAGTTTGTTTACTACTAGTGAAAACTTAAATTGGTATTCCCAAAGGGAGACAGGCCTATAAATTCTCTTGTTTCTTATTTTCATTTAAACAGTAATAGTTTAATAAAGTCACAGTGTAAAGTAACACTGTTAATACTTTTAGTTTCAATTTATTTCTTATGACAAATTACAGTAATATTAAACAGACATGAAGCAACGCGCAGGTTGTAGTGGGGAGAAGTCAGGAGCGGTGGAAGCCACAAGAGAGGAAAATGTCTACTAACGCAGTTGAAAATATCGGCCTACTCTCTCAATTGTGAATGAGACGCATGTGTGAGATGAGTAATCTATTTTGAGATGGATTAACTTTTTATACCTATTGTGCCAAAGTTGCGCATCTTTAATTAAAGATGAAAGAAAAGTAAAATTTATGTTTTTCCCTGTAAACGTACTAAAATTTAAAAACTGATATCGCTTATAATGACAGCTGAAATAAAGCAGTTATACTGCCTTGTCGATTCACAATAATTTACTTTTTATTATTTTATAACTTTATTTACGTAATTTTGTATTGTCTATGCATTCTTATAACGCTTTCAATTTTTTTTTTTTTAATTTGTAACGTTGTTATGGGTTTATTGTTTTCTACATTTCATTAGCTACGTTTTTAACTATATTACAAAATTTACCCAACTAAATTTTATAGCCCTACCAACACACACACACACACACACACACACACACACACACACACACACACACACACACACACACACACACACACACACACACACACACACACACACACACACACACACACACACACACACACACACACACACACATTTGTAACTTACTTTTACTAACTTACCTAACTTTTTACTAACCAAATATTTTTATAATTTTCAAATTCTTTTGTTATTCTTTTAATTGTTTTTAAGGTTTTTACAGTTTAGTACATTTTATAGTATTTAATTCACTACTTTTTTACTCAGTTACTAAATACTAAAAATTTGGTTGTAGGTAAGTTTTGATTTCGATTACGACACGACCAGACAGTAAACGTGCACATTTTTTAAGACAAAACAAGTGTCAGACACAACAGAAAGAGACAATGTAATAAAGTTTTCACACAGTTATAAAATGTTTAATACTGCCATTATTTTGTAAACAGTGACTTGGTGTGTTGTGTCTGTTGCAATGTTTCTCCAAAGTCGAGCCTAGACATAAACAATAGTTGAACATTTTGGAATGTGTACACGTTACGATTGACGAAAAATCGTAGCAATATATAATCCACATTGCTCTGGCATCTTAATTTGTTTGAGTAAGTAACATCAACAACAGATGCGAAATGACTGCGTGTGTATTTTTTTAAACAAGCAGATGTAAACTATCCATAAATAACAGGAGAGACAATATTAATGCAACAATTAGACTAAGCAACAAGCAAAAAAAAACAAACTACATAAATGAAACTAAACTACACTTTTGATGAATACTGATGTTTTTTGAAAAGTACGCACATAATAATCTCCACAGCCGTCTCGGAGGCAACTGAGTTTTGTTTCTCTGCTGACGCATGCGCAATTCCTAACATGCGCTGTTAGCACGAAAACGGTTGATTCATGTCTAGTGAACTTTACTGATATAGTATATTATTTCTTTTATGAAATTGCTAAACTGCTATAATTTTTGGATCTAGCTTACGATGGTACGGCAAACTCAAACTTCCGTCTCCTCGTTTGTACTTACTTATTTTCCGTGTCCAGATTTCTACTGGATGTGTATTATTCACAAGTAACTAATGGCAGATTATGGAGGTTATGTACGACAATGTAACTTAAATAAAATTTACTTTGTTAGTGTACATTAAAAAGGTGTATTTATTGGAAGTACAGAAATTAATTTCCATTTATCGCACATAATTACGGTACAGAGACGATTTTTGGAGGTTGTGTCTACGTTTAACAATGTAACAACCTTTTAGATTTTTTAAATTAATTAGACTTAACAAACATTTCCTTAGTTAGTGTACATTAAAAAGCTGTATTTATTCGAAGTACCGGAATTAAAACCTATTTCCAATTTAGAACGTATAACCTAGTACGTTATTGGTACATATTTTATTGGGGTTTATTGATACATATTTTATTAAAAGGCTGTATTTACTGGAAGTACAGAAATTAATTTCCATTTATCGCACATAATTACGGTACAGAGACGATTTTTGGAGGTTGTGTCTACGTTTAACAACCCTAACTTAACCTTTTAGATTTTTTAAATTAATTAGACTTAAAAACATTTTCCTTAGTTAGTGTACATTCAAAGGCTGTAGTTATTGTATGGATAAAAGGCTGTATATAACATTAAAGGCTGTATTTATTCCAGGTACCGGAATTAAAACCTACTTCCAATTTAGAACCTATAGCCAAGTACAATCTAACATATAACCAAACAAGTACATTCAAATCCTTTTTTCAACATAATGCAATAAAAAGCAGTGTGCAGTTTCTGTTAAAACGCAAATGATTAAGTATTAATAATGGGTTACAGTGGAATTTAATGTTACTACGGTCTGAATTAATGCAAATAAAATTGGAGAATCTCGTAAACATATTAAAGAATGCTTGTATATTACACACAAAATTATTACAGTACGGACCTTTGTTAATGAATAGAAACAAATAGGACTCTATACTTTAGTATGTACCAATAAAATTCACCTTTTTTCAAGTACAGTATCTATTGTATTTTCATACTCTTAAAAAAAGGCCATTAACAACATTTTAGTTACTTGTGAAGAAAACAGATATAACATTTCCAAACAAGAAATCTTCAATTCTCTCCCTATTTATTTTATAAAAACTGGAGTTTATACTGCAGGTTTTTAAGTCCACTAACTACTTAATTTAATATACATAATTGTTCCTGATCTTGTTGGGTAACATTATATTAATACATCTACTCCCTACTCATATCTCAAACAATGTTTTTAATGGTTGGCCCTAAACATCTTTAAAATTTAGACAAAGTCTAATGAGCAATTAGACCTAACCTGAATTACTACACTACATCTAAGAATATCTTATTCGGTCATTTAGCTTTATTTATACATTTAATGCATCTTAATTAGCACATTAACAGAACTGCTGTGTCTTACAGTAACACAATACGTTACACTAACTGTAAAGAATTTCTTGTTTTCGGTTTAAAAAAGTTGAAATTGTGTATTCTTTTCTTTTCCATTCACTTTTTGTGAAACAACTTACATTAATATGTGTACGCTTACTATATTGAAATCCAGTGTTCACTATCCAATAGTTAAAAATTTTGTGAAATTAGTGACACTATGTACTAATGTGTGATTATCAGTTGAATATCTGAATTCCTTTGATTCATTAATAAATTTTACTATTTTGTTTCTTTATGTCTATTGAATGATTTCTTATTAGTTTTTAATCTTTGCGTTTTCATTATTCATTTGTAAATTGTTGGATTTTGTTGTCCATGACAAGTCCATTGGTTAACTAATTATCATTAAAACACACAGAGGATTGATCCTCTTTTGCAAGATCACAAGTATGTTTCAAGACCATTTGCAGGTCAGGTATTGTTCTGTCTGTTCACTTTCTGAAAGGGGTTGAGGAGCAAGGGGGAAGATGTCTCCATTAAAACACACACACACACACTAGCAGCACACAATTCCTTTTTTTCTTTATTTAATTTGAATTCTGTATTAGAACAAATGTTTTCAGAGTTTACAAGTTTTTTTTTTTAATTTCTTGGATTAATTTTTTTTAATTTTATGCAATGTGGACACATACAGAGGAGTGTCAGTTTTTTATGTTTTTTCAATAAATAAAAATGAGGTGGGGGGGAGAGAGAGAGAGATCAAAAATTACACGTACAGAAATTTCATCAGAACTTTTCCTGATATTAAAAAAATAACTAAATAATGAATGGCAAAGAACATTAACAAAATTAATGGAAATTATAGTTATAATTTCTTGTCTAATGAGCAGGTACTAGTAATGGCTTCATGTACTTCACATCTTAAATTATAAACCTATTACAAACATATTTGGTATACTCAGCTTGAAACAAACGTTCAGACCAACAAAAATGGTTTAAATGTTGCCATGCTGCATTATTAGTAGGTACTGTTGAAACAGCAGGTTGATTATAATTGTTTTTAGAACAGACTTCTGGAATGTTGTGTGCAAGTGTATTGTGTTCAAGTAGCAAGTTTCCACTACTTTATAAAACATATCCTAGAAGCAAACTTTGACATCCAGTTGCTGTTGCTGAGAAACCTTACTAAGGGACTTATAAAAAAAAGAAAAACAACAATTACACACTTGCTCTTTTGAACATCTGATGAAAAGGTTTTGTAAAGTGTACCTAACCTAAAAATGTACAATCCTCAACTTGTCTTTGTATTCCATACTTCTAGCAGTTTTACATGATGTATTGCTAACACGAATAAGAAAAGTTTAAATCTGCTGAAGGTCTAAACGAGTGATAGTTATTTCCAGACTGACAGGGCCATAAAATAATTCTGAAATAATTGTTGTTTTTACAACACCATCCTTTATCAAGTGACTACTCAAATCTGCCAGTTTTTCACAGCAAACTGAAGTTTGAAGATTTGATCCATCATGACCTAGTGATGGTCCAAACATTTGAAGGATTCTCCTAGCCTTAAAAAACTGGACTGGCCTCATTGAGTGACTAATGTTAAATTTACTTTGGGATACTTCCAAACATAATACAGTTTACAATAAACAAACAAAACTTTATGCCTGTCTAATTTTTCCAGAACTCCATACACATAATTTGATCTGGATAGAACATTAATTAAACAATAATACTATTCGATGCAAATAAATAAAATATCGGTATGGAGAACCATACATGACTTCCATGTTTTAAGATTTATATTAAAATCATTTTAGAAATGAAATATTTCCACAGAAACTACTTCTTCCAGGCCTTTATGGTAGTAGATTTGTATTATTAAATTTGAATTTACACAAATAATTCTCTTTGATTAACCAGAGTTATACACACAAACTAAATGTTGAGTGTCCTCCTAGTGTATAAATTCAGCTAAAACACTATTCCAAAAACTTACCTTGTTACTAGAATATGTGACATGATGAACTTTTCATGTGAAATAGTTTAAATACTTTGCATTGAGAGTTAAGCATTTTAATAATTTTTATTTATGCAGGCATATAGCAAAATCTGATCATCATGAAAAAGGAATAAGGCATTTTGTAATAGCAATTAACTTATTAGTTCCTGGTGTACTACCGACTCATATTACAAGACCAATTTTTGTTTAATTGAAAAGATATATTTTTATTGTTTCTTTTGGTATAATCTGTAAATTACATGACACACATCCATAAAGGTTTGAAAATATGCTTATTGCAGTTTGATAGGAATAAATTCTCAAAAAACTAATACAAATCTTTTATGTATGATCACACCAGCTATCCTTTCTATTTGAAAGGAGCCTTTTATCCAAATTTATTACATAGTATTGTGCCAAGATATATCACTACATTTGTATACTATAATACAGTAGTGGTAGAATATTATCGTTCCACTAATATTACCCTAACATAATAAATGAAAATACATTACCTTTTGACATAATCATCCTTTCACTTATCACTTTTTGCCTATTCATTTATTTGATGAATATATATTTAACGATTTATGTAAAATACAACAGGTGCTTAACGGACATGTACTATGAGTAGACCTCTTATTTCCCTCCTCGACAGGTCGAAGCTCAATTGGCACTAGAGTTGGGTATGCAATTATGCTATGCTCATAGTCTGTCTGTTAGCAGCTAGTGGCATCTATTGACATTCACTCATGTCAAATTACAGAGTCGGTAAAGATGTTCGAAATTTGAATGTAAACAAATTAATAGTTAAATAATTAATATAATGGAAGTATCACATATATAATGTATCTAAATGTAATTGTGAAAAAGCGATGTAGGGCCTACTTCATATACAGATCAGAAGTAAATGATGAACTATTCTCTTTATGTAATAAGCCTAGTTACTAAACAATATATATTTTTAAAAGCTTCTTGTCATATTGAGACGAAATGGAGCGGCATTTGAAACATCTCTTAGGTATAAAAACAACATAACGACCTTTACAAAATTTGCCGCCCGTAGGCAGTTGCCTACTTTGCCTATGCATAAATCTGCCTCTGGTGTACATGCTAAATGCACCTAAACAGTAGTAAGAATGACTTAGTATCCTGTTGAGTTATTCACTGTTCTGACGGATGATAAGCAAATACTGGAAGGTAGGATGTGAGAGCCAGCAATAACCTTAAATAAAACTCTCATATATTTCAGTTATTACACAGTGTTCTGTTCATTACAGACAAGTGCTTGGTTTGATCTTTTTTTTTTAATTAAATTTTATATTTTACTGTAGCTTTACAGTAGCTTGACAGAAAGTGTAAAAATTTAAAATACAAACGGCATGACTTTAGTGTAAATAAAAAGTGAACACTTTACAGTAGCACAAAAAATGACAAAAATTGAGACAATGAAATTTTTCACAGCTAACTGAAGTTTGACTATTAGATCCATCATGACCTAGTGATGCTCCAAACATTTAAGGATTCTCCTAGCCTTAAAAAACTAGACTGGGCCCATTGATTGACATTATTAATGTTAAATTAACTTTGGGATACTTCCAAACATAATTCAGTTTACAATAAACAAAATTTTATGCCTATCTAATTTTTCCAGAACTATGTACACATGGCAAAAATGGAATTTCTACAAAGTTTACATTAAAAGAAAATGATGAAAATACTATTAGCTTTTAACAAATATTGACAATTTTGCCCAATACAGAAATGAAGGAAATCGACAGACACATTGTCACCTATCATTTTCATTTATAGAAAATAATCCCCTCCCCCTTCAACTTTCCCCTACCCCTTTTCATTTATAGATATTTCATCTACCTTCCTACAGTGGTATAATTATGACCTTCTTTTAAGGGTACTTTATTTATCAAAATTAAGTACTTTACTCTTGTTAAAACATAAAATGTTGCAGATAAACTACGCCTTCTCCTTAATCAATCTTCACCAAAATTAACAGACCTTGAGTCCTCTACAATATGCAAAAAATTATTTGAATTTGCGGCAGTTATCGTCCGCCATAGACAAAATTCTACACACAGACATCTTTCAAAAAATGACTTCTTCATGTTTTGAGGGTAGTACAATCAGAATCAGCCCTTATCTCGAACGCGATTTTTTTCCATCCATTTCCTTATGGAACATGGAAGTAAAAACAATATCCTTCTTTTTATAATATGTATTGCACTTGTTTTCTAACATGGGACACTAATTATTAGATAAAATGGTTACCTTCATTTAAGTCAGCTTCCACTTACTGTGTACTTTCTCAGAGGCCATATCATGTTCTTTTTAACGTTGCCGAACATAAATTGATGTTAAATTAAAAATAAAGTAAAGGCTTAGCACCTGAAGTTTGCAGCGTCCAAGTTGAAGAATCTATTTAATTATTGCACTTAACTTGATATAAGTACTGATTACATTTCAGGATTATTATTTTCAGAAATGATGTATGTAAACCAGTTTTCCCCATATGAAGTTAGTTAAAATTCTTTAATGGGGTAAACAAGGCATTCCAGGCCTTTATGGTAGTAGATTTGTATTATTAAATTTGAATTTACGCAAATAATTCTCTTTGATTAACCAGAGTTATACACACAAACTAAATGTTAAGTGTCCTCCCAGTGTATAAATTCAGCTAAAACGCTAGCTAATTCACTAAAATTGAGACAATGAAATGCTACAGTTCAGTTATATTGCAATCTCCCTTGCACAAACTTTTAAAGAATAAAGACATTATCAACAGCACAACAAAATATTTTTTTTGGAACAGAAGGAAACACAATGGAAAGGCATCTCAGGTAGTATCGCTTTGAAATTATGGTTTCAAAATGTTTAGGGAAAAGAATTAAAAAATTCTTGGATTTCGTTGTCCATGACGTGTCCGTTACTTAACTAAATATCACTATAATATTGACGACTCGGAACACTAAGTTTTTTATAAGTAAAAACGTAAAGTTTTACCTTACAGCCTAAACCGGCTTTCACCTATAGAAGGCTTCATCAGAGGCTGTCGTTAGTAGTGCTGTTCGTCTTGTTGTTGGCGACGAGATAGTGTTTCGAAAGATCGAAGCTGTGTGTGTGTGGTGAGATGTGTTCAAATAATGCGTGCGATTTGAATTGTGTCTGTTCGTTTAGGATGTCGTTTTTATTTGTTTTTGTGTGTTTGTATATTTCTAATTGTTCTAGAGTGTCTAGTTTTCGGCCTTTTGCGTGTACGTGTAGTATGTTCATGTTATTGTCGATGTTTTTATATGTGTGGTTTGCTTCAATGAGGTGGTTTGCGAAGGTAGATTCTGTAGTGGTGTGGAGTGCTTTTGTGTGTTCAATGTATCTCTGTTTGAAGCTACGTCCTGTCTGGCCTATGTAGAATTTATTGCAATTTGAACAATTTAGTTTATATACACCGGGTAGATCGAATTTGTTTTGTGCTTTGGGCATGCGTTTTGATAGTGTGTGTTCTGTTTTGTTAGTAGTTTTGTAAGCGATTCTGTATCCTGCTTTTTTGAATTTGTGGGCAATTTTTTCTGTTTGTTTGTTGATGTATGTTAGTGTTATGAATTTGTTGTTTTCTGTCTTTGTCTGTTGTTTGTTTTGTGTTTTGTGTAGGAGTTTACTGACTATTGTTCTGTCATAACCGTTAGATTCTGCTAGATATTTTATCGTGTTTAGTTCGTCTTTGTAGTCTATTTCATCTAAGGGGATGTTGTTAGTCTATGTATCATGGTTCTAAAAGAAGCTAGTTTGTGTTGTATTGGGTGATTGGAGGTGTTGTGTATTAGTGTGTCAGTTGTAGTTGGTTTTCTGTATATACTGAATTTGTGCCTGTGTTCTAGTTTTGTGATGGAGAGGTCTAAGAAGTTTATGGTATTGTTGTGTTCATATTCGGCAGTGAAGGTTATGTTTTTATGTATTTTGTTTATGTGCGTTAGTAACTGTTCACATTGTCTTTTGTTTCCCCTGTATAGTATTAGAATGTCATCAATGTATCTGTGCCAATATAGTATTTTATGTGAGTGTCTGTCATTGTTTGTGAGTATTTTTGTTTTTTCTAAGTGTTGGAGGAAGACTTCTGCTAGAATGCTGGATATGGGGGAGCCCATGGGTAGGCCATCATTCTGTGTGTAGTATTTATTGTTATAAGTAAAGTAGTTTTGTTTTGTGATAATGTTCAGAGTTTCTGTTATTTCATTGATAAGTTCGTTTGGTGTGTTGTTCTGTTTGAGTTTGTTTTGTAGGATGGTGATTGTTTCAGAGATGGGGATGTTTGTGTACAGGTTTTTAATGTCAAAGGAGGCTAATGTGGCGTTATGGGGGATGTGTATGTCTTTTATTTTTGTTACTAGGTCAGTGTTGTTTTTTACTGCAATGTTGTTGTCTATTTGTGTGTGTTGTCTAATAATTTTGTCTAGATATTTTGCCAGTTTGTGTGCAGGGGCATTACGGTAGTTGATAATGGGGCGGATCAGAATGTCTTCTTTATGGATTTTGGGAAGCACTTGGAGATGACAACATCCCCTTAGATGAAATAGACTACAAAGACGAACTAAACACGATAAAATATCTAGCAGAATCTAACGGTTATGACAGAACAATAGTCAGTAAACTCCTACACAAAACACAAAACAAACAACAGACAAAGACAGAAAACAACAAATTCATAACACTAACATACATCAACAAACAAACAGAAAAAATTGCCCACAAATTCAAAAAAGCAGGATACAGAATCGCTTACAAAACTACTAACAAAACAGAACACACACTATCAAAACGCATGCCCAAAGCACAAAACAAATTCGATCTACCCGGTGTATATAAACTAAATTGTTCAAATTGCAATAAATTCGCCAACAACAAGATGAACAGCGCTACTAACGACAGCCTCTGATGAAGCCTTCTATAGGTGAAAGCCGGTTTAGGCTGTAAGGTAAAACTTTACGTTTTTACTTATAAAAAACTTAGTGTTCCGAGTCGTCAATATTATAGTGATATTTAATTAAAAAATGCTAGCATTAACAATCCAACAATGTATCGAAAAGATCAGGATCTTGCAGGGAAAATTGGTTTTGTAGCTACTGGTGGATGTTTGTTTCTATAAAAAATAATTGCAGTATCTAATAAATTATGGTACATATTTAATCATTTATTGAATAATTTGTGATTTATATAATTTTGTTTATTTTTTAATTTCTATAGATACTTTTGGTGTGTTTGTTGTAATTTTGTGTTTTACATTATCTTTTGTGATTATATCATTTGGTATAAAATGTTCCAGATTATAAAATACACCTCACAGTTTTAACATACAATATATATAGTAATACCTGTACACATAGTAACAGGTATATAAATATGCCTGTAATCACAGGTATGGGAAAGTAATGGCAAATCTTGTTATCAGTTATTGTTATTATTCGGCTAGTGCTGTTGGCATATTCATATTGGCCCAAAGTGATCACAAAAGGAATTTATTGTATTTGTTTACAGTCAACAGTGTAGATTCCAGGTGATGATTTGAAATTTATATAAATTAATTTTCACTCACATGAATGAAGTTGCAACCGTAAAGAAATACAGAATATATTTTCTATGACAGCATACAAGACAGAACACTTGTATTTTGTTTTATGCGTGTACATACATTCAGACATCATTTATTTGGATTGACTTCTGCAGGCTTGAAATCGGGTAACAATAATGTTTTATATTTTACATTAGTGTATATGTAAAATTATAATCCTCAAAGTATAATATTTAATTAATTGGGATGTTTCGTTAAATTGTTACGACGGTCTCACCGATCGTCACATAGTACAGTAGAAACTAAAATAAAACACACTTATGAATTTGTTAATTCATCTTATTATATTATCCAAATACATATACATTAAATATATTGTGGTTGTGTACATCAAATATACATCAAATTTTGTGTTGTGGTTTGGTTGTGTTACAGGCTTGTTAAGTTTCGTTACATTTTTAATCAGTTCTTGTTGGAAGTTTTACATTAATTATTCATGATTAGCTATGATGGTTGAGTGTTACTGGTACAGAAGAGGACGGTGCAGTTTCTTTTCTTCAAGAAAAAGGATTACTTCATAATCTGCATCGTTGCATTAATGGACTTGATATGGTATTGAAAATGGGACAGCGACCTTGATGGTGTTGTAATAAAAAAACTTGCCGTGAGTATAAGGTACTTCGCCAGGGCACATTTTTAGAGGGGTGCAAAATACTGCTGAGAAAAATAATTCTGTTTATTTATTGCTGGCGTGAAGGCTGTAGTAGTGTGAAAAACAGTAAAAATCAACTGGAAATCGGCGCCAATACACACACAGAGTGGACGGCTTACTTAAGATATATCTGTGGCTAAGACATCATGAGCAACCCACAGAAAATTGGAGGACTGAATTTAACAGTTGAAATTGACGAGAGTGTGTTTACCAAGAGAAAAAATAATCTTGGCCGGGTGTTACCACAACAGTGGGTATTTGGAGGATACTGCCGGGAAACCAAGGAATGCTTCTTGTGTTGTGTTGAAGATCGCTCAGCCGCTACTCTTCTTCCTCTCATACAGCAAAATATTGAACCAGGTTCTACTATAATATCAGATGAGTGGCGTTCATACAGGCAAATTGTTAATTTGCCACAACAGTACAGTCATTTGACTGTAAACCATCGTTATCATTTTGTGGATCCTCAAACAGGAGCGCATACACAAGGCATAGAAAGCCTATGGCGGTCCTGTAAACACCGAAACAAGATTGAATGTGGTACAAGAAGGGAACTCTTAGATTCCTATTTATGTGAGTTCATGTGGAGGTCCGCAGAGGTCCAGAATATCTTTCTAGGCGATGCATCGAGAATAATTACGTAGTTACTGGAACAATCTGGGGATTTACAGACACTGAACTCGCTGTATTAATGTAGAAGCGTGTAGAGTCACCTCCTTACCACTCACGACTACCTGTGGCTAGCTGGTGTTTCTGTAAAGGAACATGCATTATGGTTAATAAGTTAGTATTATTAAATACACAGTTTTAATAGGTTAGTATTAGATATCTACCACTTTTTAGATAAAGAAGGAGTATGCACTACAGTTAATAGCTTATGCTACAAGATACATAAGTGTTTATTTTAAAAATTAATACAGTAACATACAAGATAGGATACATGACAATTGCTGGAAGAAACGGAGAATAAACAGTTACAGTGAGATCAAAAGACGTACAATAGAGCACTACAGAGTCAATTGGGTTTGTAAAGAAACGTCAAACCCAATGTACTATCATTACACACACTTTTAAATTTTTTTAAAATTTGTACACCAAATTTTGGTTAATTAAATCCAGAACAGTATACAAGGCTATAAACATTAGAAATGCCTTGTATATAAGCTACTTTTTGTTTACACTTCTCATCATTTTATCAGAAAACTTTCCATTTCTAATACAAAAACCCCAATCATATGAAACATACCATTACAAAAAGCTTCTTCCAAAAATTTGCGCCATTTCTCACTGTATGCCACGTGCTCCATTTTTTATCAGTGTTCTTTGTTGTAAGATTTACATTAATTATTCAGAATGATTAGGTATGATGAACTGATGAATGTTGTTGGCACAGAAGAGGATGCAGTTTCTTTTCTTGAAGAAAAAGGATTGCTTGATAATCGTCACCATTGCATTAATGGAATGGGCATGACACAGTGTTGCATCTTGGAAATTGACAACTTTGGTGTTGCAGTAAGAGAGCTTGCCACGTGTATAAGTCAGTTCGCCAGGACACATGGTTTGAGAGGACCAGACTGGCGCTCAGAAGAATAATTTAATTTATTTACTGCTGGTATGATCAGCGTACCAATGTGAAACATAGTGAAAATTAACTGGAAACCAACCACAACACTCATGTAGAGTAGATGTATTATTTAAGAAGTATCTGTGCCTCAACCCAGTACTAAATCCAGTATACTGTAACAGGATGTACTGTTCCACACTGTAAATAAAGAAGACAGGCAATAATATATATCTATGTGTAGGCTGAGTAGAATGGAATGGCTGTTTACTTACCACTTTACCTGGTATTTTGGTAACTTAACCAAAAATTTGTCCATTTTATGTACAGACTCTAACCTATCAGAGTGCAATGTAACTGGAATTTGTTGAAAACAAGATTAAACTATCACTCATATATTCAACCCCCCCCACAGAGAGAGGGAGGGGAAGAGAGAGAGTTATATATCATTGTTGAATAATTAAGACATTCCTCTAAATAGAATAAATGGGGTAAAAGTATGAATGAAGCGTGTGCGCAAATACTGGGTTGTCTTAGAATAGCTATAAAATAGTTTAAGTTGTCTTTTCAAGATGTGTTTTTTTTTTTAGAAATGTTCCTCATAAACAATGTTTTGTACGTTTAAAGAAACAGTAATAGTTTTTTTTTTGTTTGAGAAGGAAAATGAATAACAAGTAAAGCTAAAAACGAATATAAAATAAATGTGGTATTTGTTGAATAAAAGTTGAGTAAATTAACAACTAAATGAGAGTCGAGTTTCTTGATATATCGAGTTTCTATAGATCACGAGTTCGTGTGAAGGACTCTGGCCGACAAAAGGTAAGAGAAGTTTTTATTAATTAAAATGTGGTAGTGTGTGTATAATCACATTATGGTATAAGAATATGATATCGGTTTTTTGTTTAATATCCACTTGTAAAGGAAAAAATACAGCAGATAATTATTTTATAAATAACTTTGTTACAGCTGCTGTGAAGTTGTTTTGATTAAATAATGTAACCTAACCAACTTTTAAGTATTGAATATTAAGTATAAGTATATTTAATCCTGAGAGAAAATGAACAATTAACACCAGTTTTTGAAAGAACCATGAAAGGAGAGAAGATGAGCTTGTGTACGAAATGCAAAGTGGAGTATCTTATGTAGAGATGAAAGCTCAAAAGTTCAAGCCAAATACATATGAATGGAGATGATTGATAATATCTGGGACCTGTCACACAACAGAACACCATACAATGATGATAGTGTGTATCACTTATTTCATCACATCTCTTACCATGTAATGTGCCTGCTTTTAATAATATTCTCAAAGGATTTTAATACTTTGTTTTGACTGGTTTCACTGTGTAAATTACAAACCTAAATATAGTGCTGGAATACATACGGTAATCAATTTTTCCATTCACAGCCACGTTTCGCATTAAATCACGAATGCCTGCACAGAAAAATAAATTACATCACCGGACACACAAAGTACTGACATATGAACATTAATCAATTATTTTGTTTAATCAGTCAACATTCTAGGAGACCAATATTAAAGGGTTTACAGATTATTGACCCATCCACCAAAACACACACGCACACAGGTTCTGATATGTGTTACAATTGTGTCTTATTTTCAGCCAACTGTTCTTTTACAGGTGAAATCAGTACAATTATACCTCGTGAGTATAAGGTTAGTTTAATCTGTAACCTATGATATTAAAAATAATAATAATATGTGTAACACTGACATGATTATTACACTTTATATGATATCAGCTTGTTGGCTTAATAGCCACTTGTAAAAGAAAAATTATAAAATGATTATTATTTTATAATTAACTTTGTTACAGCTTCTGTGAAGTTGTTTAGATTAAATAATGTAACCTAACCTACTTTTAAGTACTGAATGCTTTTAATTTGTCATGTACTGTGTTCAATAAGGAAACAAAATACTTTTACAGAATACTTAAAATCCTTGAAAATGGTATTGGATTAAGCTAGAGCAAGGAATAATTAAACTAAGCACATGATTTCAAAGTCAATATCATTATGAAATTAGTATTCTAAATAGAACATACTTAACAAAATTGATAATACTTACCAAAATCATGTAAAACAAGAATCATTAATCATGATATTTTTTGATATCTTGAAGCATTTTCTCGAACAAATCGTCGTTTGCGTTTCTTGAACTCACATAAATAGGAATGTAAGAGTTCCCTTCTTGTACCACATTCAATCTTGTTTCGCCGTTTACAGGACCGCCGTAGGCTTTCTATGCCTTGTGTATGCGCTCCAGTTTGAGGATCCACAAAGTTATAACTATGGTTTACAGTCAAGTGACTGTACTGTTGTGCCAAATTAACAATTTGTTGGTATGAACGCCACTCATCTGATATTATAGTGGACCCTGGTTCAATATTTTGCTGTATGAGAGGAAGAAGAGTAGCGGCTGAGCGATCTTCGACACAACACAAGAAGCATTCCTTGGTTTCCCGGCAGTATCCTCCAAATACCCACTGTTGTGGTAACACCCGCCAACATTATTTTTTCTCTTGGCAAACACACTCTCGTCAATTTCAACTGTTAAATTCGGTCCTCCAATTTTCTGTGGGTTGCTCACGATGTCTAAGCCACAGATATATCTTAAGTAAGCCGTCCACTCTGTGTGTGTGTTGGCGCCGATTTCCAGTTGATTTTTACTGTTTTTCACACTACTACGGCCTTCGCACCAGCAATAAATAAACAGAATTATTTTTCTCAGCGGTATTTTGCACCCCTCTAAAAATGTGCCCTGGCGAAGTACCTTATACTCACGGCAAGTTTTTTTATTGCAACACCATCGAGGTCGCTGTCCCATTTTCAGTACCATATCATGTCCATTAATGCAACAACGCGGATTATGAAGTAATCCTTTTCCTTGAAGAAAAGAAATTGCATCCTCTTCTGTACTAATAAGACTCAACAGTTCATCATACCTAATCATTCTTAATAATTAATGTAAAACTCACAACACAGAACACTGATTAAAAATGTAACGAAACTTAACAAGTTTAACACAACCACTCGTGGCGAAAGCATTTCCACAACACACAATTTTAGCACGTGGTGTGAGAAATGGCGCAAAAGCGGTAATCTAGTGCAGCTAGTGCATTAAAATATGAACGGTATGGGATATACGGAATTGTCGTCGCTTGCAAAAAAACGGAAAAGATCCGTGCGCTCTTTTAAGAACTCAATTACTTAACCCATAATAAAGATGTTTAATTATTTGTACGTAGAGATTAAGACGAATCTGCGGATCTTTTCTGTTTTTCCCAAATACTACAATTCCGTATATCCCGTAATACCTTCATTTTGATTGGTACTAAGCCCATTCTTGCGTTTACCTGAACAAACTCTGAAAACATTTGTTCTAATACTGAATTCAAATTAAATACAAAACTCTTTAAAACAAATTTAAAGACTCCCGACTCGTTGTATTAAGTCTTTTAAAGTTTACTAAAATTAACGTTTCTTTTTCATACACATGTTATTTCAATTTATTTTTATAGCAATTAACATTAAAAGTGCTAACTGAAGATAGACACACCATACATTTGCGGTTAGGTGGGGTAATTATAAACGGAAAATGGATTGAAACATTTTGATTGATTAAAAATTGTGTATAGGTTTTAAAATTGAAATAACTGCAAATAATAGTTATTTCAACCTGTTATTATGTTGCGTACAAAAAAATTGTTTAAATATAAATAATAAATACAGCTCTAAAATTCAATTTACAATTATCCTTGACATCTTAGAGGTAATTGTAAACAAGTGTTTTCTTTATCTTTTGAAATATTGAAACAAAAATAGTGACACCTGTAAACTAGTTGACATTGTACTATTTCATGTGTTTATAACCTTAACTGCATGTTTACAATTACCCTGTCTTCGTCTATATGGAAAATAAAGGGAAACAAGTTAATTCAAATACTATGTATATTAAAAATCATAAATAAATAATAAAGAAATGTTGTTCTGTTACATACTGTAACAAGTAAATGATAGAATAAAAGTTTATCATTTTTCAAACACTTCCAGGGAACTCGTAGACAATTTGTCTGTCAATTTCCTTCATTTCTGTATTGGGCAAAATTGTCAATATTTGTTAAAAGCTAATAGTACTTTCATCATTTTCTTTTAATGTAAACTTTGTAGAAATTCCATTTTTGCCATGTGTACATAGTTCTGGAAAAATTAGATAGGCATAAAATTTTGTTTATTGTAAACTGAATTATGTTTGGAAGTATCTCAAAGTTAATTTAACATTAATAATGTCAATCAATGGGCCCAGTCTAGTTTTTTAAGGCTAGGAGAATCCTTAAATGTTTGGAGCATCAATAGGTCATGATGGATCTAATAGTCAAACTTCAGTTAGCTGTGAAAAATTTCATTGTCTCAATTTTTGTCATTTTTTGTGCTACTGTAAAGTGTTCACTTTTTATTTACACTTAAGTCATGCCGTTTGTATTTTATATTTTTACACTTTCTGTCAAGCTACTGTAAAGCTACAGTAAAATATAAAATTTAATTAAAAAAAAAAAAGATCAAACCAAGCACTTGTCTGTAATGAACAGAACACTGTGTAATAACTGAAATATATGAGAGTTTTATTTAAGGTTATTGCTGGCTCTCACGTCCAACCTTCCAGTATTTGCTTATCATCCGTCAGAACAGTGAATAACTCAACAGGATACTAAGTCATTTTTTGAAAGATGTCTGTGTGTAGAATTTTGTCTATGGCGAAAGATAACTGCTGCAAATTCAAATAATTTTTTGCATATTGTAGAGGACTCAAGGTCTGTTGATTTTGGTGAAGATCGGTTAAGGAGAAGGGGTAGTTTACCTGCAATGTTTTATATTTTAACAAGAGTAAAGTACTTAATTTTGATAAATAAAGTATCCTGAAAAGAAGGTCATAATAATCCACTGTAGAAAGGTAGATGAAATATCTATAAATGAAAAGGGGTAGGGGGAAGTTGAAGGGGGAGGGGATTATTTTCTATAAATGAAAATGATAGGTGAAGGGGAGGGGATAATTTTTTATATGTTGTAACGGTACATAACCCGGTCCCAATAAAGTAAATTATGAGAATAAAAGTCAGAAATGGGTAGAACTAAAGCTCGCTCAAAATTTAATTATATCACTCCACATAATAAACAATTCGAGTGGTATATAGTGCGAAGTGAGTTCTAGTGTACCCATTGAGGTGAAAAACCAAAGTGAAACTAGTGTATTACTAAACTGTGCTGTATGTTTTGGATAGGAGAAAACTATGGAAGTAGTATGTAATAATACTAATTGATTTTTGTTATTTTATTTATTTATTGTAATTTATATTGTATGAACCACAATTTGTTATACCCAAGTTAATATTATATTGTTTCAAATAATTATGTTAGATTGTAAGAAAACCCAGGGTTAATTTTAAAAGACATGAAAATTTTAACTACCAAAGATAATATAAAATTAAAATAATCCTATGAAGGAAGTGACAACAGGAAGTAGTACCGGGTATGAACACTATTCGAGACTAAATAAATAATATATAAATTTATTTAATGATAATAAAATGATAAAATATTTATATACAAGGTCATAAAAAAATTAACCAAAACATATTATGTGAATTAAATTAGTAAATAAACCGGAATGGAAGGGAATTATTTTTCCATAAATAAAAATGTAAATTTATAATAATCACAAACTGCCTACATAATAAAAATACTATGTGTTACTAAGAGTGATTGAAAATAACAAGTATTGTTAATAAGATATAAAATTTTGAACTGAACCAGAGAGTTGTTGAAGAACCGATGCGACAAAAATTATAAAAAAAATAACCTTTTTTGGACGTTGGAGGAGGCGAAATTCACGCAAGAGTAATAAGCAAAGTGAATACTAACTAATTATACCAGAGGAATCCTAATTAAATGGTGATATACCTTAAAAACCAGTGGATGAAAACATTCTGAGGATCCAATATAGTTCGGCCTACTTCTAGTAGAAAATAAAAAAATACTCGAAATGAAGAGGAAATAATAACGCAAGACGTACCTCATCACAGAATAAAACTTCAATCCAGTAAGGACAACCCGGAGCGAGGTAATATAAACATTTTTCGTAATAAATACAGAAGAAAACTCGTGTTTTAATAGTGAAATAGAACGAAAAAATATTCATTTTATCATATGCTCCTTTCAAAAGTAAACAAATACATGCTGCTCTCTTACGGCAGTTCCGGAAACTACGTAATATCTGAAAATTAAACCAAATTATTTATTAATTTCTTATATTTGTAAAGCGTAGCATTTAGCCATTTCTGACAATCTCATAACACAAAGAATTCACCCTGAACCCTGGGGAATTAATAAGAATTATGTAATAACTGATGTATTTTATTATAGCGTAATATTGGTTAAATAACAACATATATGTTTTGTTCTTTAGACAGATCTATGTTTACTCGGTAAAGGCGAGAGGATGTTTTCTTTTTAAAAAGAATAATTGTGATACCTATACTTTGGTGGCTGGAGACAAAAGTCAATAATCAATAAAGCAATATTATTGAAAATTAATATTGAATTATAACGTGTTATAATTTATTGTAGTGGGTAGTTAATGAAAATTTCAGCACAACATACAGAAAAAATCGTCACAACAGAGGGGCAAATTTGATACTTACTCTCTCTTCTGCATAAGGCTGAACAAATTACCTCCTCGACCCCAAATCACACACTCTCGATTTCTTTTAGATCGAGTAAAACAAGATAAACGAAATCCTTTATTTATACCGTTTAAAACGTCAGTTAGTATAATTCAAAAGTGACGCATACTGCGTGAGGCATATAATAACACTTCCATAACACATCACGAAAAAAGCGGTACGTTACAGGATTGACGCGTACAACGTGGGGCAGGATTTAACTCTACAAGACCTCATCAAAAAGCGGTACGTTACAGATTTGGCGCTCAACGTAAAAGGGCGGTAATTAGAAAAGAATTTTGATATTTAATAAAAAATATGTATCAAAAAATCTAATTATCGTTGGCAGTTATGAGAAAACAAGAAATGCCTAATACCCGAGGAAAATCGAAGAAGAGGGCAGAAGAAAAGGAGATTGAAGAAGGTGGACAGGAACAAGAAATAGAGTTAGTCACGGATAGTGAAATGGACCAACTGACAGGTGATACAGAAGAAACCGAAGTAGTTATGGATACGGAAAAGGAAATAGTGGAAGAGGATGCCCAAGGGGATCAACCAGATAAATCCAACCAAAAAGAAGATATAAGCATACAGGAGATGTTAAGAATTATAATGGAAGGGAATAACAAGATCCAGGAAGATAATAAGCGAACCAATGACAAAATAGATGAAAATTTTAGAAAACAGGAGGAAAGCAATAAACAAACCAATGATAAAATAGACGAAAAATTTAGGAAACAGGAGGAACAAAATGAGGAGAATTTTAAGAAACAGGAGGAACAAAATAGACAGACCAATGAGAAAATAGAAACCATTCATGGAAATATCAAACAAACCATGAATGAACAATACAATGAACTGAAAGAAACTGTTAAAGGACAAAGAGAAGAGATGAATGCAAAATTTGAAGAGAATAATAAGAATTTAAAACAATTTGAGTGTAAAATGGAGAATTTTAATAAGGAGATATGGAAAACTTTCGGAGAGAAGTTTGAAAATGTTAATACGCGTATCCAAAAAGCAGATACATACCAAGAGGAGACAAATAAACAAATGAACCATAGTTCCAATAATTTGGATGAAACATTGGACAGCACTTCAGAAGGTATTAAAGTAAGTCCGAATACAGAAGAGAGGAGGAAGGAAATAGAAATTACAGAATACCAAGGTGTAATGCCATCTGAAAATAAAAATAGCCACAACAAAAAGGATATTCAAACCGTGGAAAAGAAGACCAAGAAAATAATAAAAACAGGTAGGAAGAGAATAATAAATACCAAGGAAGAATGGGAGATGATTACAGGTGGATTAATTAATGTATTCAACCTTCCAATTAACGAACAAAGGGAGTTAATTAAGTTTAGATATCAATTAAATAGGTCGACAATGGAAGTGTATCAGACAATATCAGCCGTATCTTCAAGACGGAAGACAATATGCAAATATTTGGCAAATAATTCAGAGGTAAAAGGGAATGAAATTAGATTAAATATGAGCAACTATGTTATGTTAGAGGAGGTACAATACTGGTTAGTTAAAAAGGAACGAATTATAACGGAAGACCGGTACTTAAGTGAAAGTTTTATAGCAGCAAAGTGGGAGAGCCGGATGGTAAGAAGATTATCAAGAAGAGAATTAATTACGAACACCCCAGCAATCCGAGAACATGGAGTACCTGAAATAATGGACCACGGTTAAACAGACTCCAAACAAACCAGAAAAAAGGGACGGATTTTATGGATACAGGACCAAGCAACCCATTGTCAATAAAAAACCCAAAATTCCAAAAGACGTAAGGACAACTTATTCAACTTATTTCGAACAACATAATTTAAAATGAAGAAACTAAAAAACCCCAAAATTCAAAAAGACGTAAGTACAACTTACTTAAGATATTTTGCAACCATTAGAATTAATAAAAAGCATGTAAGGACATCTTACTCAACTTATTTCGAATCCATATAATTTAAAGTGAAGAGACTAAAAGAGAACAGATGATTAAATAATATTTATAAAGAACTGATTTAAAATGGACTAATAGGAAAAATAATATTTTGATGGTAACAAAAGAAGAATAAATAAATAAACAATTGATGGTAATGTGCTCAGATAAGAAGAATAACGAATAATTTAATGACTCCAATGAAACTGAAGGAGGATGATAATTAATACAACAAAAATTAGAATTTCTCGGAATTGAAGATTTTATAAGAAGAAATGATACGGAGAAATATGTCACAAGAAGTAAAGTCAGAAGAATTTTAACATAAGGCCTATCAATGATGTTATATGCTATTAATTAATGATAAAAAAGAAGGAATCAAGGAGAAGAAGAAATATATAAATAAATACAAACAGCTACAGTATGAAGAATCCCAAAAGTGTTTGGTACTAGTCGCTAATTGACTACTATTTATAAGTTTTTTATTTTTATGTATGGACCGTAGAAATGTTCCGGCAATAATTTTTATGAGCAGGGATGATGTTCCCCTGGTCTCAGAAGGTGTAAGGATGGACAGCGGTGTATGGACCCAGAGTGGCCACCCGACTGGAACCGCCGCACAAGATAGGGAAAAATGTTAGGGAAATTGAATATTTAAGGGATAATAATTATAAGATAGCTGAAAAGAGTGATATTAGATTCCAGATGTCTAAATGAAGAAAATAGAAGGAAGATAGCGGACAGAAGCTTAATTGATAAAGCAAGTATATAAAAGTAAATAGAAATGAGTGTTGAAACAAGTTTAATATGATTAGTGTGACCAGTCCTTATCAAATAAAATGTGGAAGTACCACTAACCCCGAGAAATAATTGATGAATTTGCCTCCAAGAGAGAGAGAGTTAAGTAAGAAAACGACAATTACCACAAGTCTGAATTACCAGAGTTTATAATCAGTCAGAAATGAAACATTATTATGAAAACAAAGTCAAGACCATTAGGAGACTTGAACCAATTAACAATTTATTTCTATCAACGAGTTGAACTAAAATAAATTTGTTCTAGTGGGGGGGCTTTATGTAACGGTACATAACCCGGTCCCAATAAAGTAAATTATGAGAATAAAAGTCAGAAATGGGTAGAACTAAAGCTCGCTCAAAATTTAATTATATCACTCCACATAATAAACAATTCGAGTGGTATATAGTGCGAAGTGAGTTCTAGTGTACCCATTGAGGTGAAAAACCAAAGTGAAACTAGTGTATTACTAAACTGTGCTGTATGTTTTGGATAGGAGAAAACTATGGAAGTAGTATGTAATAATACTAATTGATTTTTGTTATTTTATTTATTTATTGTAATTTATATTGTATGAACCACAATTTGTTATACCCAAGTTAATATTATATTGTTTCAAATAATTATGTTAGATTGTAAGAAAACCCAGGGTTAATTTTAAAAGACATGAAAATTTTAACTACCAAAGATAATATAAAATTAAAATAATCCTATGAAGGAAGTGACAACAGGAAGTAGTACCGGGTATGAACACTATTCGAGACTAAATAAATAATATATAAATTTATTTAATGATAATAAAATGATAAAATATTTATATACAAGGTCATAAAAAAATTAACCAAAACATATTATGTGAATTAAATTAGTAAATAAACCGGAATGGAAGGGAATTATTTTTCCATAAATAAAAATATAAATTTATAATAATCACAAACTGCCTACATAATAAAAATACTATGTGTTACTAAGAGTGATTGAAAATAACAAGTATTGTTAATAAGATATAAAATTTTGAACTGAACCAGAGAGTTGTTGAAGAACCGATGCGACAAAAATTATAAAAAAAATAACTTTTTTTGGACGTTGGAGGAGGCGAAATTCACGCAAGAGTAATAAGCAAAGTGAATACTAACTAATTATACCAGAGGAATCCTAATTAAATGGTGATATACCTTAAAAACCAGTGGATGAAAACATTCTGAGGATCCAATATAGTTCGGCCTACTTCTAGTAGAAAATAAAAAAATACTCGAAATGAAGAGGAAATAATAACGCAAGACGTACCTCATCACAGAATAAAACTTCAATCCAGTAAGGACAACCCGGAGCGAGGTAATATAAACATTTTTCGTAATAAATACAGAAGAAAACTCGTGTTTTAATAGTGAAATAGAACGAAAAAATATTCATTTTATCATATGTTCCTTTCAAAAGTAAACAAATACATGCTGCTCTCTTACGGCAGTTCCGGAAACTACGTAATATCTGAAAATTAAACCAAATTATTTATTAATTTCTTATATTTGTAAAGCGTAGCATTTAGCCATTTCTGACAATCTCATAACACAAAGAATTCACCCTGAACCCTGGGGAATTAATAAGAATTATGTAATAACTGATGTATTTTATTATAGCGTAATATTGGTTAAATAACAACATATATGTTTTGTTCTTTAGACAGATCTATGTTTACTCGGTAAAGGCGAGAGGATGTTTTCTTTTTAAAAAGAATAATTGTGATACCTATACTTTGGTGGCTGGAGACAAAAGTCAATAATCAATAAAGCAATATTATTGAAAATTAATATTGAATTATAACGTGTTATAATTTATTGTAGTGGGTAGTTAATGAAAATTTCAGCACAACATACAGAAAAAATCGTCACAACAGAGGGGCAAATTTGATACTTACTCTCTCTTCTGCATAAGGCTGAACAAATTACCTCCTCGACCCCAAATCACACACTCTCGATTTCTTTTAGATCGAGTAAAACAAGATAAACGAAATCCTTTATTTATACCGTTTAAAACGTCAGTTAGTATAATTCAAAAGTGACGCATACTGCGTGAGGCATATAATAACACTTCCACAACAGATCACGAAAAAAGCGGTACGTTACAGGATTGACGCGTACAACATGGGGCAGGATTTAACTCTACAAGACCTCATCAAAAAGCGGTACGTTACAATGTATACTACGTTATCGGCAACAAAGAAGTAGTTTGTTGATAAAATTCCTTCACGGGCTGTTTGGCTGTGGTCCAATGTTTTCTGCAAAACCAGACGTTTCAGAAGTGCCATCGACTGCCATCATCAGTGAAAATCGAGTGCACTAACGTGAGGTGGTATATGTTAGTGACCACAATTCTGTGCTTGAGGCTGAAGATAGAAGTAGTTTCTGTGGAAATATTTCATTTCTAAAATGATTTTAAATATAAATCTTAAAACATGGAAGTCATGTATGGTTCTCCATACCGATATTTTATTTATTTGCATTGAATAGTATTATTGTTTAATTAATGTTCTATCCAGATCAAATTATGTGTATGGAGTTCTGGAAAAATTAGACAGGCATAAAGTTTTGTTTGTTTATTGTAAACTGTATTATGTTTGGAAGTATCCCAAAGTAAATTTAACATTAGTCACTCAATGAGGCCAGTCCAGTTTTTTAAGGCTAGGAGAATCCTTGAAATGTTTGGACCATCACTAGGTCATGATGGATCAAATCATCAAACTTCAGTTTGCTGTGAAAAACTGGCAGATTTGAGTAGTCACTTGATAAAGGATGGTGTTGTAAAAACAACAATTATTTCAGAATTATTTTATGGCCCTGTCAGTCTGGAAATAACTATCACTCGTTTAGACCTTCAGCAGATTTAAACTTCTTATTCGTGTTAGCAATACATCATGTAAAACTGCTAGAAGTATGGAATACAAAGACAAGTTGAGGATTGTACATTTTTAGGTTAGGTACACTTTACAAAACCTTTTCATCAGATGTTCAAAAGAGCAAGCGTGTAATTGTTGTTTTTCTTTTTTTTATAAGTCCCTTAGTAAGGTTTCTCAGCAACAGCAACTGGATGTCAAAGTTTGCTTCTAGGATATGTTTTATAAAGTAGTGGAAACTTGCTACTTGAACACAATACACTTGCACACAACATTCCAGAAGTCTGTTCTAAAAACAATTATAATCAACCTGCTGTTTCAACAGTACCTACTAATAATGCAGCATGGCAACATTTAAACCATTTTTGTTGGTCTGAACGTTTGTTTCAAGCTGAGTATACCAAATATGTTTGTAATAGGTTTATAATTTAAGATGTGAAGTACATGAAGCCATTACTAGTACCTGCTCATTAGACAAGAAATTATATCTATAATTTCCATTAATTTTGTTAATGTTCTTTGCCATTCATTATTTAGTTATTTTTTTAATATCAGGAAAAGTTCTGATGAAATTTCTGTACGTGTCATTTTTGGTCTCTCTCTCTCTCCCCCCCCTCATTTTTATTTATTGAAAAAACATAAAAAACTGACACTCCTCTGTATGTGTCCACATTGCATAAAATTAAAAAAAAAATTAATCCAAGAAATTAAAAAAAAAACTTGTAAACTCTGAAAACATTTGTTCTAATACAGAATTAAAATTAAATAAAGAAAAAAAGGAATTGTGTGCTGCTAGTGTGTGTGTGTGTGTTTTAATGGAGACATCTTCCCCCTTGCTCCTCAACCCCTTTCAGAAAGTGAACAGACAGAACAATACCTGACCTGCAAATGGTCTTGAAACATACTTGTGATCTTGCAAAAGAGGATCAATCCTCTGTGTGTTTTAATGATAATTAGTTAACCAATGGACATGTCATGGACAACAAAATCCAACAATTTACAAATGAATAATGAAAACGCAAAGATTAAAAACTAATAAGAAATCATTCAATAGACATAAAGAAACAAAATAGTAAAATTTATTAATGAATCAAAGGAATTCAGAAATTCAACTGATAATCACACATTAGTACATAGTGTCACTAATTTCACAATTCCACAAAATTTTTAACTATTGGATAGTGAACACTGGATTTCAATATAGTAAGCGTACACATATTAATGTAGGTTGTTTCACAAAAAGTGAATGGAAAAGAAAAGAATACACAATTTCAACTTTTTTAAACTGAAAACAAGAAATTCTTTACAGTTAGTGTAACGTATTGTGTTACTGTAAGACACAGCAGTTCTGTTAATGTGCTAATTAAGATGCATTAAATGTATAAATAAAGCTAAATGACCGAATAAGATATTCTTAGATGTAGTGTAGTAATTCAGGTTAGGTCTAATTGCTCATTAGACTTTGTCTAAATTTTAAAGATGTTTAGGGCCAACCATTAAAAACATTGTTTGAGATATGAGTAGGGAGTAGATGTATTAATATAATGTTACCCAACAAGATCAGGAACAATTATGTATATTAAATTAAGTAGTTAGTGGACTTAAAAACCTGCAGTATAAACTCCAGTTTTTATAAAATAAATAGGGAGAGAATTGAAGATTTCTTGTTTGGAAATGTTATATCTGTTTTCTGCACAAGTAACTAAAATGTTGTTAATGGCCTTTTTTTAAGAGTATGAAAATACAATAGATACTGTACTTGAAAAAGGTGAATTTTATTGGTACATACTAAAGTATAGAGTCCTATTTGTTTCTATTCATTAACAAAGGTCCGTACTGTAATAATTTTGTGTGTAATATACAAGCATTCTTTAATATGTTTATGAGATTCTCCAATTTTATTTGCATTAATTCAGACCGTAGTAACATTAAATTCCACTGTAACCCATTATTAATACTTAATCATTTGCGTGTTAACAGAAACTGCACACTGCTTTTTATTGCATTATGTTGAAAAAAGGATTTGAATGTACTTGTTTGGTTATATGTTAGATTGTACTTGGCTATAGGTTCTAAATTGGAAGTAGGTTTTAATTCTGGTACCTGGAATAAATACAGCCTTTAATGTTATATACAGCCTTTTATCCATACAATAACTACAGCCTTTGAATGTACACTAACTAAGGAAAATGTTTTTAAGTCTAATTAATTTAAAAAATCTAAAAGGTTAAGTTAGGGTTGTTAAACGTAGACACAACCTCCAAAAATCTAAATATCACTATAATATTGACGACTCGGACCACTAAGTTTTTTATAAGTAAAAACGTAAAGTTTTACCTTACAGTAGGGTGACCAGATTTTTTATGACGTAAAACAGGACATTTCTGAAATATGGAAATTAAAAAACAGGACAAAACAGGACACGAGTTACAAAGAAAATGTTCTTCATATATGACTGGACTGCTTCACTAAGACAAATAAAAACTACTTTTTACACATGAAAAGACATATATTTTAATAACCAACTTAAAAACATACTTATCATGGCACTGGATCATATTATAATTGATCAAGTTTTTTCAAGAATTATAAAATTATAATTATTCAAATATAAATATTCAAATTCTTAACAACTATAAAATTACATGGATGTGATTCATAGATATCAACAACCTGCAGAACATGAACTTGTGGCTTCTGAATCAGGAACATCACTATTAACTTTGTACTTATCACAAGACCTGATATCTCGCAAGAGCTTTGAATTACTTAATAGCAGGTTGTAGAATTCCTTACAGCTAAGGTCTTGAAAATGAGTTTTTAAAATTACAATTGCTTGAATAGTTTTGGTAGTAAAACGGTTTCTTTCATCAATCCAAAGGGAGTTCACAATTGAAAAGACTCTTTCCACAACAGCATTTGTGCCTGGTACAGTCAGAGCAAAACTCACAACCACCTCTATGTTTTTACATGGAATGCCTATACTTTTAAGTATGTGGAAGACATCACACCATTTCTTATCAATCTCCACATTAACTTTTTCCCATTCCTCAAATTTTCTGGATAAAACTTTGTTCACATGTCCTATCTCATCAAATAATTCAACTTCATGTACCTGAATTGTTGAACATGAATCTACTGTCTTAAGAATTTTCAGACTTTTTAAAACCTCATCCCAAGATACAGAATTTTTCAATGTTATCCAATGAAATGATTTCAGAGGCTGATATGGAGAGACCCACTTGTTTAAATAACTTAAAAAAGTGTCATAAATAAATTGGTAATCGTTTCATATTTCGATTGGGTGAAAAGACCTTCATTTTCTAAGTTAATTAAAATTGAAGAAACAACTGAAGTTTGAAACTTACTACATTTTCTTTTATTGACTTTTTCTGTAAGCAATTCTAATTCTTCAGCTACTTCAGTGGCTGAAATATTGATTCTTTCCAACTTTTGGATTGAATTTGAAAACATTTTCAGTTGGCTTTGTATGAAATGAAGCCAAAGAAGTGACTGTGGGTTCTCAAAAAATTGTTTTAACAATGTAGGACACCTATCCTGAGACATGAAATAAAACTTTAGAGGTTCATAAATATCAATAACCCTTGTAACTCCTGGCAACAATGACAACCATCTAGTTTTAACACTACCCAGAACCTGCTTATATTCAGTAGCAACAAAATCACAAAATAATTTCAATTCCTCCACACGCACGGTATAAATGTGAAAATATTGAAATATTTTATTCACTGCTGTTTCTATGTCGATAGGAAGAATGTCTGCACTTGTTTGTACACCATTGTGTACCACATGAGCTGCACAACCAATGCCTTGAATATTCATTTTGAGCACACTGTTCAATTTAGAAAAAACGTTGTTTGTCCGACCCTCTTGTACCCACCAAAGTTAGTGTTACAGTTATCTGCACAAAACGCGATGATCTTGTCAACTAAATGATGTTTCTTTAAGATGTCCAGAACATGATTAGCTAATAATTCTGCTGTTTCTCCACCAACGTTCTGAAAACAGATTACTTTGCACTGAACACCTTTGGTAGGAATGAAATACCTAACTAGAATCGGCACTAATTTTAAGCTTTTGTGATTTGATGCATCAACCATCACAGACACATACTTAGCATCTTCAAGTTCTGATTGCACTTCATGCATTGCATACGGCGATAAAACGTTCACTAAAATCGACTCGCACTTTGTCCTGAAACACGTGAATTTCTTCTCAAATAGTTCTCTGATGATAAGAGATGTGCAGTCCATTGAATGGAAAGAATGGTTGTGTTTTGTAGTATGAAATGCAAACAGCCCTTCTTCAGCAGCGATACGTTTATCTTCCTCAGTTTGTAGTCCATTCCTACTTACAAAGGAAGTTATACTACTGGAAGTTCTCGCGGAAACTGCCAACATGTGTTTCTTTTTCTTAATGTGCTGTGTAATATTGGCACGTCCTCCATGTTCAATGGAAAAAACTGAACGACATAAAGTACATTCTACCTTTGTAGATATGGTGTCGTCCTTCAAGAAAGGAAACTCTTCTTTCAGGGTTTTGGAGAAAGTACACTTTCTTTTCCCCATATTAATATGCACGTGTATCTCAAACCAAGCGAACAACAGACAATGGAGCAAGCTCGCCACGCCAAGTGTTAAAACTAACCAAACAAAAAAAGTTTACCTTGATTGCCTCACTCTCCCTTGACGCACTCTGGCGGAAACCAGAGATCATCATTTCTTTTCGTGATTGTGTTCCCTCAACCATTCGAGACCCATCTTGACCTCAGTAAGAAAGTTTAAACGAACGAGACCAAAATGACACAAAAACAAATAAAAACTCAAAACGAAGCGAAGATAAAAGATTAGGTTATCCGTTATTGCAAGTACGGAAAAACGGGACATTTGATGTCCCGTTAATAATTTGCCGGGACAACGGGACACATAATGAAAAAAAGGGACAATCCCGTTAAAAACGGGACGTCTGGTCACCCTACCTTACAGCCTAAACCGGCTTTCACCTATAGAAGGCTTCATCAGAGGCTGTTGTTAGTAGCGTTGTTCGTCTTGTTGTTGGCGACGAGATAATGTTTCGAAAGATCGAAGCTGTGTGTGTGTGGTGAGATGTGTTCGAATAATGCGTGTGATTTGAATTGTGTCTGTTCGTTTAGGATGTCGTTTTTATTTGTTTTTGTGTGTTTGTATATTTCTAATTGCTCTAGAGTGTAGTACGTGTAGTGCCCTTTTGTGTGTACGTGTAGTATGTTCATGTTATTGTCGATGTTTTTATATGTGTGGTTTGCTTCAATGAGGTGGTTTGCGAAGGTAGATTCTGTAGTGGTGTGGAGTGCTTTTGTGTGTTCAATGTACCTCTGTTTGAAGCTACGTCCTGTCTGGCCTATGTAGAATTTATTGCAATTTGAACAATTTAGTTTATATACACCGGGTAGATCGAATTTGTTTTGTGCTTTGGGCGTGCGTTTTGATAGTGTGTGTTCTGTTTTGTTAGTAGTTTTGTAAGCGATTCTGTATCCTGCTTTTTTGAATTTGTGGGCAATTTTTTCTGTTTGTTTGTTGATGTATGTTAGTGTTATGAATTTGTTGTTTTCTGTCTTTGTCTGTTGTTTGTTTTGTGTTTTGTGTAGGAGTTTACTGACTATTGTTCTGTCATAACCGTTAGATTCTGCTAGATATTTTATCGTGTTTAGTTCGTCTTTGTAGTCTATTTCATTTAAGGGGATGTTGTTAAGTCTATGTATCATGGTTCTAAAAGCAGCTAGTTTGTGTTGTATTGGGTGATTGGAGGTGTTGTGTATTAGTGTGTCAGTTGTAGTTGGTTTTCTGTATATACTGAATTTGTGCCTGTGTTCTAGTTTTGTGATGGAGAGGTCTAAGAAGTTTATGGTAT
This sequence comes from Magicicada septendecula, assembly GCA_034769895.1. Classification (NCBI taxonomy): domain Eukaryota; kingdom Metazoa; phylum Arthropoda; class Insecta; order Hemiptera; family Cicadidae; genus Magicicada; species Magicicada septendecula. The sequence continues at coordinate 495,577,556 of CM068368.1, forward strand.
TGTTGTGTTCGTATTCGGCAGTGAAGGTTATGTTTTTATGTATTTTGTTTATGTGTGTTAGTAACTGTTCACATTGTCTTTTGTTTCCCCTGTATAGTATTAGAATGTCATCAACGTATCTGTGCCAATATAGTATTTTATGTGAGTGTCTGTCATTGTTTGTGAGTATTTTTGTTTTTTCTAAGTGTTGGAGGAAGACTTCTGCTAGAATGCTGGATATGGGGGAGCCCATGGGTAGGCCATCGTTCTCTGTGTAGTATTTATTGTTATAAGTAAAGTAGTTTTGTTTTGTGATAATGTTTAGGGTTTCTGTTATTTCATTGTTGCTTTTAGAACCATGATACATAGACTTAACAACATCCCCTTAAATGAAATAGACTACAAAGACGAACTAAACACGATAAAATATCTAGCAGAATCTAACGGTTATGACAGAACAATAGTCAGTAAACTCCTACACAAAACACAAAACAAACAACAGACAAAGACAGAAAACAACAAATTCATAACACTAACATACATTAACAAACAAACAGAAAAAATTGCCCACAAATTCAAAAAAGCAGGATACAGAATCGCTTACAAAACTACTAACAAAACAGAACACACACTATCAAAACGCACGCCCAAAGCACAAAACAAATTCGATCTACCCGGTGTATATAAACTAAATTGTTCAAATTGCAATAAATTCTACATAGGCCAGACAGGACGTAGCTTCAAACAGAGGTACATTGAACACACAAAAACACACTCCACACCACTACAGAATATACCTTCGCAAACCACCTCATTGAAGCAAACCACACATATAAAACATCGACAATAACATGAACATACTACACGTACACACAAAAGGCCGAAAACTAGACACTCTAGAGCAATTAGAAATATACAAACACACAAAAACAAATAAAAACGACATCCTAAACGAACAGACACAATTCAAATCGCACGCATTATTGGAACACATCTCACCACACACACACAGCTTCGATCTTTCGAAACATTATCTCGTCGCCAACAACAAGACGAACAACGCTACTAACAACGGCCTCTGATGAAGCCTTCTATAGGTGAAAGCCGGTTTAGGCTGTAAGGTAAAACTTTACGTTTTTACTTATAAAAAACTTAGTGGTCCGAGTCGTCAATATTATAGTGATATTTAGTTAAGTAACGGACACGTCATGGACAACGAAATCCAAGACTCCAAAAATCGTCTCTGTACCGTAATTATGTGCGATAAATGGAAATTAATTTCTGTACTTCCAGTAAATACAGCCTTTTAATAAAATATGTGTCAATAAACCCCAATAAAATATGTACCAATAACGTACTAGGTTATACGTTCTAAATTGGAAATAAGTTTTAATTCCGGTACTTCGAATAAATACAGCCTTTTATCCACACAATAAAAACAGCCTTTTAATGTACACTAACTAAGGAAATATTTGTTAAGTCTAATTAATTTAAAAAATCTAAAAGGTTGTTACATTGTTAAACGTAGACACAACCTCCAAAAATCGTCTCTGTACCGTAATTATGTGCGGGAAATGGAAACTAATTTCTGTACTTCTAATAAATACACCTTTTTAATGTACACTAACAAAGTAAATTTTATTTAAGTTACATTGTCGTACATAACCTCCATAATCTGCCATTAGTTACTCGTGAATAATACACATCCAGTAGAAATCTGGACACGGAAAGTAAGTACAAACGAGGAGACGGAAGTTTAAGTTTGCCGTACCATCGTAAGCTAGATCCTAATTTTTTGTTCAGACAAAGCTTTTCGTCATCTCTGACATCATCAGGTCTTGAACATATTCAGGTTGATATAGTATAGGTTATATAATATCTTCAAATAAATACACAGCAAGAAGGTTTATTAATATATTAATAGGTTTATCTAGGTGAAAATAAACCTACTTGCAGTGTATTTATTTGAAGATATTACATAGGAGACCTGCAGGAAACTCAAAACGAGTTGCTTACAAAGGATAATATAGGTTATGTATATATAGTATATAATAACAGGTATTTGTACCTGTTATTTTTTGGAACGGTATTTTCATACCTAGTATTTTAAAATAACAGTTTAGCCCACCTCTACTCGGAACAGGGAGACCGCGAATAACAGGTATTTCAACATTTCAGTCACTGTTACATCCGTTCCACACAAAAAAATAAGAAAGAAACTGTTTTGTTTACTTCTTAATTAAACTCTGTCTCTCTCTCTCTCTCCCCCCCCCCCCACTCTCTCTATTTATGCACCTAAGCATTCAAAGAGTTTCGACGAACCGAAGCATGATAATGTTTTTAGGCTTTTGAAGCGTATAATGTGGATTACGTAAATCATTTCCAAACCACAGACGATCACAAACAGAGCATGTAAAACCAAATTTATTCTCACTAAAACGTTTGCTAAACTCAATGTCAGCAGCGATTATTTCTGTCTTGATGCGTTTACGTATCAAATTTCTAGACTGTGGGGATTCAAAAGTGTGGAAGCGTCACGTTTTTCGATGATGAAATTTGTGGAATGACTCCCAGCCTAATATGTGGGACCATCAGGAGAACTCTAAATCAAAGAAAGAAGAATTTCGACGAAACCGAAACATGATAATGTTTTTAGGCTTTTGAAACGTATAATGTGCATAAACTAAATGTAATATTTGAAACGCGCGAATTTTCTCATCTTCAGTTGTATTTGATGAGAACGGAGTAGGCCTATTCATCAAGAATTCATTTAATTCTTCACGATCCCTGTCTTCGCGTTGTCGTTGACGCAGGCGTCGCACACGTTTAGTGGAAGACATCACGACTAACACTGAACAATATGTACACTGATATGCATCTAATTTTACTGTGACTAAATTTATTTATTACTAACATCACCTGGAGCTTTACATTTTTCGATGACGTTACACATTTTGCATCACGCATTTTGTGGAATGACCCCGAGCCTAAAAACATTACATTAAGGATCTATAAAAGGATCAATAAAATATTATAGAGCTCTAATTACATGTTAAAAACATTATCATGTTAAAATATCGATCCAAAATACCTGTTACAGGTATATCGGCCCACCTCTTCTTCAAATTATTCGGCCCATACTATGGCGGAATCTGTGTTCAAATTGGCTCGCGACTGTACTGCTTATACACCATCAATTGTATATTATTATGTACTATATAAGGTACTATGCATGTAGTACTATGTATCTATGCATTAAGATGAAACCGTCAAACATTATCAGCTGTCAGCTGATTCATTAGTTAAAATTTGGTCTGTAGATGGCATGACATTCAACAATTATTTGAAGAGGTTATTCGTTATTACTTGTGCCAGTTATCGTGCGGTCAGTGAAGTTTGCAGTGTTGTGATTATTTCATTGCTATTCAGGAAAAGTTGAAACAGCACATTCTTATATTAAACGTATAGCGTTTAGCTTTAAATTTTCACGCAAATGTTGTATTAATTGCGTGTTGTTTTAAAGTGAACACCCACTACGATGTTGATAAAGTGGGTTGTGTGTTGCATTTTTGTTGTAATGAACTTCAGTATTTGTAGTTATGGTTTGTTCAGTATGTATCCGAAACTAACAACGTATCCAGTAACCGGAGATCCAGGCGTACCTTTGTTGCTCACACCACTTATTGAAGCCGGTAAAATTGAGTTAGCTAGAAATCAGTCATATGTGAAGCCAATTAAAGACGGAATAGTAAGTTATTCCGGATTCTTTACAGTCAATAAACAGTATAATTCAAATTTATTTTTCTGGTTTTTCCCTGCACAACACAATAACGATACAGCTCCAGTTTTAGTGTGGTTGCAAGGCGGACCCGGGGCGACATCATTGTTCGGATTGTTCACGGAAAATGGACCATTTTACATTAAAAAGAAACATGGCTTGAAAATAAGAAAATACACATGGATATCAAATCATAACGTGATATATATTGATAATCCTGTTGGTACAGGTTTTAGTTTTACCAGTGATGATAAAGGGTACAGTAAAAACGAAGTGGATGTTGGTAACAATCTGTATGAAGCTGTTGTCCAATTTCTCCAGTTATTCCCTCAGTATCAGAAAAACAGTTTTTTTGTAACAGGCGAATCGTATGCCGGAAAGTATGTACCAGCGCTTTCCTACACTATCCATAGCAAAAATCCCAGTGCAAAAGTAAAAGTTAATTTGAAAGGTATGGCTATTGGAAACGGTTTGTGTGATCCTGAACATATGCTTCATTATGGTGACTATTTGTATCAGATCGGTTTAATAGACATTAATGGCCGGGATGTATTTAATAAAAGACAAAATGAAATTATTTCCAGCATTCAACAGAAAGAGTGGGATAAAGCATTCATTGGATTTGATGAACTTTTAAATGGCGATTTAAGTAAACAGCCATCTTTGTTTTACAATTTAACGGGATTCGCGTTCTACTTTAATTATCTTCATTCCCAAGATCACAGCGCATTTGGAGATATGAATAGTTTTGTTCAGACTGAGCAGTTCCGTAAAGCTGTACACGTTGGTAATGCAACATTTCATACAGATTCTAAAGTGGAAGAGTTTTTAAAATCTGATGTGATGCAGTCAGTTAAGCCTTGGGTTGAAACACTGTTGGAAAATTACCGTGTTTTAATATATAATGGTCAGTTGGATATTATAGTCGCATATCCAATGACATTAGGATTTCTTCAGTCAGTAAATTGGAGTGGTGCCAATGCTTATAAAGTAGCACCAAGGAAGCAGTGGTATGTTCGCAAAGAACTTGCAGGTTACACAAAAACAGTAAAGAATTTCACAGAAGTGTTGGTTAGAGATGCAGGCCATATGGTCCCGATGGATCAGCCACTTTGGTCACTTGATCTAATTACACGTTTTACACAGAATAAACCATTTTGAGGATTTTATTATAGACTGTGTGTAGTTTGTTATTTTAAATGTATGGAATATATTTAATTTGTGATTACAGTATGTATTTAACCTTTTTGTGGTTGCATCATAGAATTGGTTTTAGGATTAGGTAAACCAGGTATCAGACTAAAAAATCAATATTATTAAAGTGGGCCCAAACTACAAATAATAAAGAATTTCAATTATTGAATCATCACCTGTTTAAGTCTTGAATCTCTGAAACAATAAGTAGTAATCTAACCAAAATCTGTTTAAAATATAAATGTTATCTTAATCTTAAAGTGAGAATGGACTTCTGTAGATCCTGATGTTTGATTTGTCATGTTATGAGGCATCTTTGGAGATAAAGTGTGCTACACTTAGTGCTACTTAGTATACCATTGTTTGATGTGCTTCAAATGTATATGTATTTTTCAGTACTATTGTTATTTTTAAAATGGTATTGAAAGTTGTATTGGTTGCTATTTTTGTATTTCTACATACAGTATAACTACAGTATACAGTTGGTGTATGTTCTTATTTGATATTGCGGGAAAAATGGAATATAACATTACAATTTTCTACATCTTTTCTTTGTAGGTAACTCTTATTTAAATAAATAAATACAATACTTGGATTTCGTTGTCCATGACGTTGTGTTCCGAGTCGTTAATGAAATAATTATATTTAATAAATACAATATATGAATGCACATTTCAGAAAATCAATCTGTATCATCAGAAGTTTCTTTGTGAATTAAGTATGCTGTATAGGTTTACATAGAATTTTTTAATTTATGTAGAACCCTCTTATGATACAGATTGATACTGTGAAATTCGTGTTAGAATACAGAGATAAAAAATAAACAAAATATGCATGCAAAAGTAATTATAATTTGATAACATGTAGGTAAATATACAATTTTGTAATAGGCAATTCTTCTGTGGAATTTTTCAAGCAGCTGCGTTATAACCTCTAATTCCAAATACCAGGACTTATTATTTGTAATATTTGACTATGACATAAGCATTGGGTACATTGGAAATTTCTGAAGTTCTTTAGAAAGTTCACTTCGTATGTTGTAATGTTATTGGCACTTGCAGTTAGTCTGTTCAGCACCATCATTACTTAATTCCATTATATCTGGTATTGTATAATGTCATTTGTATATTAAATACATTGTTTTCAACTGAAGAAGTTTATTCTTTTTCATGCAGTCTCTTCAAGAGATGATATACTATCATATATGCCATTTTATTTTACATGTAGTACTGCCAATCTGGCATTAGTAGCACCTAAGTAGTAAGTGATATTGAGCCTCAAAAGGTGCCATGTGATAGGATTATGGAATGTTGAGGGACTTTTAATAGAAGTAGTAATGTTTTAATTTAGTATTGTTATAATTTTTTTAATTTTGATCTCACTTTGGTGACCAGAGAATTGCCAGTTTGTGTTAGTTAAAATACTGATAAATAATAAACATTAACAGTAATAAATATTATAGAATATCAAAACACCCAATAAAGTGGCTCTAGTCTTTCTATGAGAGATATAACAGATAATGCACTTTTAATGTTAATGAGTCAATTTCTTCACTTGTAACTGCTCGAAAACACTAAGTAATATTGTGAAAGTTAATCATTTTTATATTGTAAAATGGATAATATGTGAAAATGTGATTTAAAATATTAATGTTTTATTTAAATTTGTGTATTCATGTTGTGTGATATGTGTTGTGTGCATGTGTGAGAGAAGAAAGAACAATTTTTGGATTCCTTAACTATGAAAATTGTGTTAGCATATGTGAAATGTGTATAAAACTGTGTATGTAAATTAAAAAAATATTACAATAATTATAAAACATTTTGTAACTGTTTTTTTTTGGCATTGTCCATGATATATATCAGCAAGAAAACAATTTAAAAAATTTTGAACTACAAACAGTTATTGTAAAATATCTTGTGACTAGTATAAAACATGTAATGTTATAAATTTAGACACAGTTGTATGTACTTATGTACCAATTACATGAGGTTTCTAGGAAATAATGTATTTTGTGAACAATTGTTTAAAAGGTTTGTAAGGTATACCCAAACGTGAGTCATTTCCTCCCTGTTTACAGGCCGTGAGGCGAGTGATGAAACTGTCTATGCACGTAGGAGGGGAGGTAGCAGGTTGGGGAGACACTTCCCCTCACGGAGACCTAAGCCAACTGATGGGTTGTTGTCCCTAGCCGCTGTCCCGCGCATGCGCATTCTTTCTCTTTGCCACTGTGCACCACCAAGACAGTTTCATCACTCGCCTCACGGCCTGTACTATTCATACTATGTTGTGTATGTTGTTGTCTACAATGTCAATAAGTTTAAGTAGAATGCAAGGGTGTATAGTTTACTATGATATTTATTTTTGCTGTTAAATTATTTTTTTGATACAAAACATTTTATTTGACAACATACAGACATACCATACATATGGGAACAGGTTTTATTTTGTATGTGTTAGAATTATAACTCAGTGTTTTGAGCTATTAGTAAGGTATGATTAAGAATTGTGTAAGTAGTATAAGTTCAGGTCTTAAGTTTTGTTCTCTCTCGTGTGCCCAACACAGGCAATAAACTGGATTAACATTTTCAACACTATGCACTTTCATTAATATTCACTTTCATCACTTCCTACTGGAATTTTGGTACTACATATTTCATAGAAAATATGGTTCTAGGAATAGTCAGAGCATTCGTCAGTTAATTTTTGTGGCATATTACAACACAAAAAACATGGTAGTTTCTATACAAATGACAGCTAGCCATTTTATAGCAGGGGAACATTACTTCAACAGACAACATAACAATAACATATTATGTCATGTTTAAAAATCTTGTAACATTTGTGTGTGTGTGTGTGTGTGTGTGTCAGATAAAATACCTTTGTTATCATCAGCTAACATTTTACTACTGATTTTGATTTTTCTGTATATGAATGCAGTCAAAGGATGCACAAGAAATAGGTAAAAAGTAACTTCTACAATGTACTTAGTATATTAGCCAATGTACAGTTATGTGAGTAGTTTACCATGTATGCTCACAAACACTGTCTTCCCACCTCATCCAAATGGTGTAAGTGACAATCAAGATCACTGGCATAGTATCTTCTTTTAAGGGTTTATATTGTTCCATTGGTGTATTAATTTGATATGAACAGTTTTTTTTACATATTTATTTATATTTATGTATGTATTTTTTTAAATTGCATTTTGAAAAGAATGCACAGCTGATGAAATAGGTAATATTTGTTTTTTTCTTTTTCTTCAGCGGATGTTTATGTGAAGTGTTATCAAGTTATATTGTAGGCCTATGCCAGAAATATGGATTAAATGACATTGTCTAATAGGATTTCGTATTCAAACTAGTATAAACCAATAGTACATCAAAAACAGGTTTGGCATTATAGGGAGCATATGTTTACTTGCACAGTTCTTACAAAACTATACTAGCCAGGTCTTTGTCCAGTGTTTGTTAGGATCTAAAAACTGCAGTGTTATGGTCCACACATTCCTTCTTACTTGATAAGTTTTACTCATATCATCAAATCGTCAAACAAGTTAGTGTGTCTGGACTAAGCTTTATACAGAGCATATGTTCCCAGTCTGTTTATTTGCATACCCCTTGGCAATCGTTTTCTGCTAATAGTATCCTTCTTTTAAAAACGTTTTGATTCATTAACATGAACACATTTATAGTATTTAAAAAGTACAAGTGTTGAAACTAATTAAGATAACAATGAAATGTAAATGTGAGAAGTTTAATTTTTTTTAACAAAAAAGGTAACTAAAATTGATAATCCACTTGTCTGTAATATAGGATGGGCCACAAATTTCTTAATACTAGTAACTGTAAACAAATGCACTTTTGTCAGTTGATTTTGGCCTAAAACCCAAGCATTCTCCTCTCTCCAAAATGACAAAGGGAGGTAATGGATATTTCTGTAAATCCAGTGTTAAAAAATTCCATTTACCATTTGTAATGAGTTACTTAAATGTCTTCATAATTTGATATTTTTACATTGTTGACAAATGTATGTGATTTGTTGATACAGACATAACATTTACTAATTTGCTCACTTATTCCTGGATTCTCATGCCCTAGAGGTAACCACTTGTTAACTACATTAATGAGTTGCTAAGATAACATTGTTATTCCAACTTGCAAAGAAACACTACTGTATTTGCTAGGGTGTATTTATTTTTATTTAGGTAGTATGTACTCGTTTTCCTGAAACAGAGAAAACTGAATTTAAAAATCATAGTTACCACTATTATATCTTTTCATTTTTTCATTAATGTTAGCCACATAATTTGGTTACTGACTTATGTTATATTTTCCATTTATGGCTGTTTTATTTCTTTTTGAAAGAATAACATTTTCATCAGAGGCATATTGACATTATTACCACTACTATATCCATTTATTATTACTTATTGTGATTAATATCTTTTTGCCTTCACTTCCAAAGGTTGATGTGGTTTTTCTTTTTTTTTGTCCTTCCTTCCTTGTATCACCTTATACATCGTTTCACACCACCTTTATAATTTTATTACTTTCTCTATAATTTAATTTTAGTATGATACTTTTTGTTGTTTTCTTCATGAAAATTTGTACTTTTCCTCCACGAGTTGGCTAACCAAATTTTTCCCAACAAAAAGTATCTTTTAGTCCTTATCTTAAATGTTCTTTCAATTTCTCTTAATGACTGTTCATACAGCGCATTGTTTTTGGTATAAATTGCTTATAGATACTACACACACTGAGATGCTGTAATGTAACAATTTGTTATAACGTAGCTTTAACAGAAATGTAAGGTAACATAGCACTTAAATGTGTCCATCAGGAGTGTTTCATTGGCTTTGGAAAGACATGCGTTTCTGCAATTATGTGTGCGTTTTGTTTACAGTACAGGAATAATGAAGCTATCATTGCAACATATGGAACACACACACACACACACACACAATATATATATACAGCCATTTGGAACCTATTTAGTATGAAAAATTGGACGTCTTTCAGTTCATCTTCATTTTCACTACAGACAAGTTTTGGTATACACAGCAGATGTGTATGTATTAACTTAGGATGATGTTTATATTCTTAGGAACACAGAAGTGGTCCTAAGCACAGTTCAACACTACTGTATTTAAATACTGCAAGTAATGAAACTGTAAATAGGGAATGTTTTATGACTGTGTAACATAAGACATACACGTTGTCTATGCAATAACTCTTGTTAAATGCAGATGTAAATGTTTCAAATTAAAATTTTACCATCTACCAGGAAAGAAGACAAGCATTATAATTCAATGTGTTTTTCTCTGTTTTGAAGTTTTAAAGATATAAATTTAATAAGAGTATTATAGAAAATGTAAAATTAATATGTTGTGTATTTATTTTAGAGACTGGCTGTTTGCAGAAATCATAGGTCCATGTGTTACATTTGATGCATTACATGTTTTGCATTTGCATAGCCCAGTCCACATACATGTGTAACCATGCAGAGTGAAGGTGTAGGGTCTATCACTAAATGCGAAACATAAATGCTTTAGGTAGTTTGCCTGTTAATGCTTTATGATTTTTGTCCTAAGCTCCAAACTTCTGTTACCTCTGGTTTGTATACAGTAAAAACTTTAGCACAACCCTTGGATCTCTACAAAATGTGGCTTTTTAATGAAGGGGATGGTGTTATTATGTATTTGCAGTTATATTCCTATTTACAGTAGGTTTACAATGAAAATATTTATAACATGCTGGTAAAGAAATTATACTTTTGAAAAATAGTCTTTTTATGTGGTTTGTTGCTTTTGCTGTCCTTTCCTCTTCATGAAATTTCTTTCTATTCCTTTTTTTTTTCAAACAAATAATCTACATTTTTTATTTTGTCTTAGGCTATTTATTTACTCCAAACCACAAGCACTTTTTTGTGTATACAGATGTGAAATTTCCCAAGCACAGTTCACTGGCTTATGGATACATTTTTTACAGCCTACCATTATACGTCCAATTTCGGCTTGCAACTTTTTATAAATATCCTGTGAGTCTATGTTTATATTAGTCCTGATTACTTTTTCCTGCAACAAATGTATCTAGCCTTTAATCTGGTCTTCATGGTTAATCTGTGGAGCTGCAATGTGTTTGATCTCAAATAAAAGATGGAACTCTGAAAATGAAAATAAAATACTGAGAAACTACATTTACTTCTAATAAATAATAATTAGCAAAAATTAAAACATGTTCCACATTTCTTACCTTTATCGGGTCCCAGGATTCTTCATGCGAACTCGTGACCTATAAGTGTGATTCAGGGTTCTACGTCGTAATAATTACTCTCATTTATTACGTGAATCAGTTTTGTTTATTATACAAATGGTTAAAATTCAACATTTTTGTTTTGTCGTTCCTTTTATTTTACTGCAAATTTATCTCATCTCGCTTCTGATACATTTTTCAGAAGTTGGTTATGAACGTTTACTTTACATATATTTTGTTTCTACAATTAACAGCTCAAACACAAGATACGAACTAACGAATAGACCTGATTAAATTACATCTTAACATAGACTACCTATATATACTAAGGCAACCCAGCATTTGCTCACACACTCTTTCATACCTTTTCCCCTTTTAATTTATTTAGCGCTTTTTCTGAATTTTCATAATTTTATTTGTTTAAATTATATGTTTACTTCCCTGGTTATGTCCGTCACGTGGTGGCCACACTCCCGAATTTTGTTCTGATCACTGTAGAATACCGAAATATGTTTTTGCTGGTTAACTTTTGTTCACTTAATCTTGTTTGATGTTTCACAATTGTTTAAATCCTGTATTACATTTTTTTCTCGTAGTTTAACACATTTCTCAACACTTTTTATTAATTTTTTCGGCTCGAAAGCGTACTTACTGAACCGTGTTTATTTATATAAATTCTCACATTTTCGGCCGGTTGTTCTACGTAGTTGCAGGATTTTAGGCGAACCGCGCACCCACGCAACTGCGCGGTTTTGAGTTTGGAAGACGACTACGCTTTCTTCGCCGTTTTCAAGATGGCCAGAATCCTCCTGTGTGCGGCTACTTGACTCGTGATAGGCTGGGCGAGCATCACGTGATATCTCATTAGACGAGAGCATTTTATCGTAGACTCGCACTCGCCGACCAGTGAAATCGTACACGATCTTCACCCTGTCTGAACAGGCATCCGCACACGCTGACACATTCCAGTGCTCCTGGATTTGTTGCCTGTTGCTGGGCTTACAGGACAATCCGACAACTGGGTGTTTCAAAAGCACACCTTGCTTATTAAATTGAAACTCTGTCTGGGCGATTCCCCGTCATTACCACTGATAAACTAATAAAATGAATCCCCCTGATTCTGTACCGTTACAATATGAACACTTAGAAAATTAAAATGATGTGATGATTCGTTATTCCCTATCAGATCTCAGCGTTTTGTATGACATTTGCTTTTTCCTATTGCTTAAGTAATCTATTAAAGATTTTGTGCCTCTATAGCTCTTAAGTGCATGTATGAATCTCCTGCTTGTAAGAAAGTAGTGTACCAATGACAAAAAAGGAAAATGAAAACTTTCAAAACCAAATAACCAACCAGGGGTTGCTAAAAACAAAGCTACATCTTGTTCAACCAAATGTACAACAATTTTTTGTTATAAACTTTAGACACCAATTTCACAACACACCAGGTCCAACCAACCACACGGCTTCATATAAAAGTAGCATGTTTGGTCTCCAAACATGTTTGGTCTCCTTTCCTTTCTAAACCAAAGTTATAATGCGAATTTATGCATTATTATTAATTAATATGATTCATTATTTAATTGACAAAATTTATTAATTAAACTGAGAAATTTTATTGTGTTAAAATGCAAATTTATTATGCGGATATATGCATAATCATTTAATTAACAATGACCAATTAATTGATTGTTTATTAATTCGTAACGACAAATGTAAAATCAAATCACCCCTGCTAGGTGTTGGGCGACATATATAACTATAAATACTTTTGCAGATTTATGCACAATTTAGCCACTACTAATTAAGTATTCCAGTTGAGTATTAAATAGAATCATCAATCGTCAAAATTGCAAGTGATCTTAATTATCAAAAGGTGTATCAAATAATACAAAGTTATGCGGATCTGGGTTCTCATACATGTTTATTATAATCATGCACTTATTATTCAACATTACACAAACAAAATACATATATTCCTGCAAATGATACATAAAACAATCAATTCCCTCGTTAGTTGGAGATATATCCTGAAATAGAACACATACATAAAATACACATCATAAAATTCATATTATTGCTACTTCTACTTCTACACATTTTTTTACGTTTAATGCATTCATACCCCAGATTTATGGTCCGCTTTGATTAATAGGTTTACTAAATTGAATTTTCTATTAAGACTTATGCTTATCTCAAGCTGGCTTCTTTATGAGTTACAGGTCAGTGGTTTTTTTCTACGTTAAAATAATATATTAAATTTTACTTGATATTTGAGTATCCACAGTGCGTCGGCTATCCTCGTTCCAGCGCTGCCGTTGTCGCTTGGTGTTTAAAGTGTGGTTGATCAGAATACGGTCGTTTCCACGTCCGTCCCGCACTCCTGCGTTATTACGTCACCAAATTCTCACGCAAAGATCAGATTGTTCATATTACGAGTCGCTTATAATTTACTTATTTATATTCAGAGCTCCTGCATTCAAGATAATTATATCTATTGACATTGATACTGTTTATATATAGTTCATACAAACATCGCATACATTGTCCTTGTTTATGTACGAATATCACCTCGACTCCGTTTACAAATCGTTTATAGCACTGAGTCTACAGTTCATCGGTTAATATTATACCGAATAATACACTTATAAATTGTCTACGTTTAAAACAAAACATCCGTACAATACATTATTTGTTAAGATTCTAAGTCTACTTGTAAAGTCACTGATAAAATGTCGATATAGAGAATTTTAGTTCACTCTATTCACATTGAATAATGACTCGTATACCACTTCACGTTACTAAATTACATAACGGTAATTAAAGTGTTCTTCACAAAAGGAAGTCCACTAGTATTCGAAGCACGAATTGTAACACTTGAGTTTACAACTATGATACTGAGAAACTAAGACATAAGATATAATGCTTAAGAAGAAGCTCCTCGTGGCGAACACTATCTTTTATAATCTTCGTTCCCACCAAGCTACTTCATACTTTTCTGTCCAACCCCTATAGTCGTATCTTATTGGCTTCTGGTCCTAAGTTCCAGATAATTCTCCTCCCAACATCTCGAATTCCGGAGAAAACTCCACCCAACGTCTTGAGTCGTTTTTACCACCTTCAGATGATTCGTTCTCTGGTTTCATCATCATGGAGACGTAGTCTAGATGTCCAATCCTTGTCAATCCTCGGCTTCTTATAGGTCGACACTAGTTCACCTAGTCACCCCCAAACTCTGGCTAAACTCTCCTCCTACGCGATTCCATGAAAAAGCAATATCCCTGCCTGTCAATCAATCCTTTCAGTCTTCTTACTGTACAGGCAATAATTTTTCATCTCCTTGACACCTCTCTACTTCCAGCGTGTCGAATCGTGGTACTGTACTCGTGTTTTCTCGCTACATCCTTTCTGCTAGCAAGCTGTAGTTCTTTTTAAGTGTTACATGGATTCCAGCTGTGTTTGACCTCGTTAATTCTTTGTTTCGTACTCTTCTCAATTGTTCTATTCCTTGAGTCCGTATACCCTTTTAAGCTGTGTCGTCGTATTGTCCCGTATATGTATCACCAACAATATGATCGACTGTGTACAGAGTATTTTCTAAGTAAGCCATGTGCTGGTCCGTTTCTTTGTTACGCTTTACCCTAATTCGCTTTGGCTACACTTATTGTTCTTCGTTCATGTCGAGCAAGGCGTAGATCAGTTGTGTCAACCCATTTCTTTGAATGACCGTCACTACTAGCGTACACATTCATCAATGCTGTGACCGCCAACGCCTGCCCTTGTGTGTCCACGTCAATCCCAAATTTTCAAAAAAAAATTAGTGTTACAGTGTCCCCAGTTTTGATTCGGCGTGATGATCTCAGAATCCGACTAACGGAACTCGCCCTGTTTCTCCCTTAACTCCCCATGTTCATCCTTTACAACAAAAGGTTTAGTACTTTCACTGTTGTACACACTGACCCACTTTCGCTTGTCACCCCCTTTACTTTCACTATTCAACCTATTTCTGACCATTCTGGGTATATGAATTCATTTTACATTAATATTCGCACTTACATACTATGAATACAATGCAAAAACATATCTTCTCATTAACATATTAATAAACATCGTAACCATATTATTCCAATCGATATTATGGGCTAAAATTACAAATATCCACTGCCTATTCTCCCTTCAAACAATCAAAACAAAATTTACACGCTAGTTATGTTTATATTATTAACGTAATTGTATATTAATTCAATACATCCTCATACTTTCATATTGTAATCAATATTGGAAAATTTTACCACGTTACTTTCTATCTATTCAAACAAGTTTAAATTCAATACAATTTTTCCTTTAACTCCTTATATCATCATACTATACTTGAAATAATTCTACAAAAAAAAAACATATTACTTATAATTTATTAGTAATATTTACGTATCAACTTTACATATTTATATTTGTTTTTACAACTTTACATCTTAGTTTGTTTGTCACATTTATTACATTATGTACATAAATTTACCAGCTTTCTTTCTAAAACATATCTTCTATTGATACATCTTAATAATGTACTGATCGTTTATTTCGGCAGTAATTTTTTTTTTTTTTTTTTAGCTAAGTTAAGCTAGCCTGAATGATATGGCCGTGTCAACACCCTATTCCGTGACGAGATTCCATCCATCCGACGTCCTTAACTAATTCATACGTCATGGTATACTTCTTGTTTACCATATAGCGTAGTCACCATTGCCACTGTCTTCATTATATCAGTCCTTCCTTTTCTTCCTCAGTCCTTTTAGTAATATACTTCTTCAATTGGCTTATATTGAATTTTCCTCGAATCCTGCTTTCGTCTCTGCAGTCTACCACCACGTATGTTGATTCGCCCAATATTTGGCTTATCTTAAATGGTCCACTAAATAATTCGCAAAACTTCTCTATACATTTTTGAGTTGCGTCTGATTGTGTATACGTCCTGATTAATACTAGGTCGCCAATCTCAAACTTTGTTGTTTTATTCGATTCGTTCATCCGCTTGGCATGTTTTTCCCTTTTGGTACGTATTTTTACAAATATTTCCGTCTTATTTTCTTGATTGTCCTTCGTGATGTCAGCATCAAGATACTTCTCCCATATTCGTATCGGTTTCTTTCCCAGATGGGCTTCATATGGTGTAATCTCAATCGTTTCGTGGTATGTTTTGTTAAGACAATTTTCAATGGTTTTCACATACCGTGACCACTTTGTATGTTGTTGGTTATTGATGAAAATTCTGAATAAGTTACCTAGTTGCCGGTTAACGCGCTCTGCTAGGTTCGAACAAGGGTTACGTATTGCAGTGTATCTGGGCTGAATGTTTAAACTTTCCAACCCGCTGACCCATTGTCTAGCAGTGAATTGCGTACCGTTATCCGTCAACAAAGCTTTAGGTGAGCCAAATTCTTCACAATACTGTTGTACCCTTTTCAATGTTGCTGTGGTCGTTGCCCTTCGCAATGTATACAGTTTTACATACTTAGTAAAATTATCAATGATGACGAAAATGTACTTGATTCCTCCTACCGAAGTCGGTAAAGGTCCGTAAAAATCTCCGCTGCATAAATCACCCTTTTCCTTTGGTATTATCGGTCGCGTACCACCGAATAAATTTCTATTTTGCGTGTCCTTATACCGTTGGCACATGTCGCACGTTCGTATATATTGTTACCGACCAAACGATGTTTTATTTTCGTTATATGTGTGTGACTCCCGTGTATCAACTTTAAGTCCCACTTTGTGAACGTCAATTTTTTAACAAATAAATCTGTTTGTTACTTTATTAACTATATTTGAGGATGTTAAAAGTCCCACTGTTGGATTTGCCAATTTGTAACAAATAACTCTTGTTGTTATTATTTATTACGAGTGTAATACGGTTGCGGGTTTATCGTTAATTCAGCCTACGTTGAATTCACCAATTTGTTACCAATTCAATCTGTTTATAAGGAAAATATTTATTATGTTGTGGATATTATTCGGTTGTTGATTATAGACCTGTGTTAATTAATTATCAAGTGTCTTGCCCGAGAAAAACGCTATCCTAAGGTTATTATAATGAATAATTCAGTATTTTTCTTCAACCCTAGTCACTATGTATTATCTAAATTGAAAAGAGCGGAGTGTGAAGAGAATAAGTTAGTTCTCTATTCTCCCGTATTCACCAACTGTCTGCAATAGAGCACTGTTATTAGCGACTGACCCGTTCTTATAGGTTAAGTTGTTCCACTTGACGCTTTTATCACTTTCTTTCTCTGTAAATTACACCCTAATCGAAATACAATAACTATTCTACAATAACACAGACTCGTCAAATACAAGAAGGATTCTTTATTTTATATTATTTTAAATTTCCAACAGTTGCTTTCTTCGGTTATTAAAGCATCATATCGATCATACAATACCGAATCGATTTGTTATTAAACTCGTGGTTTATTTTACAATTTAATTATAATTTTCAGTTTATCTATTATCTCAGGGTACATGTAATTCTTTTAACTATTAGTAAGGCCAGGTAATGCAAATTCAGGTTACTAGGTATTACAATTTAAATTAAAATCTTATTATATAAAGTATTAACATAAGCAGGTTTTTACCAAGTGTTTACAAGATACTCATTCAGGCCGTGTTCCACTAACGATGTCAGATCGACGGGTGATGAAGAATGGCTAGAATTTATTCACCTCCAGCTTCTCAATAAAGTTGCTGTTAGTGTCCCAGGATGTAATAGAAAGTTCAGTTCTTGATCTTCGCTGATTTTTTCGTTTCTGGTGGTCACAGGTCCCGATGGAATTAGTGTAGGATTAAGTTCTTGCTCTGCAGTCAAAAGTGAGGTTCAATAAGTAAATTTAATTCTCTTTAATTTTTGTTGTATGGTATTTATTCAATTCGACTTCTCCCAGTCTGGATTATCTTCATTTATTTATGGTTTCTGTTATAACTCATTTAGTGGTAAGTTTAGTTCATTTTTCTTAAGGTTTTTGATATGAACTTTGTAGATAGGTTGTTTATTCTCAAAGTGATAATTTAGGAAGTCGTCCAATCCGTCTTTTTTATTTAGTGTTTATATTTTAACATTGATTTGTAATAATTTTATTCATGAGGTTTTGTGGTTTTCTGGCGATTTTTAATGACAGCTGTCCTCGTTTACATATAACAATTGAATGTCTACATCAACAACATTTCCTGCATTTTGTTGCCTTAACAACCATTGCTTCTTCTGTCATTGGATAATATCTGTTATCCTAGAGCCAGAATTAGGAAATATTCTTACACTTATTTAATAAAATACTCCCTGTTTGGAATTACATTAAATCACATAAAACTTTCACTTAATCTGCCTTATTAAACCGTATACATTTTACTACATTTTCTTCTTAATTGACTTATTTTAAAGGTATTAATTTCCTTTTACAAAACACTATTTTTTTTAGGCCTATTAGTTTTATTACAGGTGTTATAATTTTTTGTTTTTAATTTAAATTTTCTTACCTGACCTACTGTACAAAGAGTCGCTGGCTTATGGCCAATTATATCAATTTTAATTTCCTGATTTCAATTCATTATTATTATTTAGTTTATCATTGAACCCTTCATTGGTTTTTAACATAATTATAATGACCACTTGCCAACTTATTAACACTTATTGTCTTCCTGGCCAAGTTTACAAATATTATTTTAAACATCTTCATTAATTATTTAAAGTAAATACACTTAACATAATACCATACATAAATAATAAATATACTTGTATTTAATTATTTAAATACAAGTTTAACATGAATGGAATGAGTACCCATTACTTAGTACTTCCTTAAAAGCAATGGCTCCACACTTACTACACACAAAACATAAAATAAATATCATGTAAACACTATATCATGATACAGTACCACAACAAGTACATTTTATAAAACATTAAATATTAATTGAACAGTATATTATATTCATACTCCTACACAGTAAACTCATACCATTAGGCACAGTGTTTATAGTTTACATTTTACACTGCTCATTACACATTTTATATTTAGGTACCCCTTCAATGTTTTATTACCTAGTAACCTTACTAGGTATCATCAATGCATTTTTTAGGTGAGATTGGCCCTCTTGTACTTAATTATGGCATACTTTGGGCATTGTTTTCAGTCATGTTGACAAAGTTTTTTATGTAACGTCGGGAACCTTAACTTTGTTACGTTACAATATGCATTTACTTTCTTAGCCAATTGGTCCATGGTGAAATGCTCCTGGATCATCTTGGTACATTTCTTTGTGCCAAGGTGCCCATACATTTGGTGGATTTCGGCTATTACCTTGTCAGACATCCCTTTCGGTAAATATAACCTCCATTGTCCTTTCTATTTTCTGTATAACTTATTGTTACTGTATAAATATAAATCTGTTTAAGTCGTTTTCTAACCTATCAATAATACATTTCAATTTCTCATCATTTATTTGGTATTTATTTATTTCCCTTAGCATTTTACTAACCTCTCTATTCATCTTGATTACAATGTGGTTCATTATATATTCACAGCTGTCCTCGAATGTTTCTCCTTCCGTCACATCCTCCGGGTTTCTACTCAACGTATCAGCGACAATATTCTCTTTGCCCTTGCAGTGTACAATATCAAATTTGTACTCCTGAATGCTTAAAATCCATCGAGTAATCCTTGAATTATTTAAATGACATTTATTCATGAAGGTGAGTGCCTTATTATCTATGATAATTGTCAACGGTTGCCCCAGTACATAGATGCAGAATTTTTCCAAACATCTCACTATACACAGCAATTCCTTCTCTGTGGTATAATAGTTCCTCTCAGCTCCCTTGCTGGTAAACGCGATGACGCCGATCTTCCCACAATCATCTAATTGATACAATTGTCCGCCGTATGCGAAATTGCTCGCGTCACATTGCATGCAATATTGTTGATTAATTCGTGGAAATTTCAATATTACAGACTCAATAAACAGATCCTTTACATTTTGGAAACATTCTCCTAATTCCGATGTCCATTTGAATTTCTTTTCCTTCTTTAATAACTCTAACAATGGTTGTGTCGTCTGGGCGTACCTGTCTGTGAAACGGTTATAAAAATTGGTTAATCCGAGGAATCCCTTCAGTTGTTTCTGATTCCGTGGCATAGGGAAATTTCTGATCGCAGCAATTTTTTTGTCCGTTGCGAGTATCCCATTTGTTGTTAGGCGGTAACCTAAATAGGATATCTCTTGCCGGAAGAACTGAGATTTTTCTAAATTAATCGTAAGATTCGCTCTACGTAGGTTTGATAATAATAATTCTAAATGCAATAAATGAGTTTTGATGTTGTCGGAGTAGCATAAACAATCATCCACATAAATTATGGTGTTCCTCTTTACATCGTCGTCCAGTACCCTGTCCAGACCTCGAGTCAACGCTGCTGAACTGGTGCTGAGTCCGAATGTTACGGTGAAACGGTAGCACTTTCCATCGTTGATGAATGCAGTGTAATCTCGGCATGAATTTTTTAATGGAACTTGCCAGAAGCTACTGGTCAGATCGACCGTCGATAAGTATCGCATCTCCCCGAACCTTGCTAATATTTCTTGGATAGAAATATTCTTGGATTGGTAGAGCCCCTTCGTAGTCAGGTACCGTCACACTATTTACCTTTCTAGCGTCTAGGGACAGCCTAACTCTCCCGTCTTTCTTGATAACAGTCACCAGCGGGTTGACATATGGGCTATTACATCGCTCAATGACCCCATATCTCATCATCTTTTCAATTTCCGTGTCTACCTTTTCCTTATAAGCTATTGGCACTGGCCATCCTCGCTGAAAGTACGGTGTTTGATCGGTTACTCTAAACTCGTGTTCGTAACACTTCATTCTCCCCGGGCGCTCTCTAAATAAACTCTTGTTTCTTATTAGGATGTCCTTGAGATCCTGTAATGCTTCTTTATCTGCACACTCGATACTATCGATCTTGTCATTTATCTTTCGTTTGATGATTTCATCTTCCTCTTCTTCTACCATCTCCATGTGCATGATAGGCACCACCACCAGCTCCCTCTCACCCGTTTTATCCTTGAACTCGACGATTCCCTTGTTAACATCAATAACACATCCTTTTTCCTGGAGGAAACTTATGCCTAAAATACATGGTCTCACTAGTTCTGGAATAATTAAAAATACGCACTCCATCTTAACCTCATTAATATAAATATCACATATCTGTTTTCTAATTAATTTTACCTTTTTACCTACAGCGCTTACGATTAATATATTGGTCATCAGTAATTCCTCATAAGGTATCAGGTGTTGTTTGTTTTGTTGATACCACGTTTCAGATAGTCCATTTACCGTGCTACCAGTATCGACTAGTGCTGAGACCATGATATTTCCGTTAAACTTAATAGTAATTTCGGGACATTTCAACATGCGTTGAATACTCTCTTCTTTGTCGTCACATAACAAGTCATGTTGTAAATCAGGTAGTAGTACGTCCATTCTGTCATGTTGCGTTTGCTTTGTCGCAGCGGCTATCTCCCTTCGTAGACATTTTAATTTTTTTTTTCTTTTCCAACCTCCATCCTTCCTGCAGACGAGGTTGATGCTTTGTTATTTGTAAACTCAATAGTATTTACTTGCTGTCGGTCGATGGGTTTGACAAATGGCTTTTTACCGTCTCTCTCTACCCACCCTGGTCTCAGCGAAAATCCTTTGTTTTGTGTAACGGTGCTACTCGGTGTCGTCTCGCCCCCTCTTGGAACCACTTTCTCCTGATTCGGTGCGTAACCAAAATCTCTTCCGGCGGTTTTGAATGTTTAAGTATTCTAATATTAAAGATTCAAAATTTTGTATCGTATTGACGCCCCGCGTCACTACTGCTACTTCAAATTCTCGTCCAAAATGCCAGGCGATTTTTTTGATTAGTTGCCGGTCAGTTATGGCCGGTGTTAACTGTCTACTTTCAAGTAAAAGCCTTTCCATATATTGTACTGGATTGAGTCCGCTGCGCCAGTTGTATCGGCCGAACTCCAGGTTATCACGTATCGTGTCTTGTTTTTCCTGCCCCCAATACTTGGATAAATGCTTCCTTGAATTCTTCGAAGTTGCTGACCTGGTTGTGGATTACCCTCCACCAGACCTCTGCATCAGCTTCTAAATGTCTTCCAATCTACTTAATGTTATCACTCGGGTAGTGCTGCTCTTGAAATTTTGATAATTCTTTTAGAAACTCCATGGGGTATCTGTCGCTTCCATTGTATTTTAATTCATTATGTGGCGTTCCGTTTATACGGTTTCCTGGTATACCTTTGACGCCTGCTAATTGCCGTTGCAATCTCTCCTGATTTTCTTTCATTTTAGCTAAATGATCTTTCAATTTTTCCAGTCGCGTGATTCTCTCTCTGTTGGTTTCTTCTATAGACCGCTGTCTCCCGTCTACTTCCACAATTTTCTGTTCAAGCGTGTTGATCGTCTCTCCATGTTCCTTATGTTGTAGTTTCAAACTTTTGTATTTCTTTCTTCAATTCTTCGTTCTTCTTACCAGTGTCTTTGATATGCGAGTCGACTTTACTGTCCATCTTCTCCATTCTCGTCAAGGTGTTTAGTGATCGCCCCCTGCCATTCTTGACGATCTACTTCACGTAATCTTTTATTCTCCGCAGTCTGTCCTTTGAGTTCGTCACTCAGCTCCTTCATTGCACTCTCTGTTTCTCTTGTAATTCGTTAAATTTTTTCTCCCATTTCTCGTTGTGTTCCTGCAGTTCGTTCTTTAGCTGTCCAAACTGTTCTGCTTGTTTATCTAATCTCTCGTTAATTTCTTCCTTCTGTTTATCTGATTTCTCATCTTGTTTCTCGAATTGCTGCTTGATGAAATCCATCAGCATCTGAAAGTCATTCTCTCGGGGTTGTGACATTTGTCCCCGCCCCCTGCTCACGTCGACCTCTGTACTACTGTCCTGGGTACAGTACTGTACTTGGTGTGTCTTCCTCTGATCCTACCATGCCTAATTGGTTGTTAATATCAAACTCAATACTGTCGGAATTGTCTGCCATTCTCGCTCTACTCCGTGTTATCATTCAAGCTAACTACTTTCACTAGTTTACACTATTCTTCAAGTACGTACTTATATACTACACCACTGCCTGCACTCAGCCTTTGGTGAAATTAATTTGAATTAATTATTGAATCTAATTACTCATGCTTCGCGTTGGGCGCCATGTTATATAATGCGAATTTATGCATTATTATTAATTAATATAATTAATACGATTAATTATTTAATTGCCAAAATTTATTAATTAAACAGAAATTTTATTGTGTTAAAATGCAAATTTATTATGCGGATATATGCATAATCGTTTAATTAACAATGAGCAAATTAATTGATTGTTTATTAATTCGTAACGACAAATGTAAAATCAAATCACCCCTGCCAGGTGTTGGGCGACATATATAACTATAAATACTTTTGCAGATTTATGCACAATTTAGCCACTACTAATTAAGTATTCCAATTGAGTATTAAATAGAATCATCAATCCTCAAAATTGCAAGTGATCTTAATTATCAAAAGGTGTATCAAATAATACAAAGTTATGCGGATCTGGGTTCTCATACATGTTTATTATAATCATGCACTTATTAGCCAACATTACACATACAAAATACATATATTCCTGCAAATGATACATAAAACAAACAATTCCCTCCTTAGTTGGAGATATATCCTGAAATAGAACACATACATAAAATACACATCATAAAATTCATATTATTCTACTTCTACTTCTACACATTTTTTACGTTTAATGCATTCGTACCCCAGATTTATGGTCCGCTTTGATTAATAGGTTTACTAAATTGAATTTTCTATTAAGACTTATGCTTATCTCAAGCTGGCTTATTTATGAGTTACAGGTCAGTGGTTTTTTTCTACGTTAAAATAATATATTAAATTTTACTTGATATTTGAGTATCCACAGTGCGTCGGCTATCCTCTGAAGCTCCCATCCTCGTTCCAGCGCTGCCGTTGTCGCTTGGTGTTTAAACTGGTTGATCAGAATACGGTCGTTTCCACGTCTCTCCCGCACTCTTGTGTTATTACGTCACCAAATTCTCACGCAAAGATCAGATTGTTCATATTACGAGTCGCTTATAATTTACTTATTTATATTCAAAGCTCCTGCATTCAAGATAATTATATCTATCGACATTGATACTGTTTATATATAGTTCATACAAACATCGCATACATTGTCCTTGTTTATGTACGAATATCACCTCGACTCCGTTTACAAATCGTTTATAGCACTGAGTCTACAGTTCATCGGTTAATATTATACCGAATAATACACTTATAAATTGTCTATGTTTAAAAAAAAACGTCCGTACAATACATTATTTGTTAAGATTCTAAGTCTACTTGTAAAGTCACTGATAAAATGTCGATATAGAGAATTTTAGTTCACTCTATTCACATTGAATAATAACTCGTATACCACTTCACGTTACTAAATTACATAACGGTAATTAAAGTGTTCTTCACAAAAGGAAGTCTACTAGTATTCGAAGCACGAATTGTAACACTTGAGTTTACAACTATGATACTGAGAAACTAAGACATAAGATATAATGCTTAAGAAGACTTAAGAAGAAGCTCCTCGTGGCGAACACTATCTTTTATAATCTTCGTTCCCACCAAGCTACTTCATACTTTTCTGTCCAACCCCTATAGTCGTATCTTATTGGCTTCTGGTCCTAAGTTCCAGATAATTCTCCTCCCAACATCTCGAATTCCGGAGAAAACTCCACCCAGCATCTTGAGTCGTTTCCACCACCTTCAGATGATTCGTTCTCTGGTTTCATCACCATGGAGACGTAGTCTAGATGTCCAACCCTTGTCAATCCTCGGCTTCCTATAGGTCGACACTAGTTCACCTAGTCACCCCCAAACTCTGGATAAACTCTCCTCCTACGCGATTCCATGAAAAAGCAATATCCCTGCCTGTCAAAAGCAAGCTGTAGTTCTTTTTAAGTGTTACATGGATTCCAGCTGTGTGTGACCTCGTTAATTCTTTGTTTCGTACTCTTCTCAATTGTTCTATTCCTTGAGTCCCCGTATACCCTTTTAAGCTGTGTCGTCGTATTGTCCCGTATATGTATCACCAACAATACGATCGACTGTGTACAGAGTATTTTCTAAGTAAGCCATGTGCTGGTCCGTTTCTTTGTTACACTTTCGCCCGAAACAATGCAGTACGCTCTACCCTAATTCGCTTCGGCTACACTTATTGTTCTTCGTTCATGTCGAGCAAGGCGTAGATCAGTTAAGCGTAGGCGCTTATCAGCGTAGTCAACCCATTTCTTTGAATGACCGTCGCTACTAGCGCACACATTCATCAATGCTGTGACAGCCAACGCCTGCCCTTGTGTGTCCACGTCAATCCCAAACTTTCAAAAAAAAATCTAGTGTTACAAAGTGGCACGCAATCCAACATTTCTTTGGTTTACAGAATACCTGTATTTAAGGGTGTCTCTATATGTTAACTTATGGAAGACTTCTGTGTGCCACCAATACTGTTATGTTTAACTGACTGAAAATAAAAACTTGGTAACAGGTTTAACAAACAACGCAATGTGAATAGTTCAATTGCCAATTTATTCCAATATATTTATTTAACTTATGTGTAATATATATCACAATATTTCTTTTGTTTTTGTTATTATATATAAAGACTTTATTTTTCATGCATCACGTAGGTAACATAGATGTCTCTCATCAAATTTAACACTCCCAAAAATACTAACCAGATCAACCCATTTATAAAAAAGTGTCTAGTGACGATTTTTCTAAACTATAATTTTCATTTGAAATCACCAGGATCTGGAGGCAGCACCTGGTTTGTAAATCCTTTCGTAACGGCCACACGAATGTGCACAAGCTGCTAACATAATCAGTTATAACTGAACAATGTCATTACAGATGTTTTATTAAATAAATTAAGCAGTATTTTTTTTTTTTTTTTGTAAAAAATATTTCCAATTCCTACTGTACTGAAAAAGCCAACTCTAAATAATTATATTACATCAGCCTTCATGATGTTCCAAAACATCAAGTTCTGGATCCATCATAGAATGAGTCCACTATAATTAGTACTCATGAAAACACAGTTAACTGTTTATTATCCTGTGATAACCTGAAGATTAATTAAACAATAAAAGACAAATATTACATTTTTTCTTTATTACTATATAACAAATGGGCCACATAAAATTTAAACAGATTGTAAATATTTACATTTAAAATATTAAATATTTATTGACATCCCACAATTAAAGTAATATATAAATCACAGTGTCATTAAACCAAATTTGTTTAAATGAAATTAACACACTATTTAAAATATTTTAAGCGAAAATGTCAGAACATTAAGAGCATACAACTTTCACTTCCATCTTACAAAAATCTGTAGGCCCACTTGTTTTGTTTCGGTGTAGCACATCTTCGTGTGACCTAGTATGTGTTGCATATGTTTATTAGCCAGTAACATATTATAAAATGATAATGTAAGTTTATTTACAGTATGCATTTATTTCTTCATCAAAATGCTAAAAATTTCACTAAGATTAACAGGTTCATTACTACTGGTGCTAAAGTCATACTTCATATTTTGAAATTTTACTTAATTTGTTGTCTTAAACTTTTTTAATTATGTGCAATTTCTGCAGCTTCATGTGACCTAGTATGTGTTGCATATGTGTATTAGCCAGTAACATATTGTAAAATGATAATGTAAGTTTATTTACAGTATGCATTTATTTCTTCATCAAAATGCTAAAAATTTCACTAAGATTAACAGGTTCATTACTACTGGTGCTAAAGTCATACTTCATATTTTGAAATTTTACTTAATTTGTTGTCTTAAACTTTTTTAATTATGTGCAATTTCTGCAGACATAGCATAAAGTGGTTAATCCACTGTGTACCTGAGGTTACTATACATTACTAAGGAAGCTCTTTTAGTTAATTTTTAATTTCAGGAAATGACTTGTTCAATGCAAGCCATAAATTATAAGACTTATAATTAACCTTATAAGGCCAAACCTGGGTTTTTCTTGTTAACTCATTGACTATTTTTATTTACTTAATAGAAAGTATGTCACTTACCAAAAACTTCTATTGTAATGTAATAGAAATATATACTTCTATTGTATGCAGTGAAACCTTGATATAACGCTCTTTATATCGAGGGTCGCTTTATATAAAGGTCCCAAGTTTAACTATTTAATTTGCCGGGACCATGAAAAATGAGCGTTACATCAAGGGTCATGTTTTATCACAGGGGTGTAAATCGAGGTTCCACTGTATTTCAAGTCATAACCCTCTACTGACCAACTCTGCTACTTTCATATAATTTTTGAAATATTTCAAACAGTATGGACATTTTTTTAGTGGAGTTTGTATTTTATCATATACAAGTGTTAAGTTTTTTGGGGGGGGGGGCTCAATTCAGTTTACTTCCTATAAAATAATGGTTTCACGTGCAATAGACTACACCAACAAATAATAATGTCACATGTAAGTATTTTTAAAACATCACATGTATGTATGTGTTTAATGATCAAATTATAATTTAATGATTAAATTGTTGAAAGTCTGCTAAACATAGACCTAACAGATTTACTAAATTCTAAGATCAGACCCTTTGCATCTGTATGATAATGTGAAAGGTACTGAAGCTACTGTGCAGAGTAAAAATTGTTCACCCCAAAGTTTGGAACTATTGTAGCTTAACAGGGTTTAATAGTAATATTTAAGCTACATATTACTTACTTTAAAAGCCTAGTGACTTTTAACATGCATGATCAACTCCAGTAAACAGATTACTTCTATTGCATTCCTGTACTTTAAAGTTGAAACAACATAGTAGAGCCAATAATTAATTTTTTTTATCAGAACAAGTTTAAAAAATAAATATTTTTGATAGTCATTCAATTTTTAGTTCTGTGCTAAAGATTGCTTCACATAAAAAAGTTCTATTAATACAGAAAGTTAGCAACTATGGCATATTTATAATTATTAGATTCATTATACTTCTACATCATCTATTTTCTTTCCAAATATATCGTATAAAGATCGAAATTTTCATTTTAAAATGTTAAGTTACATGAGTGGTATAATGAAATACTTTAATTGCTTTTATTGAGACTGTACACTTCTGCCAATAATTTTAGATGCTAATATTAAATTTTGTAATTGAAAAATTAAATAACAAACAAACAATTAAAATTCTCACTTGAAACTATACTTTTTTAATTAATTATTAAAAAAAATTTGATCAGCAATATCCATCTGTATATGGGTATATATTATTTCATGAGAGCGTTTACAACTGCTGTTGCATTCAGTGATTTGAGGTCTGCATATGTTTGTCCAGTTCCCACAAATACAATTGGCTGTCCAGTAATATAAGTCATCGAAATAGCAGCACCAACCTGTTGACAGAAAAAAGTGATTTGAGACATAATTTTCACTCAAGTAACATAAAACATTTTTATTGAGTAAATTTGTTTTTTTTTTACATTATGTTTACGGATCAGAATCAAATATGTTCAAGCCTTCACAAGTTTCACAAATACTCTATTCTCTGAATTTTATAATGTTCTCCAATGCTCTACCCACTTTTATTAAAAGTATAATAAAAAAACATATCTCTGTGATAGTTGATTCTGTCATTTACTACTATTGCTTCATTTTTATAAGTTCCTCTGCACTTTAAAATATCCTACATTGGAGACCACTTTCAAATATAAATAAAAAAAGCTATTTGCATGTAATCACAGATGCAAGTACATTTGTGGTACAGAATGTGGATGATAACTGGAAGAAATTGTAAGAAACAGAAACAGTGGAAATTGACTTCCATGGTTACACTGTCAAATACTTAGGAACAATTGATTAAAACGAAGAGTGCAAATAATTCTAATCAAAGAAGTGATAACCAGCATAGCAGTAGACAACAGTGTCAACCAAAGCTCTTGAGAATAATGGAAAAAATATTTACAGGTATATTAAAAACTGCAGGTAAACAAAAAATGAGGAAAACAAAAACTTAAGAGAGATTGTGGAGGGGCGAGGTTTCACTGTATATGGAAACACAAAAAAAAAGAAAGAGAAAAGCTTACAGTCAACTGAAAGACATTATAGAGTGTAATTAACACACATGAGAGAACTTGAAAAATAATTTAAATATGAGGGATAAAAATTACTAACTTATGTGGAAAAATATCCTGGAAGTATGGTGTCAATGCTAATAAAAAATTTCATGGAACAGAAAAAAGGTTGTAAATGAGGCACATATTCTGAGTCATTATTTAATATAATATTTTATCTAATACAGAACCAAACAATGACACCTGGTCAAAATATACAAACTTTTATGCCCAAATTCAACTAATTAAAACTGTCCTGGCTTAGCACATCCCAGCTGGAACTCAGGTCAATACTGAAGGAGTGAACCAATATTCCAACTGGTGATGACTACTATAGGTGTAGATAAAGTCTGCAACTTTGACTTTACAAATAAACTCTACTGCCTGGAGGAAAGTTTTAATTTCAATTCAAGCTTAAGTTGGGGTTCATAATTCCTTTAAATTAATTCCACAATGTTATCATTACTCCTGACTATATTATGCAAGAAACTGAAATGAAGCACTGGAAATACAAACTAGCGTAATAAACATATGACAATAATAATGAATCATGACTTCATAATTTACCACACTAGAGAAATTTAAATACTCACTTTATCATCAATAGTATCAAATTTAGTTAGCACAATGCCGTCAATGAGATGTGGATTTACTGATGATGAATAATCTGCCATAGCCTGGTTGAATTTGACTAACTGATCAACAGCTTCATTACCAACAAGAGCTTCTCCAACAAACAGAACAAGATCTGGTTCATTCACTTTCACAAGCTGAAACATAAAGTTTTAATGCTTTTAATCATCTACCAAAGACGCTGTGTTTTGTTCAAAATCCATGTCTCAGCATCTTACCCATAACTTGTATGATGAAAATGGACAAAGTAAACCAACACAATTTTGGAGAATTTAACCCTTAGAGAAATATAAGGCAAGACTACATTCTGTTTCACCATTTATTCAATACATGTACAAATGCTATTAGGTATTAACCCTTTGAGGAGCATGAATGTTTCAGAACAGGTGTGCTGTGTTGCAAGTAACATGGGCGTTTTAAAACATTCTTTTATTTATATGCTGTCTGTAATGGCTGCAATCTGTTGGCAATAATCTGAACTGCTTGAAAAATACTTCACAGCTGTTTTTATTGTTTGCATTAGAGATTACTGACCATGTGTTTACAGTTGTATCAAATTTATAACATTTTCTATGTTTTTTTGTTTGAATGTTGGTTTCAGTGTTTAAATTACTCAATATTTATCTGAAGAAGAAACACATGAAAAACTGCTGGGGAGAATTCTGATTTTGTAGAGAGCAAAGACGATTTTAATAGTATGGAAAATCAAACCAATTGTTATTTTTTTTAACTATAAGTTATTTAAATTAATTATAAGTAAATTCACAGTTTAAGTGAAACTAAATTATTTTTTTTCTGTAAAATGGTAAAATTAAACAATAGTTGTTAGGTCAATACACTCACAAAAAACCTTGCTCCCAGGGGTAAATCAACTAGTCTAAAACCGTGCTAATCAAAGAGTCAATAAAGGTATTAAATTTTTAAAAATAATGAGGTCTGCTGTGGTGAGTTGTAGGGTTCCTATCATGATGAGTCTTGACGGAAGAGAATGTAAAAATACTGTGGATTACCCGATCTACATGTTCAGTTTTAGCACGCCAAGTATTTACATGTGTATGTAGATCGACTTGTGTGCCCCTAGCAACTGTTTTTTTGCAAGTGCTCTGTGCATGTTCCATGCTGTGCAAGTTTTTGTCAGTTCGAACTCAGACATGAACAGGCAGCATGTACATAGGACTGACTCAATACCACATGGCCGTATAGCATCCGTCTAAAGAACCATGTTTCCACATTTGCCCCTGGACTGTCGCTAGATTCTTCTTTTTTTTTTTATAAATCAGGCTATTTCTTACATTCATTCATCCAACAGGGTTCTGTTTCCCCCAACTGATTCTTCTTTGAAGTGTAGGGAGTTTCCAATACGGTAAGCTGACTTTGTGGATTAATCAGATACTTTTATGGATATGGATCAGATTCTCTTTAACAACTCACCACTTGCTCAAGTCTCGCCAGAAAACAAATCATACATGTTTTCATTATGTGAGGTGATTGTAATTTTGTACGTTAACTAAAAAACCTCATGGTGCATTAATCTCTCTTCTGTAAAAGGACTCAAGTTTACGCTTACATCTCTCCTATATTATTTGATTGCTAATTCACAAGTACTTGAGACATGTTACTACAAGAAATGAAAAGTAATACCGAAAAACGTTAATTCTGATAAAGGTATCATGCCACAAACATTTCTCAAACTGTTGAGTAAATTATATAATGAACATGGCAGGAAACCATTTTAAGTACTGACCATTAAAGCTCACACAGGAAGTGCTAGAAGCAGAACATGTAAGAAGATATACTTAGAAAAGTAAGTATTATCTGGCTGAAAGAAACTGACAGTGTATTTTAAAACAATTTTGTATTTTGCAACATAGTTTCCAAATAGTAGGTATTTCTAATACAACGAAACCAATTTTTACAATCCCTCATTGCAAAATAGAGCTGCTTGTGAAGGCAACCAATGCTGCACAACTCTTCTAACAACATTGTTGTCATAGTTCTGACCAAGACAGGAACTGCTTCAAGTGGAAGTCGCTAGGCACTCAATATGGGCTGTAGCAGAAATGAGCTCTTTGGTTTCCACAGCAATATATATTTGAGCATTGTTGTAAAGCAGGACGATTCCATAAATAAGCATTTTTCTTTTGTTCTGGATTCTATGACACAATTTCTTTGGCATCTCTTAATAGGATGCAACATATTATATTGTACCCTACGGTAAAAACTCTTCGTAGAAAGTGAAACTCCCTTCCTATTGCTAAACATGTCTTTTATAAATGATCATCTTTCCAAATGAAACTGTTTACCTGAATTCCTGCTTTTCCCAAGATGTGGTGCATCTCCAGTCCACGGACTGTTGGTTTGATTTTGAGAAAAATCAAAGCATTTACTAATCCTTAGTTTTTGTGTCACATCAGAGAGATTTTTGAAACTTAATATGAGCACAATTTCTGACAATTCACAGTCTGTCAGTTTCATACAAAATAATTCACCATTTATTTTAATGATAGTTTTATGAATACCCTGCAACAAATTTTGTTAAGTTAACCCTTGGTCACCACCCAGACTTTTACAGAGGGTGTATGGGAACAATAGCACAATCCCCACTATCTGACTACTTATCAGAATTGTCTATTTCCAAAGTCGTCAAGGCGAATCCCCGAGTACAGATTGGGTAGGGGTTAGGTGACAAATAAAAACTCTGATTTTCTATACATGCTATTTAATATCATCTTAATACACACAACAAACGGAAGAAACAGATTACACACACAGCGACAAAAACTCTTCTACTTATCAGGAAAATGAAAATTTCTTTGTAATTATAGCCATTTAAAATGCCTTTTTCTAAACTAATTAGTGAAAAATATTTTTATGCAATTACTAATTTAACCATCATACACCAATTTAACATATTTTATACTACAAGAGTCTCAGAATGTAAGTATCTGCTACAAATCCACAAATTACAACACCATAATACCTTCATATTATAACATTGCCAAACCCTGATCACATTTGATATAAAAAAGTATGTAAAAAATGCCAAGAAACAATATATTTTGATAGATAAATGATAACGAGAATGAAAGTAGTAAATATAATCAATAGTGAAGGAGGAAGAATACAACCAAAGGTGGTCACAAAACAAGAAAATACGAACTAGACTGACAGACAACTGACGTTGACACAACCCCAGAGATTGGCCAGATATTAACCAAAGTAAAGCGAGACAAGAAGACAGTGAAGAAAAAAAAGAAGAAAATAAAAAATTACATGGCCATAACAATTAACTCACAAGATTGTTTTAAAAAAGCATAATTTTTTATTATTGTTAATAATTTATGTTTAAATTTTTATTAGTGGTAACTTGTAAATGACAGTATCTCAGCAATTGTCATACGTAAAAAACCATGTGTAGATATGATTGTATGTATATCCTTATCTATAGGTGGTGTGTCAGCTGTTGTGTTTAAGGTTACACTCATACAGACAGGGAATAGAAATGTGTGCGTGGTTCAATCAGAGAACAAATTGTATATCCTACTATATACTTTGGAATTTTTACTAAGATTATATCAGCAGTGTGTATATTATTACAGTATTATGTGTTCGAAAGTATAAGATGTTGGAGAGTTTATTTATTCAATAACATTATTGCTATTGCTACAGATATAGTAGATTTCAATTAACACAATATATTTTAACATTATTAAACTGTTGTTATTATTACTAATTATGACATGTCAGACCAATTTTTATCACTTTAATGACAATATATATATACAAAGTTATGTTTCATTTGAAAGAGGTATTTACAATACCATGTTGTTTGCATATTATAAAATGATATGTGACAATCTGAAGGTACCAAAAAAGACATGAACTCATTAGATACAAAAACTTTGTAATAATAGTGAGATCATGAGAAATATAAGGGTAATTAGAGATAGGTAGGGAGTGACAAAGTTGAACAGTGAAGTGATAAGTGTAATAAAATAAACAGCATATAATCTTAAGAAAAAAGAGTTAAACAAGTGTGACAAACCCAAAATATAAGCACATGTTAAATGAGCAACTAAGTTAAGTATATTAGACTGAAAGACACAAAATAATTGTGAATGTAAAAAAACAGAAAAAATATTATCTCAGTATAAAAATCACCAGGATGATTACTGTTATAAAAGAGATGGTGTAGGTATAGCACTCACCAAATTTGTTCATTTGTTAATTTAAAGAAAGAAGTTATTGGCTTAATGTTTAAGGCAATAATTACCAGAAGAAATAGTTTTACAGTAATATGTTAGTATGTTTTAAGTAAGTAAGGAATTTATAAAGAAAATAATAGCAATACCTTTATAAGAAATAATAGGCAAATTATATTAATTATGTGTAACGAAAGGGAACATGGCAGAATTATATTAAAACTTAGGAATAAGTAAATTATGTATTAACATAGTATTATCCATTTTGGACTAAAACATTAATACATGACTTAGACCAATCTTGTAAGATATCAGACTAATCTTTGAAAGAAAATAGAAACATCTACGTAAAGATTACAACCATTGAAATTATCCCCAAGTAAATATAGCCATTATAAAATATTTATTCAAATTAAACAAAAATTCAAGGTTTGATAACAATGGGTTTATTTTGAGATCGACCAGGTAGAATAATTACGTTACCATGGAAACTGTGGAATAACAAGCCAAAAATACCGTTAGATTTTTTTACTGAATGTATGACGCTTTAATGGTATAGACGCTAATTTTCGAGTGACCAAAATTGTCCATTAAAACATAGAAAATATCAGAAAAAGTTATTACTAAGTGTATCCCAAGACATAAGATAAAGACTGGAGCCATATTATTGAAGTTGAGGCCAAATTAACGAAAAAAGAAAATAAATTACTACCAGTTAAACTGAAAAAGACGCCTGATGTCCTGAACCCAGCAAATTAAAGAAGATTATAGTATAACCCATGAATAACAGATCGTACGAATTCGCCATAACTACGGAAGTGATAAGTACATTTTAAATTACCCAAAATATATAAATAAACTCACGTTAATTATCTCACTAAAGGTCGAAATCTCACTGAACTGAAATTCATTACTTTCAAAGATTAAAAGGAAATTTAAGTCACTGACAATTTATAAACTAACCAATATAAACTGTTGTTAATGATCCATAACTTGTAAACACTTTTACTACACTGCGCTAAACAAAATATACCTACACAATATGTTAGTTAAGTTTACTTGATGTAAAGGTGTGTATTTTTATTGTTTTTAAAATATTTGTAATCCTTTGAACGTAACCTCAAGAACCTATGACAAATCGACATTAATAACTTGTATATAATTTTCAACAGACGCCATCATTAAACGTCTGGTATCAATTCAAATATCGATTGTCAAACCCTGTAATTGTCTCATATAAATAACCGGAGCATTTGTATTAGAATAATTTGTATTAAATGAATAACAATCACTAATAAAAATGTGTAAGTATTGAGTGTAACCACGGTGTTATCATTTCATTAGGAGGTGCACAATATTTTATGTACTTTTTAGCAGATGACTAACGATTTACACAGCCCACGCATCGAACTGCTGTGTGCTACAGTGGGCCTAGCTGGCGGAAATATTTGAATTATTCAAACCGCCTGAACTGCGTTGGTCATACGTCCTTGAATTTTCTTTTAATTGTTTTGAGAAAACAATTTGGCGCCACCGGGACTTTCTCACCCCTAGTGAACATCAAGACCTGGCTATTCGTACGTTCGCAACGAACGAAATATACAGAAGTTGCACGCATTTGAACTACGGATCGAGAAGACACGTACACTCATTACACACAAATTATACATTATCCACATTTTGCAGAGTAAAACGGTAGCAGTACCAACGACAATATTACAAAGTGGCGCGCCAACTAGTGGAGCTAGAATAATAAAGAATTTATACAATTAAACCCTATAAATTCTAGCGGCGATTACGAAAGATTACAAAATGCACACCAGAGGAGTGTCGAAAAAATTGGCAAAGGAGAAGGAGATGGAAGAAAACAGAGGGGAAGAAGAGGAAGGAACACCGATTGAAGAAGTGGAGACAATAATAACCACAACAGAACCAAGCCAAGACGAAGAAACGGAATTACAGGCGGGCGACAAGGGAGAATTTAGAGGAGACCCAAACATACTAAAATTAATGGAAATGATGAATAATATGAACAATAAATTCGACAAGAATGAAGAGAGTTTGAAGGAGATGAACAATAAGTTTGATGGAATGAAGAAAGAAACCAGTGATAATTTGAAACAGATCAATGAAAAAATAGTGAGTACTAAGGAAGAATTGAGGAAAACAGTCAACCAAAATAATGAAACACTACAACAACGATTGCTGGAGGAAATTCAACAAAGAAACGAAGAATTAAAGGAAGAATTGAAGGAACAGCTGAAGAAAGACCACGAGAAAAATAAAGAAGAAATGAAGCAGCAGATGGCACACCAATTAATGGAGTACCGAGAAGAAGCAAAACAGCAGGTTACGGAAATCAACGACAAATTAGAGGAAACGTTGGAGAAGCTAGAGAAGACCAACGAAAATGTTTCTGGAGTCCGCAAGGAAGTACTCGATAAAATGAACCGTCTCGAAGGAGAATATAAGAGAAGAATTGAGGAAGGTCATGAAGAAATAGTCAGAAGATGTACCCAGATAGACCAGGACATACACCAAGTCCGGGAAGAAAACCAGAAAGAGGTAGCAGCTGTACGAACAGACTTGGGAGAACGAATGGAAGGAGTTTACAGTAACTTAAATAAAGTAGATAGCAAAGTAGACAAAAACCAACAGAGGATTGACGAAATGCGCAGAATAGAAGAGTCATTACGGGAAGAAGTGGATGCCTGGCGTGATCGACCATGTAATAATAATCATGTCATGAACACAGACAACAGAGATACCATCAATTTCCGTAATTATAAAAGAAACCCTATTGAATTCTTGAAGAGGGTAGAAGAGTTAATCATCAAGAATCGAGAGACTCGATGGACTACAATAAGAGGGATGTTGGACGAAATGTTCAAGGAGACATACGACAACTGGTGGACTGCCACTCGACCAGACATCCAAAACCTTCAAGACTTTAAGACTCAATTCAAGGCTAAATACTGGTCTGAGTCCACTCAGAATATGGTCCGCAATAACCTGAGCAATGGAAGGTATGAAAACCAGAATGGACAATCCCTTACCTCCTACTTCTTGGGAAAAATCTGCATGGCCAGGAATTTGGAGCCACGTATACCTGAAGAGTGTCTGGTAATACAGTTATCTTACCACTACGATGACGCCATCCAAAAGGCACGGATGTACAGCCAGGTAAAGACCATCCAAGATATGGCTAGCTTACTAGAAAGCCATGAACATGAGTGGCAGTACAGGAAAAATAGAGGGTACAGCTTCAGAAATAATAGAACCAATGAGGGACAATTGTCACAGAATCAACAGGGAGATACTAGACCACCGATAAATAACCCTAACAATTACCAAGGGAACACACGGGGCA
The DNA here is from genome assembly GCA_034769895.1 of Magicicada septendecula. Taxonomy (NCBI): domain Eukaryota; kingdom Metazoa; phylum Arthropoda; class Insecta; order Hemiptera; family Cicadidae; genus Magicicada; species Magicicada septendecula. The sequence continues at coordinate 495,615,205 of CM068368.1, forward strand.
ATAACGTGCCCAGAAATTTTAACAGAAGTGGAAACCATAATAATAACAACTTCAGGAACAACCACAGGGGTAATTTCCCGTCGAATGGTTACAACAATAATTATCGCCCTGGAAACAACAGTAATCAGAACAATAATCCAGGATACCGGTCACAGGTAAATTACATAAGTGGGCAAAGACAAAGGAGCCCAAGAAGAAACTATCCCTCATCTAACTATCGGCGAACGTACTATAACCAGGTACCCAATACGAGAAGTCACCCATTCGAAGAAGATCACAGGCACAGCGTGGATAACCGGAATAATCAACAGGAGCCGAACGCTAACCAACCATCAAACACTACTGATGTTGGGGGCAATGAGGTCAACCCTCATTTAAACGCTTAAGGCCAGTGAAAACTGCGGACAGCCCATCACTGGACCAATCTCTGGGTGAATATAAGACAACACATGACAAGAAGATCACAATAATATGTACTAATTATTTGAAAAATATAAGGGACGATTTGATCGAAGAAAATGATAACATGATGCCCATTAGAAACAATGAAATAGTGTATGTGAGTGCCCAAATAAATGGAATTCTATCAACCATAATGATCGATACAGGGTCTAATGTTTCCCTGATCGACCAAATAGAATTAAATAGACTACAGCAGGGAAGTAGTGTACCCATATCAACCCTGCCCATAAACAATATAACTATCATTGGTGCTACCGGCCGACAAAACAAAACCGTCCGGAAACAAGTATCCTTGGAACTTAATAGCAAAGGTATAATAGTAAATATGCCATTTCTTGTTGCCAGCGGCCTACCTTTCTCATTACTTGTTGGATGTGATGTACTCAGACAACACTCTGCCATAATTAACCTGCGGCAGGGAGAAGAATCACTAACCACAGAACAAGGAATATGGTCAGCCGATATAGTGAATGGTGGCAACTTACCATTGATAACAAACCACTATAACATGATCCAAAGCAATTATTGCCGACAATCACCTGAAAGAATATTGACAGATTGGAAGAATGAAGAATTATGGTCAAGCAAGCTGGATGAGATCAGAAACTTCCAACGAGAAGAACAAGATCCACAGATTAGTGTGCAACAGTCAGAGGAACTTATAAGTATATACAACAAATATAAACACATTTTTTCTGACGCTCCAGGCAAAGTAAAGAATTATCAATGCCGAATACGATTTAAAGAACCCGTTGACTTCAAGAAAAAATCTTACCCCATTGCTTACTCACAAAGAAATGCAGTGAGGGCAGAAATCAATCAAAATGATGGAAGACGATATCATTGAATTAAGTCAATCACCGTATACAAGTCCAATAGTGGCGATACCAAAAAAGGACGGAAAGGTGAGAATCTGCCTCGACGCCAGAGAAATTAATAAAATGATAGTGAACGATAGAACATCACCGGGGGAAATAGAAGAAATCCTTAAGAAGTTCCACGGTATAAAATACATTAGCTCTTGGGATACGGTATGTGGCTACTGGCAGGTGGAGCTACATCCGAACAGTAGACAATACTTAGCATTCCTGTTCGATGGGAGGAACTATCAGTTCAAAAGACTGCCATTTGGACTGATAAATTCGGTCGCAGTATTTGTTAAATGTATGGACCAAATACTGGGACAAGATGTACTGAATTTTACCACCGTGTACGTAGATGATCTGTTAATAACATCATCAAATTGGCAAGAGCACTGTGCCAGAGTGGAAACCGTACTAAAAAAGCTATCAGATAATAACGTAACCCTTAAGCTGGACAAGTCAAAGTTTATAGCCCGAAAAATACAATTTCTAGGATTCAATCTAGCAGAGGAAGGCATATCTCCTTCGTCAGAAAAAGTTGAGGCGATACAACGATTCCCCACGCCGAAAAACAAAAAACAACTTCAATCCTTCCTGGGAATTTGCAACTATTACCGCAAATTTCAAGATAATTATTCCAAACTAACAGCAAAATTCAAAAAACAATTATCAGTCAAGGACAAGTGGACTTGGGGGTCCGAACAAGATGAAGTATTTAACCAAATAAAAGAAAAGTTCTTGAACACCGTGATCTTACATCATCCAGACTTCAAAAAGCCATTCTTCATGAACTGTGATGCGAGTGATGTCAGTGTAGGTGCGGTATTATACCAAGAAGATGAGAAGGGACAGCATATGGTTATTAGTTTTGCAAGCAGAATTTTAAATGGATGCGAACGAAATTATCACGTCACGGAGAAAGAACTACTTAGTGTCGTGTTCGCCTGCAACAAATTTAGGACTTATATCCTGGGATACGATATAACAGTGAGAAGTGACCATAGATCCATATCATTCCTTAAGCAGTGTAAACTCAGCCACGGAAGATTAACTCGATGGATATTGTTGCTACAGGAATATCACATAAACTGGGAGTACATCCCAGGGAAGCAAAACGTAGCTGCGGACATCTTATCCCGTATAAACGTCCAGCAACAAACTTTCGAGGGTGAAAAAGAACAATTAGTTAAGGTGTATAACATTATTAAAAACAGAGTAGATCTAGAAAAAATAACCCAAGAAATAAGAAGATGTCAAACTGTGGATCCAAAAATAATGAGTATCCGGGAGAGAATGTTAAAAGATGAAGAAACCATTCTACAATATTATAAAATACATGACAACTTGCTATTTATTAAAAACAATCCTGCAATCGGAGAATGGAAACTTGTAATACCATCTACAGTGGAGGAACAATTGATACTAGACTACCACATTAGATACGGCCATATGGGAGCTGTAAAAGTGATAAAAGCTTTACAGGAACAAGTTTACATTAAAAATATTTATCGAAAAGTAAACAAAATCATTCAAAAATGTGATATTTGCCAAAAAGTAAAATGCAATAATTCAAAAGAGGAAGGTATGATGATACCTATCACATCAAGTCAGAAATTAGAAAGGGTATTCCTTGATATATGTGGTCCGTTTCCTATCAGTGGAGGAAGACACAGATACAAATTTATAATCATTATGTTTGACCACTTCACCAAGTATACAAAGTTGTACTCCATTAACCGTGCAACAACAAAGAAAATAATTGAAATTATATTAACCAAATTTATACCAGAAGTGGGAAGACCGACGGCCGTTATAACAGATCATGGAACCCAATTTAAGGGAAATCTTTGGAAAAATAAGCTCTGTGAACATAATATTAAAACTTACAAAACATCCGTTTATCACCCAAGCAGCAACCCAGCTGAAAGGGTACTCAGAGAAGTGGGTCGTATACTGAGAACCTACTGCCACGATAAACAAAGAGAATGGCACAATTATGTGAAATCCACTGAAGAATTTATAAACTTAGCTTACCACGACTTTACGGAAGCTACCCCATATACAATGATGTTTGAGCGGCCACCGCCTAGAGAGATAACCGATATGATCCAATTCCCCACCAACACCGAATATCAATTCGAGAAAAAAAGATTCTATAACAGAATAGCCGAAAAGGTAGAGCAACAAAAGAATAAATACGCTAAAAACCAGAAAAAGACTATTAAGTATGAGGTAGGAGAAAGGGTACTGTTAAAAAACAGAGAATTACCCAGCTCCATAGAAGGCATCACTAGAAAGTTACTATTATTATACGTGGGACCATACACTATAACAAAAGACAAGGGCAATAACACTTACGAGATCACTCACCCCGTCACCAAGAAAATAAAGGGGGTATACAATCAAGCCTCAATTAAGAAATATTATGACAATCAACAATAACTGTAAAAAACAATTTAAAGTAAAAAACCAACAAAAATACTTTAAATAAAGAAAAAAATAAAGTGACAAACAAACAAGTCTGCCAATGTCATAAAGAAAAGATATCTAAAGAATGTCAAAATTCCAAAACATTCGTAAGTACAGCTTACACTAAGCATTAGAGAAACCATTATGATGAATAAAAATTGTAAAAAATCAAAAAAGATATGTAAGAAAAGCTTACCCAAATATCTTAATAATATTTTAGAACAAGTAAAATAGAGAGATAAAAGTCACAAGGCATTCAGATAAAGTAAGAGCAACCAACTTACTACAATATTTAAATAAAAATTAACAATAGAGGAGTGTAGTTACAAAACATTCCTCCAAAATAAGGTTAAATTACCATAATATTTAGCCAAAAAATGAGGCATAAAAAGCATAACATACTGTAAAGGAATAAGCTACAAAAAATTCCTAACTAGTAAGAAGCCATAACTTACTATGATATAAAAAAAAAAAAAAAAAAAAAAAATATCAATCAAAATGATCAGCTTCCACAACTATTTAGAAAGAGGGGAAGTAAAATTACCCAAACCAATGATCACAAAACAATATAAATGAAATAAACGTTCTAAGAGTTATAATGTGAAATGAGATGAAACAAAGAGTAATTAAAAATGAATAAAAATGTGAATTGTATCAATAAAAAACTATGCTTCAAATAGTATCTATAAAGAAAGATGAAACAATATATGACTCGAACTGAGCTATAATGAAATATAAAAGTAAAAAATTCCCAACAAATATTATGATTATGATTATTATTATTATTATTTTGAGTCACGAGTTGACTATATTTAAGAATTATTAATTGAGATTGTCTGTTGAATGAACCAGCAATCATTTTACTGAGCAGGGATGATGTTCCCCTGATATCAGTATAAGAGTAGTTTTGATGAAAAATAAGATTTATAGGGAATAAGTTATAATGAAAAGTCAATAAGCCAGTTCGCAATATGAGAAGATAATGAAGAAAAGACTAAGAAGAATGGAATTAAAGGATACAGAATTAATTATAAAAAATGAATGAGAAGCAGGAGAATTTGAAAAAAAAAAAAATAAAAAATTTGATACGATACAATTGATAATTTCATCAAACTCAAATTCACGTTTTATAAAATGATCAATTTTGGTGGAAGGGCATTATATAACATTGCCAAACCCTGATCACATTTGATATAAAAAAGTATGTAAAAAATGCCAAGAAACAATATATTTTGATAGATAAATGATAACGAGAATGAAAGTAGTAAATATAATCAATAGTGAAGGAGGAAGAATACAACCAAAGGTGGTCACAAAACAAGAAAATACGAACTAGACTGACAGACAACTGACGTTGACACAACCCCAGAGATTGGCCAGATATTAACCAAAGTAAAGCGAGACAAGAAGACAGTGAAGAAAAAAAAGAAGAGAATAAAAAATTACATGGCCATAACAATTAACTCACAAGATTGTTTTAAAAAAGCATAATTTTTTATTATTGTTAATAATTTATGTTTAAATTTTTATTAGTGGTAACTTGTAAATGACAGTATCTCAGCAATTGTCATACGTAAAAAACCATGTGTAGATATGATTGTATATATATCCTTATCTATAGGTGGTGTGTCAGCTGTTGTGTTTAAGGTTACACTCATACAGACAGGGAATAGAAATGTGTGCGTGGTTCAATCAGAGAACAAATTGTATATCCTACTATATACTTTGGAACTTTTACTAAGATTATATCAGCAGTGTGTATATTATTACAGTATTATGTGTTCGAAAGTATAAGATGTTGGAGAGTTTATTTATTCAATAACATTATTGCTATTGCTACAGATATAGTAGATTTCAATTAACACAATATATTTTAACATTATTAAACTGTTGTTATTATTACTAATTATGACATGTCAGACCAATTTTTATCACTTTAATGACAAAATATATACAAAGTTATGTTTTATTTGAAAGAGGTATTTACAATACCATGTTGTTTGCATATTATAAAATGATATGTGACAATCTGAAGGTACCAAAAAAGACATGAACTCATTAGATACAAAAACTTTGTAATAATAGTGAGATCGTGAGAAATATAAGGGTAATTAGAGATAGGTAGGGAGTGACAAAGTTGAACAGTGAAGTGATAAGTGTAATAAAATAAACAGCATATAATCTTAAGAAAAAGAGTTAAACAAGTGTGACAAACCCAAAATATAAGCACATGTTAAATGAGCAACTAAGTTAAGTATATTAGACTGAAAGACACAAAATAATTGTGAATGTAAAAAAACAGAAAAAATATTATCTCAGTATAAAAATCACCAGGATGATTACTGTTATAAAAGAGATGGTGTAGGTATAGCACTCACCAAATTTGTTCATTTGTTAATTTAAAGAAAGAAGTTATTGGCTTAATGTTTAAGGCAATAATTACCAGAAGAAATAGTTTTACAGTAATATGTTAGTATGTTTTAAGTAAGTAAGGAATTTATAAAGAAAATAATAGCAATACCTTTATAAGAAATAATAGGCAAATTATATTAATTATGTGTAACGAAAGGGAACATGGCAGAATTATATTAAAACTTAGGAATAAGTAAATTATGTATTAACATAGTATTATCCATTTTGGACTAAAACATTAATACATGACTTAGACCAATCTTGTAAGATATCAGACTAATCTTTGAAAGAAAATAGAAACATCTACGTAAAGATTACAACCATTGAAATTATCCCCAAGTAAATATAGCCATTATAAAATATTTATTCAAATTAAACAAAAATTCAAGGTTTGATAACAATGGGTTTATTTTGAGATCGACCAGGTAGAATAATTACGTTACCATGGAAACTGTGGAATAACAAGCCAAAAATACCGTTAGATTTTTTTACTGAATGTATGACGCTTTAATGGTATAGACGCTAATTTTCGAGTGACCAAAATTGTCCATTAAAACATAGAAAATATCAGAAAAAGTTATTACTAAGTGTATCCCAAGACATAAGATAAAGACTGGAGCCATATTATTGAAGTTGAGGCCAAATTAACGAAAAAAGAAAATAAATTACTACCAGTTAAACTGAAAAAGACGCCTGATGTCCTGAACCCAGCAAATTAAAGAAGATTATAGTATAACCCATGAATAACAGATCGTACGAATTCGCCATAACTACGGAAGTGATAAGTACATTTTAAATTACCCAAAATATATAAATAAACTCACGTTAATTATCTCACTAAAGGTCGAAATCTCACTGAACTGAAATTCATTACTTTCAAAGATTAAAAGGAAATTTAAGTCACTGACAATTTATAAACTAACCAATATAAACTGTTGTTAATGATCCATAACTTGTAAACACTTTTACTACACTGTGCTAAACAAAATATACCTACACAATATGTTAGTTAAGTTTACTTGATGTAAAGGTGTGTATTTTTATTGTTTTTAAAATATTTGTAATCCTTTGAACGTAACCTCAAGAACCTATGACAAATCGACATTAATAACTTGTATATAATTTTCAACAGACGCCATCATTAAACGTCTGGTATCAATTCAAATATCGATTGTCAAACCCTGTAATTGTCTCATATAAATAACCGGAGCATTTGTATTAGAATAATTTGTATTAAATGAATAACAATCACTAATAAAAATGTGTAAGTATTGAGTGTAACCACGGTGTTATCATTTCATTAGGAGGTGCACAATATTTTATGTACTTTTTAGCAGATGACTAACGATTTACACAGCCCACGCATCGAACTGCTGTGTGCTACAGTGGGCCTAGCTGGCGGAAATATTTGAATTATTCAAACCGCCTGAACTGCGTTGGTCATACGTCCTTGAATTTTCTTTTAATTGTTTTGTGAAAACAATCTGGCGCCACCGGGACTTTCTCACCCCTAGTGAACATCAAGACCTGGTTATTCGTACGTTCGCAACGAACGAAATATACAGAAGTTGCACGCATTTGAACTACGGATCGAGAAGACACGTACACTCATTACACACAAATTATACATTATCCACATTTTGCAGAGTAAAACGGTAGCAGTACCAACGACAATATTACAATATACATATATCGACATGATTATAATACTCCCACATGTTAAGTTGACACATTACTTCTGATTATCATTTCAGGATATTACTATTTTACAAATTACCACCCAATATCCATAACAAATCATAAATTTAAATACCATGTTTGCAAGTCCTACCCATTTCTCATTAGATTTCAATTCACAAATATTAACCAAATGCACGTTCAAATCTTGTACAAATAAATTCCAGTTAATAATCAGTATACAGTTATCCAGTTTTTACAAACACTACAAAACAAACAGTATTTTGTTACCTCTCTCTATTATTTACATGACATCTTATTTATTATAAGCACCTTAAAATATGAATCCAAACTATGAGCCAATACTTTATATTAGTTTATTTGTACGGCCCAAGGTCACTCACTCACACTTACTTCAAGTTTTATAATTATATTATGAAACCAAAAATTTGAGTGCACTCTTTAAAACTGAACGTCCTGCTAACTTGTGGAGTTAAAAGAACCTGATCATACATGGGCAAAATTTGTTGTGGTCTAACCATGGTACCTGCGTAGTTAAGTTGATTATGTCATCATACTGCGGAGGTCTCCTTTCCAATTTCATGGGCCCGATTTTGATTTTCACACACCATGATATAATCTAGACATTTGTTCCAATAACTTTATACAGTTTTTTCCTCCAACGTCGCACTTTGGTGTATTATTCTCTCCCCATGTGGTCACCACTAATTAGTCTAAATTTTGATTCTAATGTTACAAGCCAAAATTATGCTCAAGATACCTTTTTTTACTAACAGTTTTGGTGACATAATTTCACTTTATAACTTATATAAATTATTGAGTTCTTAGTCCCCGAGACTTTGTGACAATGCTTTGAACAGACACCGTGAACAGCCCTAATGGTGGCCACAAATATCTATTAAAATCACTTCAACTGGTCATACTTTTTCTTGAACTCTTACACTTTTTTCCCGTACACTGCCCAGATTTAGTTTAGTTTTCTAGATTTACTCCCGCACCGGTATTATGTAAATACACCGCGACTAACAGGGATCTCACTTGGTGCCTCATGGCAGGCTAGATTCATGTCGTGGCGATCTGATGCTGAAGGCAGTAGCTGTCTCTCTATACTCCCATCATCTAGCTGACGTAGTCCAAAGCAATCTTAATCATCTTGTGTATTCGTTTTTTTAACTATTATTTTCTTTCATTTTTCATTACAGCAGATCTTATTTGTGGATTGTTTATTACCTAACGGTCCTTGAAAGTTAATTACACTATATTATATAATTTAGACAACCCCTTGTCATATTTTTTCATGTATAGTTTTACTCACCCAACATTTAAACTACCGAATTCACCCTTCCACTGGCACGATTATTTGAATATTGAGTTAGCAAGCATTTTGTTCCATTACAATTTTTGCAGGTTTACCTAACTAATGACAGACAGTTGCCCACTCTGTGTATCATTGTATACGTGGGGTTGTTGGTAAATCTACCTAAGCCCACTTATCTGAATTTATGGAAAACTGAAATGAAAGGTTTTCAAGTGCAATTATTTCTTTGGCATAAATCATAAAACTGATTTTTAAACCTAATTTTTATTATTAATACAATTTTCCTATTACGTATCTGTTTTAAAAAAAGAAATGCATAAAAAAATTGTTTTTTACACATCACTAAATCTTCGACTTGGGTTAAAACTATCATTATATGATTTGGTGTTTAAAGATGAGCATGATAACAAAAAAGACAACTTTTAAATATAGTTAGTAATAGGAAAGAAACATTTATGTTGGGTGATTTCAATGCGCTTGTGAGAGCAAGAAGAAATGATGCCATTGTAGGGCCCTTTGGAGATGATAACGTTAACAACACTGGAGGTAGATTGATAGAAATATGCCAGCACTCAAAATTAGAAAAGGATTTTTTGACCACAAAGATATCCATATTCTGTACTTGGGTACAACCAACGTGCCAAAGAAAATCAGTAATTGACTGTTATTAGTAGAGAACACACCTGTTTCCAATATAATGACGTTAGGGTTCATGGGGGCGAGGGCAGAATGTGGCACTGATCACTAACTTGCCAGAGCAAAGATATTTTTTCCATGGCTTACTCTTCATGGACACAAAACAGGTGATGCCACTACTAAGCAAATAAGCACTATAACATTTAATTTACAGAGTTTATACAATAACTCTACAGTTTTCTTATTTAAACTTAGGCTTAATTTGAAGTTATGTAACATAACATATATTTAACATATTAAATATTGTAATAAAACTAACCCTCTTCCTTTGTGTCTAATGTTTCTGGATTATTTAAATGCCCCAAGTTGTTGGTGCCATTAATTTAAAAAAATAATGGTTGTCAATTAATTGCAAGTCTCCATAATGGCATGACTAGATTAAGTTGTCAATAATGATAAAAGTAGGATTATGCTAAATTGTAGTTGTGTTGAATTACACCGCCCGTAACACTCGTTAGTTGATGTGTGATGATAATTAATTATGTGGTTATCTCACCAATTACTTACTTAGATTGTTAATTCTTCATTCGTGATAACCCTATTCATTACATTATAGTCATGGATGATCATTGAAGATTCGAAATACTTCAATTCGGCGGGCCATGGGTGTTACCAACTGATTCAGATGTAAACATAACCTTCACTCATAACCACTAAAACTTGTTAACTAAATACAACGAATTCATGCTGCATTAAAGTTGTTTAAATACTTTTTATTCATCATTGGTTGTTATCGCAATCTCCTTTTAAAAACAATTAATCCGTTTATCGTTACTGAAAACAATCAGTTAATTGGTTTGAAACTCATATCTCAGGGTTGGTCACAGTGTTGTATAAACAGTCTTTGTTTACAAAATTATGTAAGTTAATTATATACAAAAAAGGTCCTTTGAACTGCAAAATACGCAATGCTTATTGTCTCTTATCAATGCCCCATCTTGTCATAGGAGCGTGATTACATATAAACTGAAAAATTTCTTAGCCTAATACAATAAAGTGCGACAGTACATGGATGTCACAATTGGAGGTTATCCGGTGACTAGAAAGTAACATAAATTTACAATTAAATAACAATTAATAAGTTGAAAGTTCTATAATAATAACACAAGCCTGCGATGGTTCTGTTTTGTAATTTTTGATGATTGATTCCTATGTATGTTTGTGCGCTGAATCCAAAAACGACCTTAGTTTTTTCCATCATGTCAGAATTTTTTGCAAATCGCAATTTGCCAAATGTAGTATATGTCAAAAAATATCACAAATATGAGACTTAATGACAGAGTAAAATAGGTTTGTTTCATATAAAACGTATTATTTTGCGGCTTATAATAGACATAATATAATAGAATATAGAAATATAGAAAATAAAAAACTCACGATTTTAGTCGTTGTGTCGACGTCTTTTTGGACCAGCCATGCTCTGTTTCAGGCTTTTCTGTGCATGTGCTCTTCTGGGATCATCTCGGTGCAACATCCAGCAATAGTCCGCCATCATTGTAGTATTCCATCTTCCTTGGTAACGCTTTTCCATTTCTTTGATGTCCTGATGAAATCTCTCACCCATCTCTTCACTAACAGCACCCAGATTCTCAGGAAAGTAGTCCAAATGTGAATGTAGGAAATGAACCTTCAAACTCATGGAACAGCCTAAATTTTGGTACTTCTGCTGCATAGTCTCAACGATAGACATGAAATTCGGATCCTTCTTGTTGCCCAGAAACTTGGTTACTATGTCTTTAAAGGCGACCCAGGCTTCTTTTTCAGCAACTTCCATTTCTTTTTCAAAATTTCCATCTTTGCAAAGTTTTCTAATGTCCGGACCCGTAAAGACACCCTCTTCTAGTTTTGCGGTTGACAAGGCTGGAAATTTGTTACAAATGTACTGGAAACATTTACCATCTTTTGGTAAGGCTTTCACAAATTGCTTCATCAAGCCTAATTTAATACGTAGATGTGGATGGAGAACTTTCGTCGACTCGATGAGAGGTTTTTGGAGCACATTTTTTACTCCAGGTTCCAATGAAGCTCGTTGTGGCCAATCTTTCTGTTTCCAATGATTTTCCCTGTCTCTGCTATCCCACTCATATAAAAAACAAGGAAACTTTGTGTACCCACCTTGCTGTCCAAGGATCATCGATATTACTTTGAGATCACCATACATGATCCACTTATGATCGTCGTACTTAATTTTCTGGAGAACAAATTTTAAATTGTCATACCGTTCTTTTAAGTGTACAGAATGCCCTATGGGTATTGATTGACGCATACCTGTTTCCGTTGTGAAGCAGGACAACTTTAAGGCTTCGTTTCGACGAATCGATGAATAGTCTCCAATCAGTGCTTTCGTACGGAATGTTGAATGTCTTAAACAGTCCAAACACATCATTGCAGAATACTAAGTCTCCTTCTTCCGAAAAGTATGGAATAAAATCTTTTTCTCTGTACCTGAACCAGGAAAACGAAGCGCCAGCTGTGAGCAAATTCTTATCTTTAAGAGTCCAAAAAGACGTCGACACAACGACTAAAATCGTGAGTTTTTATTTTCTATATTCTATTATATTATGTCTATTATAAGCCGCAAAATAATACGTTTTATACGAAACAAACCTATTTCACTGTGTCATTAAGTCTCATATTTGTGATATTTTTTGACATATACTACATTTGGCAAATTGCGATTTGCAAAAAATTCTGACGTGATGGAAAGAAACTAAGGTCATTTTTGGATTCAGCGCACAAACATACATAGGAATCCATCATCAAAACTTGAAAAACATGATGCAACCGAAAAAATGCAGGCCTGTGTAATGTTTTGTTTGTGGTGTAGTGTTAACAAATGTTTAATAAGTTCGATTGGCATTATCTTATAATGTACGAAATTCATTAAGTATTATTTTCACAAAGGTCACTATAGTTTCCTTAATTCCTTTTTATTTATTTTTTATATTCACAATTCATACTTTATTTAGCATTCAATGGTGTATTAATACACCACTTCACTACACTCGAACTCGACGTTGATTCACTATACGTCTTGAAGGTTATGTTGCCCGTGTTTACATTCGTTACCGCACTGCATTATGGGTTACTTCGCGAATTAATTCAGCGCGGAGCCGGTCATCTGTATTGCTTTACAACTGTTGAAGAACTGTCCAAAATTTGCGCGTCTCTCTCGCTGTGACAATCTGCGCTACCGGAGGAATTCTCGATTTAGGCATTGTGATTGGTGGGAATGTTGAGCATTCCATCATGAAATCATCACCCCCGCGTTGTCAAAATTATTTAATTCTGTTCAAAGCGTGGGTTCCTGGGTTTGAGAGTACAAAACTGACGCCAAACTTTTTACCTAAAACTATTAAAATACTTTACAATTGATAATTATTCTTTATGCTACTTGTGAACTCCAAAATATTTTTTTATTAAAATATGTCCTATAGTTTTTTAATGAACATCTTGTTATGAGATATATTGACTACTATTAATTCCAAGTCCTTTGTTGTAATTAATTAATGTTAAAAACATTCAATTGTGACTAAATCACAAAATCTATTTCTAAGTTCTTGGATTTCGTTGTCCATGACGTGTCCGTTACTTAACTAAATACCACTATTATATTAACGACTGAAGAAGCCTTTTAAAGGCAAAAACCGGTTCAGGCTGTAAGGTAAAACTTTGTTTTTACTTATAAAAAACTTTGTGTTCCGAGTCATTAATATAATAGTGGTATCTATTTCTAAGCTTCATGAGGCCTATGGCACTATGAGTTAGTTTTACATCTTCTGATATAATGCTTGTATCTTAATGGTTTATCACATTTCATACTTAATTCTAAAGAACCTTATCAACTTTTGGTTACTTTATATTTGCTCTAGAGTTGCATTTTCCTTGTATATTATCATTTAAAATCATATGAGTTCTTGTACAGTTAGGCCTCTATTTATTTATCCTTATTTCTACATTATACTTCTGTTATTATGTCAATATCTTATTACTAAATACACATCTTAGTTCCTAGTAAGTTTTATAATATTTTGTCTCAGCTTGACATTCTTAATCCCTCGTTATTATAACTAATAAACCTTGCATCTTATTGCCACAGGTCTTGTTCATTAGATATATTCTTATTAGTTTGTTATTATTGATAGTTATGGTTTGGTTTATTTACCAATAGTTAGTCCTCTCATCACTTGTATGAGTACTATTTACATGCACTTATAACTGGTATAGCTGTGGTTTTTTAAAATACAATTTGAGTACTTTAGACTCTATAATATTATTCATGTTAAATTACATTACTTACAATAATTACACCATCTTAGGGAGCTAATCCCTGTCTTAGAATTGTCGTTATGTCCTCTAGTTTCCTCTAGGTATAATATCTAATAGTTTTACATCATTTTTAATACATATTTTTGTATTTACCAGTGTAAATTCCCTGCTGGTTAGGTTAGGTTGACTCCTTTTTACTCTCCTTGACTAAAATTAGTTCACGTTTTTACTTTTTACTAGTTCTTTTACTCTATTATTATTATTATTTATCAATAGTACTATCTATTATTCATCATTCTGATTACCATTTGTTAACTAACAAACCTTTATTCTCTTTACTGTTGTTAATAACTTACCTTTCAAAACCATGTGTTCACATTTATTTTTATGTAGCATACTGGTTCAGGCGCCATCTTGTATTACCAACATAATATTTTAATTTTACCTAAGGGTTCCTGGGTTCTATAAGCGATCTCAGAGACGGGATAGTTGTTCGAAATAATTGACTCAAATAGTATCTGGTAAATAAACTTGCTTTTACTGACATTAATATTGAAATAGTTACAAGAAAAAACAAAATGGAGTCGTTCTTACATATAAAACAAAATGGCGGCGACATACTTCTGCTGCATTAATTTTAAGCACATCGTAATTACCTTCATATTTTTTATCTTCATTTTCTAATTTATAATCAAGTGAATTTCTAATATACTGCAGTTATCATTTATTTAAATTTGTTACGTTTCTTACATTATGCAACATAAACCAACGCCTCGTGGCTTTGCCTGTGTGTGCCGGCACGCATTCTCATACACCACTCTCCCCATACAATAATTTAATGGTACATTTTGATAATTTGTAATTTTGAGCTCAAAAATAATAAAAGGTATTGATATAAATTTTGACTTTCCTGAACTCGGAGTATTGCAGTTCTCGTCAGACGTTCCACACAGATAGGCTGGTGTTGGGCCGAACGTTAACTGTTTATGTCTGTTCTCTTACAACACTGAAGTTAATTTACATTTTTGTACTCTTCCTTTTAACTGATTTGACTTTTTTACACTTGAATTACATGTTTTAATCACTTGTTAATACTCTTTGCTGGCAATTGCTGGCCAGCAGATTTTTACAATGTGCTGTTGCACTGACGGTATTTTGTAGATCATGGCGTATATTTGCCAAGTGGAAGGGATAATTCGTCATCAATTCTATTGTTTCCAGGCGATGACGGCATTGTTATACGGCTCAGTTATTACGTCTCTCGTACTTTTGATGACGTTTTAGCAGTGTCCAGTTATTGTTTTGTCTGAATAGCTGTCGTTCGGCACGTACGCCAGTGACCTTGGCGTCAACTCGTTCTGGCAAACTGCGTTGTATGATATATTGGAAAATTTTAACCTCATGTCGTTTAATATATTGGATTACAATAAAATTATATTCTCATGTACCTACAAATTCCTCTACGGACTTATGTACTGTTCCAAAACCCCCTCAATGTGAGGTTTTATGTCAAAACATAAAAACTCTCATTGACTCATTCATACTTCCTAAAGGGATCAGCCAGGATATGTTGCCACAACCCCCTGTAGTGTTTATATAAAAAGAAATATTGCGAACTTACCCTTGGTCCAATGATGGTGACCGCACCTGCATGACCTTACTGGACTTCTCTTGCGAGATCCCAACACCGCAAGGCCATTCAGGCACTTGACGTTCCTGCTCTGACGCGCAGGCCAGCTCAGGACCGCCGTCACAGCATTACCAAACTCTGAAACATCGAATACAAAAATCAAATAGTGGCCTTGTATAATGCCATATCCACAACTGATATGTCTCCCCTTAGCTGCATTGGTTTATGTTAAGAGGCATTGGTTTTCTTAATTACTAATTTCTCAAACACAAAAGAAAACAAGATACATGATAGAATGTCTCCTTCTCTTTCTGCATTCCTACATTTATCAAATATTTTTTTGACTCCAGCCAATAATATTTTAACTCTTTCTAACACACAAAAAATATACTCTTACACTAAGATAATAACACGTAAAATAATTCATTAAGTTTAAAGAATCAACAGCAACTCATCTATATATCTATCATATAGAATTCAAAACACAAATTCATTATGGCAAACAATCTAGCTATTTAAATTTCATTGATCAGTTTTCCTGATACTAATACTTCTTCAAAGCAGAATCATAATTATCTTTTATGTTCAACACCAATATCAACATCATATATTTAATACTTAATATTTATTTAACATAACTACCCCTGTAGCAACCTCCTCACCACACACACTATGACCCCCCCCCGGACTGTGGCGTCCAGTTGCTTCCACAAGGACTGAATTTATGGAGGAATTTTGGCATCTCCTGTCCTTGCTTCGGCTTTACATTTTTAAATTGCCAGATATCATCATATCTGAATGTTACATAGTTATACCCTTAAGACGGGTCTATCACCTGTTTGGCTGTTCCTACTCGAACAAGGTGATAGCCACTGTTCCATAGTTCTGGGGATTTCCCCTAAGTGGCCCCCCCCGTTAATTTCAAATTTCACCAATTTCAAGGGCAACCAACCATGGTCAGTGTTACAATTGCTGCCCACAGCTGGTTGTCGTCCAAAACCACGATTAGTGCTGGTAAGACAGTAATTGCCCGAAAAGGCGGGGAAATCATCTTCATTAGCATGTTTACATTCTAACATCATTTATATAATGTACGGTTAAGAAGCATATATAATATAAAATTATATTAAGGTTTTACAGTGTATGTTCGCCCACTTCAGCCTCCGATGATGGTAACGTACTTGTGCGTTACTTATCAACCCATAACGCTATCTACAGTGGCACATGCCACCACTGCAACAGCCTACCTATATCTAAACTTATGTCTTTCTACATTTGCTGTCTCTACATTCCACAATCGATTTACACTTGTAATAACACCAAACAACCCCCAAAATCACCCATTAATCTTGTATAATAACATAATATACATGAACAATATCATAGCTACATTTAACAAAACAATTCACATTTAAATAATTTGTAAACAAATTATAAACACTACTATTATCATTTCCATCAACTCTTTTATATCAAACTTTTAATTATTCATTACTGTACCATTTCATTCTATCAAAATTCAAATTTATTATTAACATTCATGTTACATCACATTTCATTTCTTATTACCTTGAATTCTCCATTTAACATTTCACATTTTGATCATTAATTAGTTTGGGCGACTCCTGTATTCACTATGATTTGATCTATATGGGCATTATAACTATAACCTTACTCACCTTTCTCCCTTCTAACAACCACTAACAGATTTACATAGGGTGACACCAATCTCTCAATAATAACCCCCTTCAGCACTAATTCCACTTATACAATTCTCCTCTTTTATAATCAAATATCTAATACCCTCTTTGTATCTAGGATGTGTGTTCCCGACCTTGGCAATTCCATTCATCACTTTTTGCCCTTCCCAATAATCTCGGCAATCACTCCTCGACCCTTCACAATTCCCTGCCCAACGACGCACGTTGATCACTCCTTACCACCTCACTCTTACTACAAAATATCACCAGCAACTATTTACTCTCTAATTACATTACCCTCTCTGTCTACATATAAGCACTACCTACTGTGTCCCTATTATTACCCTGTTTCTGTATTACTTATTTCAAAATTCTTATTTCATCTAACACCCACTAAAGTTAACTTTGATTGACTCAATATGCCTTATTTAAATAATAATTATCCAAACTCTATCTTTTTATAACATTTTACCTTACTATAATCATTGAAATTACCCTAGAAAATTCATCATTTACCTCTTAAGGGGATACGCCACTATCTATCTTAATTTTTTTATTTATAATTTTTTTATGACCTAATGGATTATGTTTTAAGTATATGTGTGTAATTAAAGTATTTATGACAAAAAATATGGTTAAATTATGAAATGTGGTATTTTTTTATTGTTTTAAATGTTTTTATGTATTTTTAATTTTTGAATAACTTTTTTGTTTATGAACCATATGTCAAAAACTAGTAATTGTTTGATTCCTAACATAAAAAGGAAACTTTTTATGTATGGAAACCATGGTATCACAAAAAATAATAATCTGAGGGATTTATTTTCAATAAAATAAAAAATATTTCAAAAACTTTCAAAATATTTTTGTAAAACAGAAATTTATCGTTAAATATGCTTGAATTGTGTTACCTATACACACAAACCTTTACAATATTGTCAAGATGATCTGGTAAAAATTAGTCTAGGTGAAGTATTTACAGAGTTATTTAAACTTACGTATCATAAAAACAGTAAAAAATCAAATTAGAGAAAACTGCGATCAAAGTCTACAGAACTGTTTTTACACTTTTAAAACTCTCCTGATCCATATGAAACACCCTCTCTGTCCTTTTTCTGTTCTTCTTCTTTCAGCTGGGCAGTTTTCAACAATTTCCTATACTTCTTATATTTTTCTGTGTTTCTCTCTTTACGCAGCCTTAGATGGCGTGAGTCCTTCTTTTGGGCGAGATCTACCATGTTATTGCCTGGCAAAATTCCAGCTTTTGTGTAGAGTTTAGTCATGGTGAGCAAATACCCCTCATTGTACATACACACACCCTCTGCCACTAAAGCTTCAACCTTCCTTTTGGCTGTAAAAATTGTTTTGGGACATTTACTCCATATAACTCTGTGTAGGGATTCATTTGCATTGTTAGTTTGCCCCGATGAACATCTGTTCAGTAGGTCATCAGTTGATAGACGTTCATAAAGAGGCAAACCATGTTCGTAAACAATATGATTTATTGGTGTTTTTATGCAATCTGCATGTTTTCTTGGCGTAACATGGTTTGCAATATCTCTTTGAAAAAAACACCAACTATTCTCTCTGACAGGGCAATTTTGATGTAGAGGATTAGCATCCGTTGAGCGACAAAGTAGCAAAAATGGCAGTTTTCATTGCCTTAGGTTCTGCTATATTGCTGGTTACAGCATTTCTATAGTACTGTGTTAGCCTATCAATTGTTGTGCCCTTCAGACTGCCATGGGTCTTACCACCTAAAGTAATTTTTTTGCTACTACAAACTTGTATCAACTTTCGCAAACCAGTGCCCATTCGTTTTGCAATATGGTTCACACATTCTTGTTTCTCAATCTTGACACCTTTTCCATAAACTTCTAGAGAAGCCAAGTGGTCATGCGTCTTTGAGTCACCATCGGATACAAAACTGGTATAGCTTCCAGAGGCGTTCTGCGCCTTCAGCCTCCATTGCCGGAGATGATCCATCGAAATTTGCTTGGCATGTAAGCCAGTGGTCCAATAGCCACTCTTCATATTCTTCGGAGTCTTCACCCAATTCACTTTTCTTCTTCTCGCATACTCGGCAATATTTAGAAATAACTTCAAAATCTATGACTAAGCCTGTTATTAGTTCAATAACACAGCCTATTCCATACTTTGAGGTAAATCCTCTTTTCTGCCAAGACCCGTCGTAGCTCACTGTAATGTCTAAAGGCTTTTTTATTTCTAAGGTTAGTTCTAATTCACAATATGCTTTTTGTACTTCAACTCGTGCATTTTTTAACACGCTATCCACGTGCTCTTTTGCTATGTCAACAATTATGTTCATTTGTTTATCATAAGCTGACTGATTTATACATGGCATATTTAGGCCCATGCAAAATGTCTATAGGCCGGTGTGTCATTTTCCTAGAGACGAAAATGTTTTTACCATTCGTCTATTGATATCATAAGGAGGCCTTGTTTTCACTGTGTCATCGTGAATTTTTCTTGATGTTTCGAAACTAGTAATTTGATCACAAGAAAGACAGTGAAAAGATATTTCTTGGGCGAAACCCTTTTGTTTGGTAGGGAGGAACTCTGAATTGATATCAAAGCAAAACTTGCATGGCAATCCTTTTACGAAGTTTGTAAGAACAGCTAAATCAACCAAACAGTAAGCAGGACTATCTTCACTGCAAGCGTCAACAGTAGGGTTGTATGACGATACAAGTTCAAATCCTTTTGGCCTTTTTCTTATAGGAGTGTTTTCATCAAAATCATCTTCAGTAGGCTCTGGTGGCAATTGTACAGGCCTACTATTATCAAGAGGTATATCCTCATTACTTGGCTCTGGACTATTTTCATAGTCGATTTGCCCAGGGTTACCAACATTTGATTGATTGTATGTACAATCTAGGGGTTTTCCTGTATTAGAGTTACCTAATTGATTATAACTGTCCCATCTTTTAGAAATAGATTTTCTGTTCAATTCAGATCTGTTTTTCTTACAAAAATTTACCCTTCCCATTTTTATAAACTGTACTTGCACAAAGTCACATAAAAACACAGGTTTGGAAATATATCATAAACACACTGATATAAACACACGCTAAGACAAACACAGTTGTAAATCGCTTTACTAACATATAAACATAACCTCAAAGCAACTACTAACAACATCCAGTCAGCTGACAACAAATCTATAAACACAGAGCAGGACTGTTGATGACAGCTGATTGATGAAACTACCGCAGTTAGCCAACCTTATGTAATAATCTGACATTATAATAATTTCCTTGGAAAATATTTTTTTTGCCAAATAAGTACACTAATTATTACTTAGGTTGATATGTACTCATAAGTATAAATAGTTTGAGAAATAGTTGAGAAAAACTCAAGTAGTGGCGAAATTGCTCAAAATCGTAAAACGCAATGTTTTACATTTTTATGATAAAATCAATGAAAAATCATCAGATTGGCATAAAATTTTACATACATGATCAGAATTAAATGTACAATCATTAAATATGACTTTTGAAAAATGTAAAAAAATTTGAAAAAATGGCCTATAGACAGTGGCGTATCCCCTTAACAACAATACCTCTCAACCTGAACATATTTATGTGTACTCATTTACTTTTCATTATACAATTTAAATCTCTGAAAATCATTTAAATTCATAATCATAACATTAATTTTAATTAATTATTTAATTATTCTTCAATCATTTAATTCAATTAACTTAAAAATTTCACAATTACTTTCATCTGAGAACAAAAAAATGTTATAAGTATTGTTAAAGCAATTCCTAATACCTACATGGTTTACATAAAAGTACATATAATACACAACATAATGTAATACACAAATACCTTGACATTAACACACAAAAGAGTATACAATCCAACTTATTCTTTGTTATCATTGACCACAACTCGTTTCATAAGACAACCCATTTCAAAACCACACTGTTCACATAGTTAAATGTTCATACACAATAAAACACTTATCCACCATCATCGAACAACAGTCGAATCTTAGGTCTATACAATTGTTTTTGATTAAATATCTTATATTATTACTATCAATATAATACTTATCTAATTCTTCATATATTTCCACAATACTATTTGAATTAATATGTTTATTCCATATTACCATATCATATAATTTGTCACGATCGGGTATGGTCCTGTCACCTTTAGATTATCTGTCATAATCAGGTAAGTTAATAATTCGTCAACATTATCATCTACTTCTGCTACTACCTCCGCTTCAACATCAGGTAAAATTTCACTATAATTATACACCATCTCTACTCCTAACCTTTCCACCAATTCTTTATAATTTCTATTCACTCTAAATAACTCCATCTCCCAATTAACACACAACTCTCTTTCATCATAACTTCCTATCACACTCTCTCTCTCAATATATGCAGGGGACACTACTACTTTATTATTGCACCATCTATCAGGTGCACAAAAAATCCAGGGACGGCTATTTGCAGACCATGTGTCTTCCAAATACGCTCGTGAAGCCTTTTCTTCACCCCCAACTACAACATCACGGGAAAAATTTACCCCCTGCACCCCTCTACCTGTGCATACTCTTTCTCCACTTTCTCTCTGACTCATCAACACACACTAACATTCCATTATAACATTTTACTTCCTCTAAAATTTCATCAGTACTCTCAATATTCACACCATCGTTCTCTAACACCATATTTTTACTTATATTGTCATAATTCTTACCCCTATTTACCTTATCGTCTTTATTTACGTTTAAATTGTCTGTTTCTCCACTATTCTCTACCCCCATTTTAATCTCGTAATTTTCGTCTACTTCCTTCTTTGTAAAGTTATCAATTATGTTATTTACTCTGTTTATTTGTCTATCAAACACCTCGCTAACTGATGCTACTATTTTTTCTTTCATATTTTCATAACATGCATTTATTTCTTTAATCTGTTTATCAAAATTAAAATTTTGTTTTTTGAATTCATCTTTCACTTAATCAAATTTGGCATTTAAACTAACATCTTCAGCTTTCATAAAATTGAACAAATCGTTTAACGACACTTTACTAGCTGTAGGTGTTGACTTCGCATTCACTCCACTCTTGATTATTGATTCTGTTTCTGTGTCAGTTAAGCTGACACTTTTATCATTGCCTGCCATTTTGAAAAAAAAAAAAATTTTGTTTAAATATATTTCTTTCAAACTGTTGCTCTATATATATATCTAACATAACAACAACATAACCTAACAATCATAATATAACCTATTACTTACGTATTTACATATTAAGTCCCTTTTTCCAACAACCATTCGTCTCTGTATCCGGCTTATTTATATAAAATTTTTATTTATATAAAGTCCCTGTTCGGGCGCCATTTGTTAACTAACAAACCTTATTCTCTTTACTGTTGTTAATAACTTACCTTTCAAAACCATGTGTTCACATTTATTTTTATGTAGCATAAATGATGGTTCAGGCGCCATCTTGTATTACCAACATAATATTTTAATTTTACCTAAGGGTTCCTGGGTTCTATACGCGATCTCAGAGATGGGATAGTTGTTCGAAATAATTGACTCAAATAGTATCTGGTAAATAAACTTGCTTTTACTGACATTAATATTGAAATAGTTACAAGAACAAAACAAGATGGAGTCGTTCTTACATATAAAACAAAATGGCGGCAACATACTTCCGCTGCATTAATTTTAAGCACATCGTAATTACCTTCATATTTTTTATCTTCATTTTCTAATTTATAATCAAGTGAATTTCTAATATACTGCAGTTATCATTTATTTAAATTTGTTACGTTTCTTACATTATGCAACATAAACCAACGCCTCGTGGCTTTGCCTGTGTGTGCCGGCCACACACACACACACACACACACACACACACACACACACACACACACACACACACACACACACACACACACACACACACACACACACACACACTCTCCCCATACAATAATTTAATGATACATTTTGATAATTTGTAATTTAGAGCTCAAAAATAATAAAAGGTATTGATATAAATTTTGACTTTCCTGAACTCGGAGTATTGCAGTTCTCGTCAGACGTTCCACATAGATAGGTTGGTGTTGGGCCGAACGTTAACTGTTTATGTCTGTTCTCTTATAACACTGAAGTTAATTTACATTTTTGTACTCTTCCTTTTAACTGATTTGACTTTTTT
The DNA here is from genome assembly GCA_034769895.1 of Magicicada septendecula. NCBI lineage: Eukaryota > Metazoa > Arthropoda > Insecta > Hemiptera > Cicadidae > Magicicada > Magicicada septendecula. The sequence goes on from CM068368.1 coordinate 495,638,933, forward strand.
ACACTTGTATTACATGTTTTAATCACTTGTTAATACTCTCTGCTGGCAATTGCTGGCCAGCAGATTTTTACAACGTGCTGTTGCACTGACGGTATTTTGTCGACTGGGGCCGAGATCATGGCGTATATTTGCCAGGTGGAAGGGATAATTCGTCATCAATTCTATTGTTTCCAGGCGATGATGGCATTGTTATACGGCTCAGTTATTATGTCTCTCGTACTTTTGATGACGTTTTAGCAGTGTCCAGTTATTGTTTTGTCTGAATAGCTGTCGTTTGGCACGTACGCCAGTGACCTTGGCATCAACTCGTTCTGGCAAACTGTGTTGTATGATATATTGGAAAATTTTAACCTCATGTCATTTAATACATTGGATTACAATAAAATTATATTCTCATGTACCTACAAATTCCTCTACGGACTTATGTACCATTACACATTATCTAGTTTGTCTTATTCCAAGTACATTTTTAATTCTTAATCAGTCATTTCTGATATTCATTTGGTTACATTAATGGTCCTTTTTAATAATAAGACACAATCTTATTATTTTATTTCATACATTGTCCTATATTTCATAATCATATGGTTATTATTTCACTCTCCTAATCTAGTCGGGTATCTTTTTATTTTAAGTTTAAGTTTTTGTCACTGTCCTGTCATTATTATGTCTTGTCTGTTATTTTAATAATTATTTTTCCTTCAATTTGGAGTTCTATTTTCTCTTCTCTTTATCTTGTAGATACTATCTTCTTTATTATAGTGGTTGAGTTATGTTATTTCTCATTTACTTTATAGACTTAGTGGTTTCTTATGGTTCCTTTGATCCCATTTATTTTTCATTGTCATATCTCCCTTACAAGTTATTTTTGTATTGTTTTGATTCTGTCCTGTGTTTAGTTTCGTACTTAGTATACTCACTATCCTAATCTATTTGGGTATTTTTGAGTCACACTTGATCTAGTTTATACGTCGGTTTGCCTTCATTACTTTAGCCTTTATGTTCAATTTGTGTTTTTGTGGTACTGTGACTTTTGTAATGTTACAATATGTATTACAGTATAGTTAAACGTGTACAAGAAGCCACAAAAAAATCATTATGGGAAGTGCAAAAAATAACAGAAATTGGTTGTGGAATGAAGAAAGAAGTAATATGGTAATGGAAAAAGAGAGCCTATGAGAAATGGTTACCAACTAATGATGCAAGTGATCGGAAATATATATGCGCTGCTGCAGGGATGTTAAAAACGCTGTATAATAAAAGCACAACATGAAGTATGGGATAATAAATGCAGATCAATTGAATGGTATATTGGGTGCAGTAGAGCCACAGAAGCACCACGAACATTAAGATAATTAAGAGTGGACATAAAAGAGGCAGCTCCCATTAATATAATATCCTTCAGACAGTGGAAGGAATATCATCAAGAACTGTTGAAAGACAACAGTCCTGAATTCCTTTAAAACAATGAGATTGATTTTTCTGATGAATCGTCTGAGAAAGATGAAATTTCTGCTCTAAAAACCGTGAAAAATGGATGGGCACAGGTCGAAATAGACTCCCTATAGAGTTGCTCTTCAAAAATGGGACAGACCTACTTTTGAATCTCCTGGCATATGTCTTCAATTGCTTTTTAAAAGGCGAAGAGCTCCCTCTTGAATGGAAGGTTGCATACATTTCCAACCTACACACAAAAGGCAGGAGAAAAATACTATCGAATTACAGAGGACTAAGTGAAACCAACACCATCTCAAAGTTACATGGAAAAATTATCACAGCAAGAACTGAAAGGCTATCTGAGGATATATCAGATTGTACAGATAATATCTTCACTTTAAAACAACTTTTTGAAAATGAATGGGAAGAAACCATTTAGTATTCAAAGTGTAACACTACACTCTTTTTCCGTTAATAAAGCTTTATGAACTTATAAAAACTTAGCGTCTTTTGCTTACCTTTGGGTTACATCCAGGGTCTTATAGACGAAAACAGTTGCAGAGGGATTATTTAGGTTGAATTGTGAAATAATTATGTTAACACAGTTTATGCTGACTAAAACAAATTATTTTTCTTTTATTTAATGAAATTATGTTTTTCTCCCCTTGTATGACAATTACACAAATTTTTATCCTTTCTTGTACATTACGACATTTATCTCAAACACAAAATTAGATGCATAAAATTGACAAAAAAACAATTCTTATAAGATTATAACAAAATGATCTGTATGGTTACTCAACCAGTACTTTTATTTTTTATTTCACTCACTCTCTCTCTCTTTTACAATTTTATATTTAAACCCCTTAAAATTGAGATCTTGTTAATCAGTTACTAAGTTCTGTGCACTAATTTTCATACTGTTAATAGTTTTAAATTAGAAAGTTTGTACTCGTCCTTAATGTAGACTTCGTCCCATGGTTAAAAGACTATGTTGATCCCTACACTCCGAGAATAAACGGCAAATGTCCGAATGCTTTTACGCTCGTCACTTGTTGTCTTTGTGATATATTTTATAACTGTTTTGTCACATTTAAACTTATTACTTGTGTCGGCCGATGTAACTTGCTTGCGAACACTGGTTGTTTTGTTGACCGCGTGGTCTGGAAATTAAGAGTTGACTGACGCTTAATCTGGCGCTGGGGCGCACATTACGGGGTGTGAGATTGGTCACGTGGTCACCCATTCAAGCCCTGATTGGTGGGTTTAAAAAGTTCTAGAAGCTAGGCCAGCGAATTCTGCAATCTTTTGCCGCCTGGTGAAATCTGCACGTTGCCTTCATATTTTCTGTGATTCACGGATGGCACGACCTGTACATGGTTACGTAATATATCTGGACTAGCTGACTCCAGAGACAAACACAGACGGGTGTTTTGTAATAACATTGTATGTGTTGTTGGTTAAAACGAGGTACCCCAAAGGTGAACACTGACTGCTTTGAAACTTCTAAAAATTATTTAAACGCCTGATCTGTCCCGTTACAAAAGAATACACAAGGTATATGAGTGTTCCATTGAATAAGTTATGGTTGGTGTTATTAAAAAATGGTGTGAATGTTGTATATGTTAAGAGATGTGGAAGTGCTAAATACTAACATTACTGGCAGTATAAAGATAGGCTCAAGACTATCTGATGAATTTCCAGTCATCAAGTGATTTCAATACAGCCAAGTGTGTGTGCTATAGCTTAGATACACACTTTATTTAACGCATACTTGAATTTGGCTTTAGAACACTGGAGATGGCCTGTTGAAACAAGGGAATAGCTGTTAATGATGAAAAGCTCTTCAGTCTGCAATTGCTGATGATCAAATACTTATAGCTGAAAATGAGGATGGCCTGTTATATGCTTAAGGAGTTAGACAAAGAATTCCAGAAATGGGGCTTAAAGATAATTACAAGTAAGGCTGAATATATTGTGGTCAGAAATACATGCAGAGATACACTGTGGAATGGGGAGTTGTGGAGGGAGTAGATTCATACAAATAACTTTGTGTCATGGCTAAAAGAGATGGAACAAGTTTAGCACAAACAAACAAACAAAATCAAGTGACAAGTGATGAGACAGTTACATTCCACTTTATGGAGCAATCAACTAAGACATGAAACAAAAATTAAAATATATAAGACAACAGTGGAAAGTGTTGTAACGTATGGTGCTGAAGTGTGGGAAACTACGTGCTAAAACATTACAAACTAATGGAAATGGAATAATGGAGAAGGTGCTGTTGACGTATGTTGCAGGATACAGTTAAAAGTGAGTAAATGAGAGGAAGAATGATACGTATATCAGTACAAGTAACAGAACTGATGCAACAAGATTAAGATGGTACGGCCATGTGTGCCATATGGGCAACGATAGATAGCCAAAAAATTTCTATGATGGACCCTTCCTGAAAGAAGAAAAAGAAGAAGGCAATGAAAGACCTGGATAGAAAGTATAAGGATGCAATGACAGAAATCTGAAGGCCGATGATTGGAAAGTTTGAAAGCTAGGATGCAAAAACAACTATAAATGTCCGTTGAAAATGCAAATATATGTACAAATATCTAGCATTATAAAAGTCCTACCACGTCCAATTTTTGTGGAAATGTATCACAAATTTCTACCATCCACCATATGTAGTATTTTTACACTGTCACAGTTAACAACTTTAGAAGCTATTGAAGTATTATTTTAATCTCTGGTTACTCATAGAAGAGAGCTTTACTTAAGTACGGTTGTATGTCTTTATAATTATAGTTTACTTCAAACATGGCAAGATTTCATCCCAGATCTCGTAAAAATTTACCTTATTTATTTGTGAATGATTTGTACTAAACTCAGAGTAGATTGTTTAATAACAACAAACTATTTTCTGAATTGTAGTTTAAAGTTGGGATAAGGACAAAAGTTGAGCTCTGTGTGCATGTGTGTGTGTGCGTGTTGTTCTAATGAGACTTTTGTTAAAATGTATAAGCAAATCTGTAGGGATTTAAGCTGTATTTTTTCATAGCTGTATCAGTGGGGCCTCATGGTAGATTTGCAAAATATTCTTTTTTTAATGTTTTGTGATGTATGTGGGACAGCCAAACAACAGAGCAGCATTTTGTAAACAAGGACTATGCAAAATTCTTTTAGGGCAGGTACTAGTAATGACAAATATGCCCCTCCTGTCAAACTAAAGATATCTTTCCTCCATTTCACATCAAATTAGGATGACAGGAAGGCCATAGGCAAAGAAGCTGAAGGTTTTATTCACTTAAGAGGACTTTTTCCATAGTTAAGTGAAGTCAATTATCAGGGTACTTTTATTGAGGTTTCCGTGTTAACGGAGCTGTCCTCTGACCATTGTCCCATTGAGGTGCACATGCCTACCCGACACACGATTGGGAGAGCAGCACGACGGGTGGTCGAGTGGGACCGATTCGGGCCTGCCTTTTGTCGCAGACTTCCCGAGGAAGTTCTGCTCGATTCCACTCAGCACATCGACGAGGCGGTTGCCTTATTCGATGATGCTGTGGTCTCTTCCGTCGGCGTGTGCTCACGGATGAATCCTAATTTAACGCCCGATTACCATCAGATCCCTGAAGAAGTCCGTCTTCTCGCTTTAGAGAAGAACAGACTTCGGAAACAGTGGCAACGGACACGAGATCCGGCCGACAAGGCCAGCTTCAATCGGGCGGCCGGCAAGTTACATCGTAACTTGCAGGCCTTCCGACGAAGCTGCTGGGAATTTATGGTCGTCAAAATAGCAGACGATTCACTGGATGAGAGCTCTGTTTAAACGATTCCTTCTGTGTTGACCGGGAAGAGGCGCCCTCCACCACTCCTGGCCATCAACGGACCTGGGGGACATCCCCTTGCCAAGCCGGACGAGAAATCTGAGTTCCTGGCTGCGCACTTGGAGCTTCAATTTGCTCCTAATCTGTCCGGGGACCCAGACTCCGATGAGGAGATAGAAGACGAAGTTGAGGGTTATCTCGGCAGCTCGATCACCTCCGAACCCGAACTCACTTCGATGGAAGAGGTAACGGACAGGCTTTTAGCGCTTCGGCCCCGGAAGAGCCCTGGACCGGACGGTGTTACTAACACCGCCCTACAGAGACTTCCGGACCGGGGAGTTCGCTTCCTGGTCGACTTCTTCAATCCCTGCTTCCGATTCACCTACTTTCCTAAGAAATGGCGTTTGGCTACGGTCACGATGATCCCGAAGCCGGGCAAAGACCCCAAGTTCACCGAGAACCTCCGGCCTATCAGCCTGCTGTCGTCCAAGTCGAAAGTCTTCGAACGACTAGTCCAGCGGCAACTAGCGGATCACCTTCAACGGTTCGATATTCTGGTCTCCGAGCAATTCGGTTTTCATGCCGGACACTCCTCGACGCATCAATTGATGCACTTTGTGAAGACCAGTTGCTTGCGAGAGCAGACCGTCACCGTTTTCCTTGATGTCGAGAAGGCATCCGACCATGTTTGGCATCCAGGCCTCCTGTTCAAACTTACGGAGATTCTGCTTCCGGATTGCTACATTCATCTGATTGTTAGCTTTCTTCAGAACAGAACCTTTTGCATGAGAGTAGATAACACTCTTTCTACGGCAAGGGCTATTATGGCTGGTGTACCTCAGGGAAGCGTCTTGGGCCCCCTGCTTTTCTCTGTGTACGTCAATGACGTGACCAAGTTGCCTGGCACCAGGAACAATTGGACAAGTACGTTGAGTGGGCAGAGAGATGGAGGGTTGCCATCAACGTGGCCAAGAGCACAGCGGTAGTCTTCTCCAGACGCTTTAGGCTCCCCGACAGACTTTACGTAGGTGATACTCAGTTGCCCTGGTCTCAAGAGGTCAAGCACCTCGGGGTCCACCTCGATCGTCGTCTTACCTGGCGGACGACACACTCCGCACAAGTAGCCCACAAGACCGCCAATCACGTATAGCAACTCCGTCCTCTGCTATGCAGCAACGCCACGACCCACCGCCTAGGGAAACTTATTGTCTCCACCTATGTGGTGCCGATGGTTACCTATGTGATCCCCGTATGGGGCTACTCGGCCAATACCCATAACCGAAAGCTTCAGTCTCTCCTTGACCGATGATTGCGCTGGGCGTGCAAAGCCCACTATCTGACCTCAAACAAAACCATCCGTGACTCCCTACGTGTCAGTTCCCTGGACGCCTCTATATGGACACTGTCCCACAAATTTTATCGTCGCTCCACCCGATTCCAGGGCAACCACCTCATTAGTGCCCTCGGTCACTACCAATCTGTACCAGGAGAATCTTGGACCCGGCCTCGGCGAACTCTTACCCTCAATTAATTAAATAATTTATTGAAAACCCACAGCTGGTAGCAGGCCACACTCTAAATCCAGCCCCTATCTATCGTCCCTGCGGCAGGAGCTCTATCAGAAGCTCGGAACGCAGTACATGAGGGGCGACGGGCATGGACTTCGTCTCGCACAGCCCACTGGTCCGGCGGTACTTTTATTAAGCCTCAAATCTGAAAAGCGATTTTTGACACTGCTTTTGAAGAAAAGCTTAATCAAAAGGAATTAGCAACAAAGAAATCATTTGTGAAAGTGTTTTAAGGATTTATAGGCACAAAAAAAAGAGATACAAAATCCCAGCTTCTGAAGAGCTTCTTCAGCCCTATGGAGTGTTGAATCTCACTAAACTTACATTTTCTACATTCACATGGAATCTCAATGCAGTTAACGATGAACAGGAAGAGATATTCTATCAAGACATTAGTAGTATGGGTGATCCAATTCCAAGGTCATTGGGGCTCACCAATGATGGACAACTACTGCTGGTTTCTAAAATTGATTACACACAAGAGGAAGAAATTATCAAAAATTTTATTGCATTTAGGGTATGTTAAAATTGTTTGTTATTTTCTATTCCTGACACATAAAATGTCTCTACTTAAACATTATTTCATGATAAATAAAACAGATTGCTAAGAAAACAAGTGTTCTGGTATTTTTTTGTGTGTGAATTTTATGTTAACATGCTTTATATGGACTGTAAAAAAATCTGTACATGTTACACCTTTTTGGCTACATTCTTTTGATGTTACAGAAAAAAATTTGTTCTTTGTTGACTTCAGTTATAAATTATATATTACTCTTCAGTACTTTCATATTCTGCAGTTCAGATCAGCAACACCTACTTAAGGCCCTTCTTAGAAATATGTCCCGTGATTGAATGCAACAGAAAGATCATATACTTTTTCCGTCTATATTAACTCCCGAACTACCACGATGTACACAATGTATATCATCTACTTTTGATGAGCAATGGTCGTGACATATTCTGTGTACATTGTGGTCTACTGTGCACTCAGATATGTTTTAAATGTTTTTGAAGGTACTTTAAAATGTTATAAAAGTAGAATGACTCAAAAGGCAACACTGAGTTTTAAACTAACCTATAAAGCTAATAATTTTCTGTAATTTGTAATAGAATTATAAAATACTGTACTTAAAAATCTGTAAGGTTACAAAAGATCAAGCATAAACCTAACAACTTTTTAGCTTGGTTATCCAATAATGTAAATTCGATGTTCCATAATTTATATGATTTCCTATATATAAAAAACTGGCATTAAAGTTTAAAACTGAGATTTCTCTATAATAAATTCGACAGGTAACAAAATGTTAAGTTCTTTTACTTGGCTTAGACAGATTTATCCTCAAGGTATTAGCTCTCTGATTTCATATGCAGTTAGTGGTACTAACCCATGTCAACATATTATCTTTGGAAGTACTTACTGCATCAGCAAAGTACTGTTACTAAAATAAAAAGTGTAAATGAATACTGAATGTGCCTCATCAAGCCACATTATATCAGATCCATGGAAGTAGAACTAGACAGTTTTTTTGAGATGTGTATAATATCCTGCCACCTGACTGTCTATGAAGCAGGTTTGCATATGAACATAATATTATATTGATAAACTATCGTGTTTGTTTGTTTGAAATTCTATATTGACAATTGTAAGAACGGCATTATAAATTATAATAAAACATGTTTACTGTAATGATGTGTTTGTAAAGATCTGAAAATCAGCAATGCTGTCCAGGATTGTGAACATCAGCCCTGAAAAACTAGCTACAAAAATACCAATACCCTCTCCTGCAAACGATACCAAAACAGGATTTTGACCAAAACGATCAAATAAACAGATTTTATATTCTATGAATTTATTAATGATTACTAATGAATTTATTATCCTTTACAGAGTTTAGCATTGTTTACCACAATACACACACTCTCTCTCTCTTAACACTTAACTGTTTATTACTCACTTTTGAAAGAGCTCTCATGAGTGGTTCATTATCTTGCATCCGCCCTGCTGTGTCAATAAGTACAACATCTATGTGAGAATCACGAGCGAAATTTATAGCTTCCATTGCAATACCAGCTGCATCTTTCCCTATCAAAAATAAAACCTACAATATTTATACAGACAACATATCTTATATTAGTGAAAGTAAGGTTTCATCCAAGAAAAATATTTGCAATCCACTCCCATCAAATGCTAATAAGAGCTTTTGAGTTGACCTTCCTCATTTTTAATAACAACAGTTTTTTTTGTTTATGTAGTTTTATTTCTCCTAAAGATAAAAGTATTATTGCTGTGCTAAACTGAAAACAGTGTCGGTATTACCAAATACCATGAAAAATTATGAACGATATTTCTCATTTCAGATCATACTATCTGCCTCAATTATGAAACTGATAGTTTAATCTGAAGACATAATACTCTAAGCGCTTATTTGAAGCTGTTTCACATAATGGATTGCAATTTTGGGGGATTATACTATGAGGGATATTTTTTTTCAGCCTCCGAGATGCCACCCAATGAAACCCACATGTGATATTGGAATGGAGATACGCAGCACATGCACATTGGACTATTCCCTACCACACACCAATAGGTGCACTCCCTTCCTTCAGTCATTGTTGAGTAACAAGCATGATACCATGTCTAATGTAATCGAATCACCCGCCAAGTGTGAAGTGCGCACCGTAATTCGCTTTCTTCTCGCTGAAGGGCGTAATGCAGCCGAAATTCATTGTCGAATGAGTAATGTTTACGGCGACAATTTTATGAGTGATGGTTGTGTATGAGAATGGTGCAGAAAGTTTAAAGAAGGACGAACTGACATCCATGATGAGGGCGGTCAAGGGAGGAAATCTGTAGTGACGGAAGAAATTGTTGAAAAAGTGAATCAAGTGGCTCGCGAAAGGTGCAGATTCACAATTTCTGAGCTGTCTGTCGAATTTCCTGAAATCTCAAGGTCAGTTCTGTATGACATTGTAAGGGTGAAGCTTGGCTACAGAAAAATTTGTGCACGGTGGGTGCCGAAAATGGTCACTGACAACCATAACACTCAGCGAATGGGCGCAGCCTTAGAATTTTTGCAATGCTATCATGAGAAAGGGCAGGGTTTCTGGACAAGACTGTGATGAGAGATGAGACATGGGTGCAATATGACAATGTCGAGATGAAAGAGCAGTCCAAACAGTGGAAGCATAGTGAGTCCCCAGACAGACCAGTAAAGTTCAAGTGAATGTTTTGCAACAAAAAACTTATGGCTACTGTGTTTTGGGACCGAACAGGCATATTATTGACTGAATTTAATAAACGGGGGACGACCGTCACTTCAGCCTCGTACTGTGACGCTCTTCAGCGACTACGAAGAGCAATACAGAACAAGAGAAGAGGAATGTTGTCATCGGGTATTGTCTTTCTTCACGACGTTTGGCCTCACACTGCAGCACAGATACAGGATCTCCTCCGGAAGTTCAAATGGGAGGTGTTTAAACATCCGCCGTATAGCCCGGATTTAGCGCCCAGCGACTTTCATCTTTTCACCCAAATGAAGCTGTGGTTAGCAGGGCAGAGATTTATGAGTGACGATGAGCTGAAGGTCAATGTGAACGGTTGGCTAAGTGACCAGGCAGCAGCTATCTTTGATGAGGGCATAGGAAAACTCGTGCCATGTTATAAGTGCCTAAATCGAAATGGTGATTATGTGGAAAAGTAGCTGAGATGTACAAATATTTTGTATATAATACATTTTTTATAATTATTCTCGTTTTTTTATTCCTACTTTAATGGAGGTTGAAAAAAAAATAGCCCTCGTACATAGCCAAAATTAGGATACACAAATTGCAATAGGATAACTGCTAAGGTATAATCAAACATTCAACAGTCTGCTATAAGGAACTGAAATAAGTTCCTAGTTTTACAATACCACATGTTGGAGGTACTAGAGCTTGTTTTTATGTACAGCTTAAAAAAAAAATTGGAGGTTCCATAATGTGCAAGCAACTTCTACAGCTCCAGGAGCTTCCTTTCCTAGTGTATTTTATAATGCATTGTAGTAATTTAAGAAAAGTGGGATATGACAACTTTATTATTTAAAATTTTATAAAATAATTTAAAATAGTTTAAATTTACTTAGAATACGCTGATAAAAAAATTCAAGATTTGAAAATATGCATGTAGTTGCTCTCTCTCTCTCTCTCTCTCTCACACACACAATTATAAATTTATTACCATATCCTTTTTCATAGAGTTGGACCATCTGTAATCCGTAGTGCTTGGCAGGTGGGTGTAAGGCATTCAGATGTCGTGTGTGTGTACGAAGCTGCTCAACAGCACCAGCTCTGAATGTGTCACATGCTGCAATCAGAACTTGAAGGTTGTTCTCAATCAACCAGAAACATATCTGAAATAACAAAATTGAATCTTGTAACAATAAACACATACAATTTTTGTGTTTCTAGTCATTATACAAAGCAACCCTAAAATACTATTCTGACAGCTTAAAAGATTCAACTTGAATGCATTTACAGACACTTTCTTTAAAACATACATTTCTTACTACATGTTTGAACTAATTTATACTTTATTAATAATATTCTTAATTTCAAAAACTCAACAAGAATTTCATGCAGTAATTTCTACCAAGTTCACATGGGAACTGTCTGTGCTGAACTTCATAGTGAGGACCAGCCCAAATTTTTACTAACTAGTGAATTAATGAAATTTAATTGTGTGTTTTAATAGGATTCAACTTTGCTGTTGGAAGAACCTAAAAGTAAAATGCCTTATGTTTTGAATTATATATACAATGGAGCACTTGGGAGGTCATCTCTGAAGCAAAAAGGATTCTCTTTAAGCACCACGGGGATTTGCTAGAGGTTGATTCTAAGTCCACCTTCTATCTCTTCTGTGATCAACCAACATTCCGTTTTCCCAATGGTCTAGAATCCCACTATTTTTATTACTTTATTGTCGCTTGCCCTGTCAGCATGGTCATTCCATTCTCTTTTTTGCCTTCTGACAAATTTGATTACATCCTCTATCTGACACTATTGTCTTAGGTCCCTATTTCGTATCCTATCACATCTCACTTTTCCAACAATTGTTCTGAGTGTACTCATTTCTATTGTACTTGACAGTCGTTTTGCTTACCATACCATCATCTTGTATATCTTTACTTTACCTTCAAGTCTGAGGTATATATTTTTCCAGGTTACATCCCTTTAATATCCAGAAATACAAGCTTCTTTCATTGCCCGTCCTTAAATATTGAAAGTTTATGACTTTCTTTCCAATTTCCAGTTTACTTTGAAGAGGATCTATTGAAATTACCATTGACTTGGTCATCTGTTGAGCCTATCATGTTATATTTTGTAGCTGCCATTACGAATCTGGGAAGAAGTCTGTAGATTATCTTCTGGATAGCACACAATATGTATCATATCTGCCTAGTATTCATTTTATACCCACTTACTGTCTTGATGGAGTCAATAAGCTTATCCATGACTAGATTAAACATAGCTGGGCTGAGTGAGTCCCCTTGTCATATTCCACCTATGCACTTGATTTTAGCTGTGAACTTATTGCCTACTTGCACTTTATTGTATGTGTATCTTTGTATAAATCTTCTATAGTGTTAAATAATTTTGCCAGAAATTTCTTCTCCACCAGGATGTTTATAACATCAGATAGTTTTACCTGATCAAATGCAAAAAGAAAATTCACAAAATTTGGAAATTCTTTAATTAGCTTATTTTCACCATGATGCAGAGGAATGGTGCCAAGACTGGTGACATCGTGCTGCAAGTGAAGACTACAAACTAAAAGTCTGAATATCAGAATCTAAATAATGCACTTTTGCCATCACAGAAAAATTATAAGGAGCGACATTTTGGTCACCTAAACAATTGGCGGCCAGCTTCAGGCTAACTGTAAAATAATATATAAGTAATAAATAATAGTCTATCAATGAGTGATAGTGATTTAAAAATAACAATGGTTCACACAGTATATGATGAAAGAACTAAATAATACAAACAAATACTTACTACGAAAAACACACAACCCTCACAAAACAACACAAGACATAATGTACACAAACACTTCATACCACCAAGGTCAACACAACACTGAGCACAACAAGCCAAACCCTTTATTATAGTAACAATGGAAGTAGGCTCCATCTAGCAACAAAGACTGCCTATGCACAAACCACCGAGGCTAACCAATAACTACTTCACAGAACTATTTTATGCCCATAATGTTACACTTCTGTTTGAAAGAACTGCCACTGTCACTGTTCCCTGTCAAGTTAATGATGATGGAGACTCTTATGGTTTTAAGTGACTACTTTCCCAAATAGGCATAAGTTTATGATATCACTATTATGGCAAAAGTGTTAGTTCACAACTACTAGCACTGTTATGGAGTTCCGTGGATCGTGTAAATGACTGTGAGTCAGAATCTTTTACAGAATTATTTCTTATACTGATTATTTTAAAGACTCAGACAAAATCTTTCAACACCATGTGGCAATATGGTGGAGAGATTGAAGCAGACCAATGAAGCAGCAACTGTCAAATTGTTGATGTAACTAAACATTGGGCTCAGTGAATATCATTATTGTTAACTGCTTCCACTTCAACTATACATGACGTAACCAGCATAGATACATCTTCCCGGGTCTTTATGTTCAGCTCTGAGAGTACGCTCCCATTACATAATTATTCTTTGGAGCTGAATATAACCAATGATAAAATGAATGCGATGACATCTGCCTGCAGTAATAGTATATAGTCCAAAGCACTATCACGATTGATTCCAAAAAACTTCCAGGCTAATTGAAAAGGCCTTTAAATTGTGAAGAAGAGGATAAAATGTAGTTATAGGAGGGTCATTCCATGTCAATTCACATAATTCATGACACCCATCCCGCCAGACAGATGAATTATTTATTTGTTGGTACCAACAAGTTAATAAACCATGTAAAATAATTTTTTCCTACCTGACGTACTTTCAAAGTTATACAATGAGAAAGATATGACTAATTTTTGTGAAATCCTAATTTCATATCTCTATAACAGGAACTCTTAGAACAGGAGGTCTTTTAGAAACAATATATGATTCTCGTTCTGATAGGCATATTACTATAAAATTTTCAACACATACTAAGAAAAGTGTGCAGGTTAAAAAAAAAATCAGTACTACCTGTCCAGTCCTGAGACATTCTACAGTAAAATTTAAAATTTATTCCATTTTTCAGTCATGCTTAGGCATAAAACATTGATTCACTAAATGGAACATTATTGATTCAGGCAGACGTGTTACCACTATTTTTTTTGTATTAAACCTCAGGTTTTTTTTAAGAACACTAAATAAATAGTGGGACTTTGTATGCTTAAACGTTTATTTTATATTAAAAATCTGAACATGCCTGGATTAATAAATAATGCGCAAAACTTTGTATATGGCTCTTAGTTTTTACTCAATTCAGTAAATCAGCAAAATAATTTTTAACACAATTTCTGTTTGAATTAACTCATATAGTTTTTAAAACAACAGTACTGAAATTTTGTATTTATAACACAGTAATAATTTAAAATTTAATACTTTCATTATTTTTTAAACATGATACATCATTTTTACAGATTTTTAGAGCAGAAAATAAATACATAACAGATTTTACATATAAAATGTATAGCATAATAAAGTTATATATCACTGGGCTTAAAATAAATATACTTGCTTGATTAGATTATAATTAAACAGACTGATATTTACAACGGTTTCATAGAATGGATTAAACAGATTATAGCAATACTATATAGTTATAATATGGATTAGATTCAGATTATATTATAATCTATTAATGCACTCATGTAACAAACTTTACCCATAAGGAATGTTTTACAAAACAATGTTTTAGAGGGGAGTATTTGATAGTTATACTATTACAGTCGTAATAATAATAATAATAATAATGATGTGTATATTATTATGTAATTAACTACACATAGTAGTATTGATAAAAACTAATACATCAATAATGCAATGCTAATTAATAAGATTACAATGTAGTTTAGTACACTCCTGACTTTTGGCAGTAATGTCTGACTTGGCAAACAAAAAATTTTTAAATTTATTTTCACCAGTTCAATACAACTTCAAATTGTGTGTGTGTGTGTATATATATTGTAACGTTATCAAAACCAAGGTCCCCTACGTTACATAAAAATTATAATAAATAACTAGATCACAAAATGTAATAAAATAACAAAGTACAATACAAGAGTGCAGTAAGCAAATAAAATGTATAATAAATCATAAAATACAAACCTGTTAAAAGAAAGTTGATGTAACAGAGTGGGGAACAAGGATAGTCACTAATTAAACAGAAAAGAACTGTAAAAATGAATGATCCCTATTATTATTCAAATATGTTATAAATACAATAAGTGTCAGTGGAGTGGTTACAGCATAAGTGCGGGTTAATTACTTTTAAAAAAAGGAAAACCCATAAATAACACCAATTGTGGTGAAGGGTTTCATCTCAGATTGAGATGTTAGTGAAGGCTTCGGTGTAAGTAGTTGTATTTGTGTTCTATACCAAAACCTATAGTTATTAACATTTATAAACTACATTGTAAGTTAGTTTGAGCCTACTGGCAAAGTAAGAAAATTGTGTACTAGAAACTAGGACCTATGAACAATAATCTATTCATTTGCCAGTAATGCTTGATAAGATTGATAGGATGGAAGTATGGTACACCAAGTAGTTTATGATTGTTTGTCAATTTATAAATGTAGAATTTGGCCATGAAGGCAATACCTTAAAGGTAACATGTTAAAAGATTTTGTTCTAATTATATTATTTGTTAATTTATGATTGTAAACTTGGCCATGTAAACACTACTTTAAGTAATATGTCAAAAGATTTCATTGTAACTATTGTGAAAACATGTTAAGGGTCAAGACTCATGTAATAAGATGTAACTCAAGAAAAAGGGTTCAAAACCAAAAACCTAGGTAATGATAAATGTAATTTAGAATATATTAATGAAATGCTAATAATGGCCTAGGCCACAAGTTCCATACGAAGGAAATAATGTCAGAAATGAGTAGATTAGTAAACCAATGTGATAAAACAGGAAAGGGACAAAATTTATGTGATGAACTTAATTGTTTTAATGGTAATATTACATGTTAGATTAATTTAAAGAATTGTAAAGTGATATAACAAATGTATAATTAAAGTATAGGCTCAAAATTAGAATTTTTGTAAGGTGAGAAAGCATCCTTTATAATGACCAACTCATGTAAAATGAGGTATCAAAATACTTATAATTTTACAAGGAAAACCACTAAGTAACTTAAAATTAATATGACTTAAAGCTAGGAAGGAAGTATTTTTTTGCATAGGTGTAAAGATATTTGATTTTTGTAAACTGGTCATGTTGTAACGGGGCAGAAAAGGGGGCTTTCTATTTTATTAAATTTGAGTGTTATTTTATTAAAGATTTTAAATTCATTTTTCATCTGTGGGGACAGCCACGTGTTTGAGTAGAAGCGTAGTTTCGAACAAAGGAACTGTGGTGAAACAATTGTAAAGGAATGTGCGGGTGACACAATTCTTAGAACTTTGCGGCTGTGTGACATCTACGCCCAAACGCACTAACCTCGGCGGCGCGCATACCCACGCTAAGCCAAAGGCGCAAGATGGCTTAGAGATGAATTTTGTTCTTACACGTGGTCTGAGACGGCGGATGTAAGTTTAAGCCCAGCCCATATTTGTGACGTCGACCAGTGAGCACACAATATCGTCGACGTCTAAGACACGAAAAACACAGGTGTTACTTGAACAGCTACCAAGACTTTGACGACGAAGGCTGTGAACGACGAAGAAATTTGATTACAGCCAAGGCAGTAATGTCCGGCATCATGTATGGGCAGTCCACGAGAAACCACAACACCTAACGGACGCAAATAGTGCCGCGTGGACCCGGTCGGCCTAAACTTTATAAAACATGTAGAACTCAGTCTAATACAGCTATTATACCGGCCGGGATCCAAGAAAATAACGGGCGCACTAATTTAAAACAGATGATGTGCAGCTATAGAACAAAGTGAGCTAAACTTGCGAACTACGAAGCACATGGCCAAGGCAAGATAACATCGGTTGGGTAATCTCGCGTAATAATTCATTTGTAAAATCAATCAGTGAATGTAAATATTGGGGTTGAATAAAAAGTGGTAAAGATTTTAAATTAATAGTGTGAATGTGAGTGCGGGCAGACTAGGCTGTTTTATGTAAGTATAAGATGAATATTTAAATGTGTTAATATAAGGATGTTTCACTAATATTTAAGGAACTTTTAATTTGTTTTGAATTTTGGGTAAGAATATGTCATGATTAGAGAACAAAACAAAAATGAAATAATTATATATTAAAAACTGTTTTAATCTCTTCACAAAATGCGAGTTGCGTCAGTTATTGATATAACCCTACAATCATGCTTGCATCCCAACGTTCGTGTGACGTAACTCTGGGCTGAAAAAAGATTTTTAAGGTAAGTGGAAAAGTGGAATAATTTAATTTATTTATTTGTATTTGTATTAAATTAGAGTATCACAAATGGCGCTTCCGAAGCAGGGACTGTTTTTATCAATTAAAATTTAAATATAAAAACCACACCTACAAGTAAAATGCAAGTTTGATTTGAAGGTTAAGTAACTACGTAAAAATTACGCAGCACATATAAAATAGTACATCAATGTTCAGAGGTTAAGAGTTAAGTGGTAGATACTTTTATGTAAGAAAATCTAGATTAATAAACTTATAGATATGACAGGAAATAATGAAAGTGAAATAAATGAAATGACTAATGTCGAAAATTTTGATGAATCAAACATTATGAGCAATTTTGAGGTACATTCGACTCCAAGTGCGAGTCAAGATAAAATAGAAATAAATGTAATAGATCAAAGCAATGTAACTGAAGATTCGGGCGTGCAATTAACCCCAATCTCAACAAAATGTAACAGTCAATTTAATAATGATGTAATGAATATGTTGCAATTAATTTTAGAGCAAAATAGTAATTTTGACACCAAATTTGATGGTATAAATAGTCGTTTTGACAATAACGATATAAAATTGAATAAACTTGACACTAAATTCGAGGAACAGAGTAGACAGTTTAACGAACTTAAAATTGATATTAATGAAGTCAAAATTAAATGTGAAAGTAGTTGTAACGAATTGAAACGAGATATTGAGAAAATAGTAGAGTCAGTAGGAGAACAGATTAAAAGTAAAAATAATAATGATAATAAAAAAGTAACAAGTGATAAAAATGACGTTGAAAATGATAATATAATTAAGAATGGGGTATTAGAGAATAAGGTAACAAATGATAACAATGATATGGAAAATGGTAATGTAATTGAAAAGGTGGTATCAGAAAGTGATACGTTGAAAATAGATAGTGAGTGAGAGAGAGAGAGTAATAGGTTGTAACGGAGTAGTAATTAGTGTTGTTGAATTAGAGAAAGAGTGGAAAGAGAGAGTAGATGAGTATGTAGGGCAGAGGGTAAATTTTCCCCTTATTTGTGATGAACCAAGGTGTTCAAAAATGTTATTGTTGGAGGGCAAGAGACCCTTATTAGTGGAAGATTTGAGTTGTTTCCCCTTTTTGTATAAGTTAGTACCCTCTGTGTGGAATGGTGTTGAAAGTGAGAGACGGTGTTATGATGAGAGAGATTTAGATGGAGAGTTGTGTGCAGATAGAGAGATAGAAGTATATAAATTAAAGAGAGATTATAATGAGTTGAAAGAAATGTTGGAAGTGATAGAGATAAATGATATGTAATACTTACCTGTTAAAATAGAGAATGAGAATTGTTTTGATAATACCTGTTTAAATAATAATAATTTACCTTATGTTGTAATGAATGAGAAAATAACTGACTTGATAATGAATATAACTACTAATGGAGACTGGACAGAAATAAATAATGTTGACTTGGTTTATGATAAAATAATTATAATAGGAAGTAACCCTATATATGATTATTGTGGTAAAATGAATAAACTAAAATTTTATGGTTATTACACACAGGATAGCCATATGATGTGTGTAAATAAAATTGAAAAATGTTATGTGAAACCAAGACTAATTTTTGATGATGGAGGCTGAACATAAACTTAATAGATGGACAATTTAAATATTTTGATTTATGGTTCTGACCTTGCAGACTTGGACAATGAAGTGTGATAAATTGAATAAGAATGATGAAGAATTGTAAATAAATGTTGTAACGAATAAAAAGGCTCGTGCGTACCTGTTAAAATGTGTTCACACTTGTTTATTTTGTGTATTGGTGTGAATGTAGTGTGTTTGCCTCACACCGGTCGTTACATAAATCGACGTCACTACTGGAGTCTGTAGCGTTGTAAAAATTACCAGTACAACCTACCTGTTAATTCATAGGGGTTGCGAATCCCGGGTGGCGCCAAATTGTTTCTATTAAAACAATTAAAATAGTTAAATTATAAGATGATACGTGTTATTAGCATGGACAGCTGGAGCGTTCGAATGATTCCCGCCGCTATACAGGTTGCCGTCTCGACCACTCGTGATGAGCGCTAGTTGGTTATTGAATAAAACTTGCTAACACACATATACTCTACAACGTCCTATGAAATAAAAAGATAGTAATACTCTGTACTGTGATTTTAATACAAATTCGGTCATTAATTAATATGACAAATGGATTATAAATGTTTTGATAACAAATAGCTCCGGTTTATAACATGAAACACAAATATCTCAAGGTTGGCAAATCGATCTGAAAACAAATTATTTCTCTTCCGCTATGGCGTCAGTTACATACAATATATTAATCTGTTTCAAATCTGGGGTTCTTTGGATTATGAAATAAGACATAAACGTTGGTTACATTAAAAAAGTACACTACCATACCTTATACATACTTAGAAAGTATAATGTGTTTTTACAAATTGTTCGGTAGTGTCGTATTTTTGTTACAAAATTGCACTCTTAAGCGAGGTTATATTTTGATTAATAAAATGTTTTTACGTAAGTAAATTATGCATTAACACCTTTGAAAGAAAATGATATTTGTTCAATAGTGAGAAATTTTATCATTTGAAAAATATTTAAAGTAATTTGGTTTTTTGGGATTAAGGAATTTATTCGATACTTATCAGTTCAGATAGTGTTGATGTGTTGCCATCTGGGGTAGTGAATACTCTTCAAATTTGGACTGGTTTTAAGCTTTGAACATCTTTTTCAATCTTGTCTTGGAATTCTGTTAATTAATTTATTCAATTTGGTTCCAGGACATCGTTAATTCTTCGTAGGTCGACATCTATTCATCTTTGGTCATCTTGGTTAACTTCCGAAACTTCTCGTAACTATTTAAAGTAAAATTTCAATCATTCCGATTTTGCGTGCCGCTTACCCATGCGTCGTTTTTTCAAGTCTAATAAATTTAACAGAAAATTAGCCTTCAACGGCTCGTTACTATGGTAACAGCAATCCTTGGATTGGTTAATTACTCTTTCAAAAGCATTGTTAAGAGATTTGAATTTTTATTCAAATTTATTAAGTATTTTCCTAATGGTTTTATTCCTTTACAGTTCCTTTGGGGTAATAAATGATATCACTATTATCTTTCTTTCCTTTCAAAGTTTACAATGATACCTCATAAGGTCATATTCTGTTATACATTAACTTTAGTCTAAATATTTGATATTTGATAAATTACATATCTTTCTTAAATTAAACTTTTATAACAACATTTCTGTTTTAAAATGATTGACATATAATTACTGGCCATTTACTGGTCTTAGATTAGTAAAGTTTCTTGCGAAATTGTTACAATTTACATTTGAGTGTCTCTGACAGTTAGATGTTTTCATAGCCAAGATGGTTTTTTGGTGTATTTCTTCTAAATTACATTTTGAATTCAGCCTGATGGGCTTCACTTAGTTATCATATTTGTTTGTGTTTTAACTACTATTCAACATACATTTTCATTACACATATTTTAAATTATAATAATTAGGATTATGGACTGCAGGTTCCCTTCAGCCATATCCTCTTCATAACATTACACCAAACTTTTCTTTACAAGTTACTAGTTATTGTTAGTTCTAATATTAATTCCTTTCTTTTGTTACTACCTAGAGTGATAAACATCATCACTTCTTGCAAAATTATGAAAGTTACTTCCCCTTTCAACATGGGGTGTTTTATTCATTGTAGTCTTAAATTTAAAAACAAAACTTTATTTCTATTCTACTATCTCCTCCATACCATGTTAATACAAACTGTTTTTGTCTGGGCTTTCTCCCTGAATAACATTACATGCTTCTTTTATATTTATTTGGAATATTATTTTTAGTTATATAAATGTGTACAAGATCACTCCAACCATTGATTGTTTATCAATGTTTTATAAAGTGTTTTCTTACTTATCATTACATTTTTATTGCTTAACATACACTTTCACTATTTTTAGGGTACTTACTTTCACTATTGCACTTCACTTTGGTTCACTGTTTGTATTGAGTGTTATTTAATGGGTAATCCCTATACTTTCTCCTACTATTTCTCACTATTTCTTTCTAGCATAATATTTATTATTAATAATATTAGGTTATTTATTTTTGTTAAACCTAACCTTCCTCATAGTAAATATCACTATAATATTGACGACTCGGAACACAAAGTTTTTTATAAGTAAAAACGTAAAGTTTTACCTTACAGCCTAAACCGGCTTTCACCTATAGAAGGCTTCATCAGAGGCTGTCGTTAGTAGCGCTGCTCGTCTTGTTGTCCATAGCACCCGACCATCAGCACCTACACTCCAAGCGCTTCCCAAAATCCATAAAGAAGACATTCCGATCCGCCCCATTATCAACTACCGTAATGCCCCTGCACACAAACTGGCAAAATATCTAGACAAAATTATTAGACAACACACACAAATAGACAACAACATTGCAGTAAAAAACAACACTGACCTAGTAACAAAAATAAAAGACATACACATCCCCCATAACGCCACATTAGCCTCCTTTGACATTAAAAACCTGTACACAAACACTCCCATCTCTGAAACAATCACCACCCTACAAAACAAACTCAAACAGAACAACACACCAGACGAAATTATCAATGAAATAACAGAAACTCTGAACATTATCACAAAACAAAACTACTTTACTTATAACAATAAATACTACACACAGAACGATGGCCTACCTATGGGCTCCCCCATATCCAGCATTCTAGCAGAAGTCTTCCTCCAACACTTAGAAAAAACAAAAATACTCACAAACAATGACAGACACTCACATAAAATACTATATTGGCACAGATACGTTGATGACATTCTAATACTATACAGGGGAAACAAAAGACAATGTGAACAGTTACTAACGCACATAAACAAAATACATAAAAACATAACCTTCACTGCCGAATACGAACACAACAATACCATAAACTTCTTAGACCTCTCCATCACAAAACTAGAACACAGGCACAAATTCAGTATATACAGAAAACCAACTACAACTGACACACTAATACACAACACCTCCAATCACCCAATACAACACAAACTAGCTGCTTTTAGAACCATGATACATAGACTTAACAACATCCCCTTAGATGAAATAGACTACAAAGACGAACTAAACACGATAAAATATCTAGCAGAATCTAACGGTTATTACAGAACAATAGTCAGTAAACTCCTACACAAAACACAAAACAAACAACAGACAAAGACAGAAAACAACAAATTCATAACACTAACATACATCAACAAACAAACAGAAAAAATTGCCCACAAATTCAAAAAAGCAGGATACAGAATCGCTTACAAAACTACTAACAAAACAGAACACACACTATCAAAACGCATGCCCAAAGCACAAAACAAATTCGATCTACCCGGTGTATATAAACTAAATTGTTCAAATTGCAGTAAATTCTACATAGGCCAGACAGGACGTAGCTTCAAACAGAGATACATTGAACACACAAAAGCACTCCACACCACTACAGAATCTACCTTCGCAAACCACCTCATTGAAGCAAACCACACATATAAAAACATCGACAATAACATGAACATACTACATGTACACACAAAAGGCCGAAAACTAGACACTCTAGAACAATTAGAAATATACAAACACACAAAAACAAATAAAAACGACATCCTAAACGAACAGACACAATTCAAATCGCACGCATTATTCGAACACATCTCACCACACACACACAGCTTCAATCTTTCGAAACACTTTCTCGTCGCCAACAACAAGACGAGCAGCGCTACTAACGACAGCCTCTGATGAAGCCTTCTATAGGTGAAAGCCGGTTTAGGCTGTAAGGTAAAACTTTACGTTTTTACTTATAAAAAACTTTGTGTTCCGAGTCGTCAATATTATAGTGATATTTAGTTAAGTAACGGACACGTCATGGACAACGAAATCCAAGAATTTTCCTCATAGTGTTAGTGTACTTTTCTACACTACGTTACTTTACAATCGTCTTTTGTCTTTAAAATAAGTACATAAGTTAATTCAATTATACCAATAATATTTGTTTCATCAATAGATAATTATTTGGGGTTTATTTACAGTATTCTATCCTTGAGTCTACTATTTTTCCCCTTTATATGTGTGTTAGTCTCCCCTTGGGTTTAACCTGTCTCCTCTTCATTCTTCGTCTTCTTCAATAGTCTTCATTTTGGTTCGGTTCTCCTCTTCTCATCTGGTTTGACTTCTGTTTAATCGTAGGGATCTGTTCCCTTCCTTTGATTCTTCTTCAGTTCTGGGTTCATATCTTCCTTTGTTAGTTCATAATTGTTTGGTCCATCACCTTTTTTCTTGAGTATGGTTCGTGGTTCCCTTCTTTGTATTTATGTTGTTGGGTCAATCACTTGGGTTGGGTAATATCGTCGTTCGTCGTGTCATAATATTTGTATTTTATTCATTTTTAAACATTTTATTTTATATGAAGTATTTTTATATTAAGAATTATCTTTTTTTATTCCTGGTACGGGGTTTGGCTTAATTGTGTTGTAACATAATGCCTCTCCTCTAAAACTGATCATTTTGATAAAACACTAGCATAGTTTTTTATGAAATTATCAGTTATAGATAACCTTTTTCCCTTTCCTTCTTGTTTGTTTCTCCATTCTTCATTTCTCTTCTTACTTAATTCATTCCATTTTATTTGGATCTGTTTTTATTTATTTCCATGGTGCATTTTCCCTCATACACAAATTTTTTCCTAACTTTATAGTAGCTGGTTTCTCCCTTTACTACTCATTTTTCTGAGACCAGAGGCACATCATCTCTGCTCAGTTTATTTGGATTGCTGGACTTTTCAACAGTCAATCTTAAATACCTTCTTTGTCAACTTGTGACTTAAATCAATAATAATAATAATAATATACTTTGGGATTGTCCACCTTGTGGTTTGTTTTTAGATCACTTTGGCTTTTTACTCATTCTTCCTTCCGCTATACCTTAACTATACACTATCATCTACTCATACACTTGATTGTTTTTATATTTATTCATATGTTAATTTCATCGTATCGTTATTTTTCATTATTTTGTTTTCAATGCTCGTTGTGATCATTTCAATTGTCTTAGACATTTTTTATTCTTTTCTTCGTCATTTAGCAAGATTCTGCTTTAGCCATATTTGTATATTTGTTTTATATACAATTTCTCTCTCCTCCTTGTACCAGTTCACATTTCTTTTTTTTTTTCTTAGAATACTTTTGATTCATTATGATTTCAGGTATTTATCTCAGTAATTTGAGCTTGTTTTATTTATTTTTGTTTTTTGGTTTATTTCATTGTGTATTAAATATTATTTTTGATAATTCTTTGGTAAGTTAATTGTCTTACCTTAAAGGAATGTTTGTAGCGTATTCCTTTTTAGTTATTTTTTTGTTTAATTATAACAGTAAGTTTGTGATTCTTACATTTTTATTATATAGGAATGTGTGTAACTTATTCCTTATTATCTCACTTTTTTACTTCATACTTCATATCTCAATCTTTTATTTAAACTGTAAATTAATTTAAATTGACAGGTATTTGTGTAACTGTTTCCTTTGTTTTTTTTTTTCATTATTATCCACTTATATTAATTCTTTTTATTATTCCGCATATATCATCTAAATAAGGTAGTAAGCTGCTCTTACAATCTTTTTTGGAATTTTGAAATATTTTTCATTTCACAATGGTTTTATTCTTCTTCGTAAAACTTTTTTATCGAAGTTTGGTTATAAACTCCCTTTATTTTTCTTGTATTGATATTGCTTATCTGGTAAGTATTATTACCATTATCTCTTGTGATGATATACTGTAATGGGTCGAATTAGAAGGTTTTTTATTTTATTGATTTTGGTCTTGATTTTATAAAGATTTTAAATTCACTTCATGTATGTAAGCTACCCCAGTTTAATTTTATATTAATTGAAATCATCATGTTAAGCACTTTCCAAATTGCCAGACTTTCACCTGTGGGGAGCCCCAATGCAACATACATACAGTCAGCCTAAACAATTGCCCAGACGGATTGCGTAACCACCCAGCAGCAGGCTTGTGTGAACCCAGTCTACAGTTTGTCATCAGATAGTGCACAACACACCGTAGTAAGCAGCTTCAGACAGTAAAGTGTGCAATTTAAATTTAAACAGTGGCCTCGGGCGTGCAAGATAGGCCTAGATTAAATGGGCCTATCTATTTAAACAACTCAAAAAACAGTTCCAGTCGACTACCAATACAGACCGCGCGCGGTCATCTAAACTTTCTGCCCGGGCAAATTTTCATTTTATTAAGTCGGCCGACTAACCAAGTTGGTATCAGAGTTTATAAAACAATTCAACAGTTGAGAGTAATATGTAACGATGTAAAAATCAAGTGAGTGTGTAGAAAACAAAAAGTGAACTATCAAACGTTTGGACATAGTGCGAGAACGTTACAGGACGCGCCATGAGGTCGGCGGGGACGCTACTGCAACAAGTTACAGTATTCCATTCAAATATTTTCTTATAAAGGCCTAACTTAAGTAAATGTGGGGGTTTTAAAAAATTGTCTGAGTGCGAGAGTGTGGCAAGCTGGGTTCGCCTTGATTAATAAAATATACATTAGAATAAGAAAATGTGTAAATAAATGTGCCTGTTTTATCTGTTGAAAAAAAGAGAGAAAAGTTGAGTTAGTTGAAATTTTATTTAAAATGAAGTAATGATATAATAAATTTTTTTATTACATCAAACAAATGAGTGTGGCGTGCGTTTGTTGTGCAACCCTATAATAATACTTGCATTTTGACGTTCGTGTTGCGGACTCTGGCAGAAGACTAAACAAGGTAGGTGGAAGATCAAATAATTCTATGTAATTCTATTAGTATTAAAATGTAATTAACTTCACATTTGGCGCCCGAACAGGGACTCGAATTTGAATAATTAAAATTCCACACCTACGATAAATGCAAGTTTGATTTGAGGGTTGAATAACTACGTAAAAATTACGCAGCACATACAAATTAGTACATCAATGTATAGAGGTTAAGAGTTAAGTGGTAGATGTTTTTATGTAAGTAAATCTATATTAATAAATTTATAAAAATGGCAGATAACGAAAATAACATAAATGAAACGACTAGTGTCGAAAATTTTGACGAGTCAAATATGAGTAATTTTGAGATACATTCGATTCCAAGTGCGAGTCAAGAGAAAACAGAGTTAAACTTAAGTGACCAGAGTAATGTAACTGAAGATTCGGGTGTGCAATTGACCCCGACTTCAACGAAATGTAACGTCCAATTCAATAGTGATGTAATGAGTATGTTACAATTACTCTTAGAACAAAGCAAAGAACAGAAGAGTGATTCTGACGCTAAATTCAATGTATTAACAAATCAGAATAATGAGTTAGATATGAAATTCAAAGTACAGAATAACAAATTTAACGAATTAAATAGTCGTTTTGACAATAATGACATAAAATTAGACAGACAAAGTAGTGAATTAAATAATCGTTTTGATGAAATTAAAAGCGAATTTAATTGTAAATTTGACGTACTTAAATTTGACATTGATGAAGTAAAAACAAAATGCGAAAATAGTTGTAATGAATTGAAACGAGACATTGAGAAAATAGTAAAGTCAGTAGTAGAACAGAGTAAAAGTAAAAATAATAATGATAGTAAGAATTTAACAAATGATGACAATAATGTCGAAAATGAGAATATAATTAACAGTGTGGTAGTGGAGAGTAAGAACAATGATATTGAAAATGGTAATGTGACTGAAAGGGTGGTATCAGAAAGTGATACGTTGAAAATAGATAGTGAAACAGTAAGTGAGAGTGAGAAAATGATAAGTTGTAATGAAGTAATAATTAGTGTTGTTGAATTAGAAAAAGAATGGAAAGAAAGAGTAGATGAATGTGTAGGGCAGAGGGTAAATTTTCCCCTTATTCGTGATGAACCAGAGTGTTCAAAAATGTTATTATTGGAGGGCAAGAGACCCTATTTAATGGAAGATTTGAGTTGTATCCCTTTTCTGTATAAATTAGTACCCTCTGTGTGGAATGATGTTGAAAGTATGATATGGTGTTATGATGAGAGAGATTTAGATGGAGAGTTGTGTGTCGATAAAGAGATAGAATTATATAAACTAATGAGAAATTATAATGAGTTGAAAGAGATGTTAAATAACTTGAAGTACTTACCTGTTAAAAGAGAGAGTGAAGATTATTTTGATGATACAAGTTTAAATAATAACAATTTACGTTATGAAGAAAATGTAACTGATACTATAACTGACTTGATAATGAATATTACTGATGGAGACTTAACCGATGTACTTAATGTTGACTTGTTTTATGATTATTTTGGTAACATGAATGAATTTGGTTTTTATGGTGACGACACACAAGACTGTAATTTGTGTGTTAATGTAATTGAACAATGCTATATAAAACAAAGACTTATCTATGACGATGGAGGTTGAGCCTTAAATCCACAAATGGACAATTTTAAATAGTTTGTTTATTGGTTATGACCCAGCTGATTTTGACATTGAAGTGTGATATAACTGAATAATTATTGCTGAAGAATTGTAAATACATGTGTAGTGAAATTAATTGTATGTATTATAAAATGTTAGATAAACAATGTATGTATGTAGCAGAAATTGTTGTGATGATGATAATAATAATATTAATATTTTGCAGCGTAAATAAATAACAAAAATAATTTGGAAGAAGATAATGAATGAGTTGTAGTTATTGCAATGGGTGAAAGTAATTAAAAATGTTGTTTTCAATAATTGATCTAATTAAAATAATTTGAAATGTTTAAATATTTTGCTTGATGGTTGAATTTTTCTAATGAGTGTAAATTGTTTTATGAGATTTGATATTAATGAATAAATGTTAAATTGTTTGTATGAAATAACATTGCTGTTAAATGTTTCAGAGGTTACGTGGAGATATTGGTGTATGTGTGTGGGGTGTATTTTGTGTTCAGGTCAATAAGTGGATAATGTATTGTAAGTATAAAGTTTATAATACCAATCAGATAGAATAAAACGCTTACAGGTGTGAAAAGAGTGTAACAATAATAATAAATGAATTGTGATAATGCTATTAAAGTAATTGTGGTGAATTAAAATATATCTGATCTGAATTGGAATAAAAAATTTAAGAGACAAATATGTTATCTAAAAGATTTATAAAAATTGAAAAGTGCAGTACAGCTGTTAGAGGTGAGGTAAGCAGAATGTTGAGTGGTTATAACTGTGTTTATGAAAACAAGCCTGGCACCCAAGTGTTTATGTAAACAGGTGTGGTATGTTGTGACTAATGCCTGTGGTCATGCTTGGTGACAATAACAAAAAATGTTGTAGTCTGCTGAATCAGTATCTTGAGTAAAATCTTATTGTGACATAAAAGAATTGAAGTTAATTTTTTTCAGATAAAATAATAATGAGGTAATTACTGTAACTTAGAGTTTGAGAAATTAAATAAAATTAAATTAATTTGGTAATTAAATTAATTGGAAAGATGATTTTAATAACAAATTTAAATTTATTCTGATCCATATTTCAAATGTAATTGTTAAATAAATGAAATATGTACTTTACTTAAATTGGAACCTGAAGAAATTTTGTGTGAATGCTATTAAAAATGTTTGGGAAAATGAGATGTGTATATTACTGTTCATATAAATTTTATTAATGTCAATCTATATCTTATGTATTAACTGTAGATTCCCCACTTAAATGCGGTCATGGCCTCACCGGACCATGACCGTGAAAGTAGTTAATTGTGACAAATCATAAATTTTACTTGATATAACCGGCTTGTGGTTTGTTTTATTTTGTTAACCCGGTGGTTTGTTAGATTTAGTAGGGGGTTATTTTTTGGGGAATCTACCTAATTTTGGAACAGGTCTATTTTCACCCAGATAGGGGTGGTAGTCCATTAGGGGTGTATAAATAAAAACTAGTAGGTATAATACCGAATTTTATTGTAACGTCGAAGCAAGGATGGGGGTGGAATAAAAGAAAAAAATGTCCACCCCTTCCGCATCAGTTCTTGTGAAAGCAACTAGACGCTACAGTCTAGGGGGGGTAATAGTGAGTGTGGATGGGCGGTGACATAGTTACAGGTTACGAGGGAGATGTGGTTTACGGCGAGGATGAGGCTGAAAAAGGCCAAGAAGCCTCGCACAGAACACATTAATATGTAACGGGTATCGGGAGTTAAGGGATTAAAAGGGGAAAAAAATATATATATATATATTTGTATATACTTTTTGTGCCTGCCATTAAATTGATGTTTTGCATTTTTGGTTGTATTATTGTCTATGAGTATTAATAGTGTTATTGAATTATATTGTTTAGGATATATGTATAATCAAATGTTAGCATAGGGCAGTCCATGTTTTAATTAAATACTCAATTTATTTGTTTTTTTCAGTAATAATAAAGAGATTTAATCTATTCAGATAAGAGATTTGTTTTGTTTTGATACAATCTGATTTTGACTTAAATTTTAAATGATGAGTTTGTGTAGAAAACATTATAGGGGTATGCATGCGCCCAGTATTTGCCAAAGGCGACCCAGTTGGCATGTAAGGGGGAACATAACGGTTGAGGATCTGGCATGATATAAGCCAGGGATTTGGATTTTTGGGGAAACATGATAGAAGGCGAGGTGCGCGGTGGTGCGTGTCTGTTCGATTTTTCGGTGTTGGGATCTCGCCCAGAGAAGTCCAGTAATCTCGTTCAGATGCGTCCATGGTCGCCGAGCCAGGGGGGTCGTGTACCCATGATGTACAAGAACAAAGAGGGGGTTGTTGGCACCAGTTCCTCACCGGTCCTCTTAGGGGTTTAGCAATGAGAATTCTTCTGTTTCGACAGAAGACTTCTCATTGGGGGGCTATTGTAATGGGTCGAATTAGAAGGTTTTTTATTTTATTGATTTTGGTCTTGATTTTATAAAGATTTTAAATTCACTTCATGTATGTAAGCTACCCCAGTTTAATTGTATATTAATTGAAATCATCATGTTAAGCACTTTCCAAATTGCCAGACTTTCACCTGTGGGGAGCCCCAATGCAACATACATACAGTCAGCCTAAACAATTGCCCAGACGGATTGCGTAACCACCCAGCAGCAGGCTTGTGTGAAACCCAGTCTACAGTTTGTCATCAGATAGTGCACAACACACCGTAGTAAGCAGCTTCAGACAGTAAAGTGTGCAATTTAAATTTAAACAGTGGCCTCGGGCGTGCAAGATAGGCCTAGATTAAATGGGCCTATCTATTTAAACAACTCAAAAAACAGTTCCAGTCGACTACCAATACAGACCGCGCGCGGTCATCTAAACTTTCTGCCCGGGCAAATTTTCATTTTATTAAGTCGGCCGACTAACCAAGTTGGTATCAGAGTTTATAAAACAATTCAACAGTTGAGAGTAATATGTAACGATGTAAAAATCAAGTGAGTGTGTAGAAAACAAAAAGTGAACTATCAAACGTTTGGACATAGTGCGAGAACGTTACAGGACGCGCCATGAGGTCGGCGGGGACGCTACTGCAACAAGTTACAGTATTCCATTCAAATATTTTCTTATAAAGGCCTAACTTAAGTAAATGTGGGGGTTTTAAAAAATTGTCTGAATGCGAGAGTGTGGCAAGCTGGGTTCGCCTTGATTAATAAAATATACATTAGAATAAGAAAATGTGTAAATAAATGTGCCTGTTTTATCTGTTGAAAAAAGAGAGAAAAGTTGAGTTAGTTGAAATTTTATTTAAAATGAAGTAATGATATAATAAATTTTTTTATTACATCAAACAAATGAGTGTGGCGTGCGTTTGTTGTGCAACCCTATAATAATACTTGCATTTTGACGTTCGTGTTGCGGACTCTGGCAGAAGACTAAACAAGGTAGGTGGAAGATCAAATAATTCTATGTAATTCTATTAGTATTAAAATGTAATTAACTTCACAATACGGTCTATTATGATATACATAATTGTTCTATTCATATTGCTTTATACCGGTCCTTGTTATTTATATTTTTGTAAGTTGACTTCTCCTTTTCTTTCCTTTATTATTGCCTTCTCTTTTTGTTCGACACTTCGTTATTCTTCACCTCTTCTCCTTCAAGTGTTTGATAGTCACACTTATTCTGGATAATACGTCAGCCACTATGTTTTTTCGTCCTGGAATATACTCCCATGTAATGTGGTATTCTTGCAAAGCAAGTATCCATCGAGTAAGTCGGCCATGATTCAATTTACACTGTTTGAGAAACGATATTGATTTATGATCGCTTCGGACCGTGATAGGATATCCTAGTATGTATGTCCTAAACTTGCCGCACGCGAATACTATGCTGAGCAACTCTTTTTCTGTAACATTGTAGTTACGCTCGCAGCTATTTAGTATTCGGCTGGCGAAGCTAATGACCAGGTGATTGCCATCTTCGTCTTCCTGGTACAGCTCTGCGCCTAGACTTACATCACTAGCGTCGCAGTTTAGGTAGAACGGTTTTTCAAAATTGGGGTGGTGTAATATAACAGTATCAACAAACTTTTGTTTAATTAATTTGAGCACTTCCTCTTGTTCCGCTCCCCACGTCCATTTTTCTTTCGAAGAGAGAGTTGTTTGGAAAATTTTGCTGTTAGGTGGGAGTAGTTGGTCTGAAACTTCCTATAGTAATTACATACTCCTTGTGACTTGCTAATCAATCACATATATTATTATAATGAAATGTCAAATTAAATTGTTTCTTACCGTTACGATAATTCTTACGGGGTCCCAGGATTCGGTCACATGTACCTAGATACAAGCATGGTCTATAGGTTATGCAAAGCACTGACACAACTCATTTTGGAAGAGAAATTAGATTTTTTAATTAATCAGAATCATATTTAAATTTTGTTCAAAAACTTTTGATCATTGTTTTACAGATTAAGTTACAGTTTTCTTTGTTCGGTTAGCCTCTGCTACATGCTACTTATTCTAAGAGCTTACCTTAGTGATCACTATACACACACACAAGACTGCCCAGCCTGCAATTTTGCACACACACAAACACACAAAAAATTATAGAACCCTTAACATTTTTTAATAATATCCCTCCCCGTCGGCAACGTGGTCCTCGCGTGCACTCCTCATTCCTTTGTATTTCTTTTTTTTTTAGTGTCCGAAAAATATATATATATAACTATGTTCTGCACTTTTACTTGACCGCGGTCACATACTTTGTTATTGTTAGTTGTTACATTAATTATAAAAAATTTGTTTCTGAGCCCGGTTGACGGGCGGCCTGCGCAGGCGGGAGTCGACAACGAACTGCCGGCGTCTCTCAGTTCCCCACTCCGGGAGCATTTTAGTCAAGACGACGGACATCAATGCCTTCCAGTTAGTCGTCCCAGTTTCGACTCATACTAGTCACGTAGTTGTTGGAGTGACGATAGCAGACGATTTCAAATAGGCACTGGCTAATGTCATAAAAGTGGGTGGGACTTAAAACAGCATTTCCGTAGTGAAACCAAATGAATGATGAAAATTTCCCTCTCTGGCCATCTTAGTTTTTTGCCAGAGCGTCACTTGGAGCGTGATTGAGCAGTTGCGTATGTGCGCTGCCACACACAGGTACAAAGTTCTCAGAATTTTGTGGTTGGCGCGAATTCTCTGCCGCATTCCTCGACAACAACTGCGTCTTACGTTGTTTCCAACTGTTTCTCAACACTGGTCTGTTATACGGACAAATACGTTGCACAATGACAATCCGCCCAAAAACGAAATAAATAAAAATATAAATATATGCCCCAAACGGTAGAAATAAAACACCCAGAAATGACCCGCTACAATACCCCCTCGATGAGAATTCTGCTGTCCACGACAGAAGAAATCTCATCGATAACCCCGAAGAGGACCGGTGAGGAACTGGTGCCAACAACCCCCTGGTTCTTAATCTCATGGGTACACGACCCCCCTGGCTCAGCGACCATGGACTCATCTGAACGAGATCACTGGACTTCTCCGTTAGAGATCCCAACACCGAGAAATCGATCAGACTCGCACCACAGCCCACCTCGCCTTCTAACATGCTACCCCCAAAATCCTCAACCCCTGGCTAAAATCGTTCCAGCTCCTCCGCCGATGTGGCTCCCCTTTTTGCAAGCTGGGCTGCCTTTAGCAGATACTGGGCTCACACACATTAACATTATATATTACCATAACACACAAAAATAAAAATTTTCTTTTAAAATTTATTATAAATTTACAAAATTTAAAATTCAAAAAAAAAAATCTTTTATCAAAAATTCTCTTCCTCTTTTTTCTAATTTTTGTTTCAAATGACTTAATCTAGACATTTCTAATAACATAAACTCATCCTTATTCCAACAGGAGAATCACTTATAGTCTACCAATATAATGCAATACAATAAAAGAAAAATGGTTAATACACACATAATAAAAGAATCATTACTCAAATAGTCACTCGCTGGCAGGCGAAAAATCAAGTTTTTTTTTTTTCACAAAAAAATTTTTAAAATTTTCAAAATTTTAAAATTCAAAAAAAAATTTAAATTTATTCAGTAAAAGATTTTATTAAATTTATTTATTAAATAACATTTATTAAAATTATTCAAATATTAGTTTGAATTAATCAAACAAACAAATTAAAATTGAATTCCTACTCTACAAGCTTAGTAGGTGTATGAATTCATCAGCTGATCATAACTAGGTCAAGTACAAAACCCTTGACCTACATATGTTATGTATGATTTCTGAAAACACCTTGAACATTTTCAATATCCTACCTTGAAATACAAAACATAATAAACAAAATATTTAAAACAAACAAAATATTAATACAAATAATAAACAGATTGACATTTAAATTATTTAAAACAAACAATTCTTGACTTTACATTATTTTCAAATTTTATCAAAATTCTGTCACTGGTTGAAACAAAAAAATAAACAATTGCATATTCTTTATCATGAATCTCTCTTTAGTTAACAGTTAATTCTACCTTACTGGGGGTGATGTAAATTATTTATTCTCGTTTTTCTGTATTAGATTTCTATACATATATAAACTTTCTCCCTCTGACTATAATATTCATCAACTCAATTATCATGACACCCATCTCTATCAAAAATATCTACTAATCAAAACACTCTAAACCCCAACTTATCATTTAACACAAAACGCCGCCTTCTCTACATATATAAAAAAAAATACTCTCCAACCCTTTGTACATAGGATACGTGTTTCCTTCCCAAAACTCATCCCCTTATGTTGGTCCCTGGACTCCCCCTAGGTAACCCTTTCCGGCGCCAATCGGTCCCTATCCCGTCCCAACCCTTGTTGCGGACTCCCCAAATACACTACCCCCTAATACAAAATTGCCTTCCCCAAAAATCTCAATCTCATTACCTCACTACAAATACACAAAATAACCTCATTAATTATAAACATAAATATATATCATTCAAAACTCTACATAAATTCTCCACAACTACTGTGTCAATATCAATATTTCTCAAGATTCTATTACATTACATTAACTCAAAAACAACATTACATCATATTCATCATTTCAACCTCACTTGGAATTCAACTTGGACAGGTCTGCATGTCCCACAAAACATTTATCACCCATGAATTATCTTTTATTAATTGGCATAAATTGTTATTTTATTTCTCATATTCTTTTTGTCTTTACTTCAAAATGTCTGTAGTACACTAAACATTAATTACTTGTAACATTTATAAACCAATATACCAGTGACATGGTATTGTTGATCAGCTGATATCCTAACACAATTAAAACACCATGGATACCTTTCAAAATTGAACAGTTACATGTAATACATTATCAACACTTACTTCTATTATGTTGATTGCCTGCCAGGCGTCTAATGATTGGCTTAGAAAAAAAATTACACACATAATGAAAATACATTTTATCAACAACTATATCTAACACACAACAATAAAATGATACCTTTAAAATTATAGTATGAACACCTTGATTTACGAGTCTGAGCATATAATTATGTGGACAGAGCACAAGCATTTTTGATTGGATTAAACTTTGAATAAGCAAAACTTTTACGTTATAAAATTTTAAATTCGTGACTCCTTTGCGTCACCTCCCAGCCACACACACTATTTAAGATTATGGAGGACTGTTTCGCCCTTTCGCTTCCACAGAGACTGTATATTTTGGAGCAGGGTTTTACCTCTCCGTGTCTCTGCTTCCGCTGTTAAGTTTGAATTGGTGAACATCATCATGTTCTCATTAATAATCATGCACCCTTAAACGGATCTACCACCTGGCTCTGCTGTTCCTACTCGAACAGAGTGGCAGCCGCTGTTCCATAGTTTGGTGATTCCCCTTTTTATTTACCCCCCATCAATTTCAAAATACACCTTTACAACGATAACAGCTATGGCCAGTTATGGTCAGCGCGTAATCGTAATGTGCCCCAACCATAGCTGTTAAAGCTAATCCAATTCCACGGTCAGGGTTCGGTGAGGCCGTGACCGCCCGAAAATTTGGGGAATCACAAGTAAAGTATCTTTCGTAATATTAAATTTACGAATTTATATTTAAATGACAATATTAATGTGGATGGGGTTTTTAACCCACTTAGATGGAAGCTTAACCATTATTAACATAACATATTATATACAAAATCTACAACCTTACCCCATAGCAGTTCCACACTACACTGTTATAATACATCACATAACACAATACACAAATGGCAATCAACCTGGATTATTAGCATACATCAAACACACAATTCTCTTTTAAATAATTTATATAAAAATTTATAAACATTATGATTTAAAATGTTTCATTAACTCTTTTTATTTATCCTCATTATTTATTTATCCTGTGTTGCAATCAGGTTTCCAAAATTGCTTAAAATTTATTATTAACATATATTTTTACCCATTAAGTTATTCCACAAAATAGATCAGTTAACATTTATTTATTTATTCATGATTATTAAATTAAAATCTCATCACACAATTTAATTACCTTATAAAATTCAAACACATAATATTCAATCACACTATCTACACATCTCCACTTATTTAATTCATTTGATTATTAAAATAACATATCTCATTATTATCAACCACTTATTTAATTCATTTGATTATTAAAATAACATATCTCATTATTATCAACATTCTACAAATCATTAACTATTGTCTTCATAATTATTTTGTTATTTAATTAGAGTGCAAAAATATTAATAATATTATTATTATTAAAGCAACATTTTCTAAAACATATACACATTACATTTCACAATACACACAAATGAATTCAATATTATTTACAAAATATACGTCAAAACTGTTCAAGTGTATCTCACTTCAGATGTCCAAATCTGCCATGTCAAACAACCATAAAACAAAATGTTTAATTGTCTTTTATTGTCTTACAGTCTACCCTCCATCGTCCCAAATCAACCTTGGTTTTATATAACACTGTTGCTTTTTATTTACAAACAAATGGTTACTTTGTGTGTCATAACCAGAACAACCAAATTCACTCATTTTACCAGAATACTCATTAAACCAGTCTACGTTAGGTATTTTTGTTAAGTCTCCGTCATTACATTCATTCAATATCGGTCTAATTATTTTTTTCAAATCATTGTAATCATTATTATTCAAATATATTTCTAAGCCTTCTTTCCATTCATCATACTTTCTATTCAAATTATACAGTTCTGTTACATACCCTTCTCTATTTACTTCTCTCTCTTCATAACACCACATCACACTCTCACAATTATTCCGGACAGAGGGTACACAATTACTCCACAAAAATAAACACCTCAATTCATCTACCAATACGGGACTCTTGCCCTTCAACCACAACACTTGTGGACTCAATAAATCATCATAAACATCATAAATAATAAAAGGAAAATTTGCCCTCTGTCCCCACTCTACCACAACATTATTTCTCCACTCTCTCTCTAACTCATTTACACACATTAACATCTCATAATCCCTACCTTCCACCAACTCATCAGTACTCTCATTCTTTATTTTTACCGTATCAGTCTCCGATACTAATTCTTCAAATACATTACTATTATTCTCATTATTTTCAACATTATTGTTATCATTTATTAACTCTTTCTCTGGTATCATATTTTTACATTTGTCATTACAATTTTCATTTGTTTTATTTTTCTCTGTCCTCATCACATGTACTCCCATTCGCTCCACACTCTGTTCTAATTTATTCAAACTGGATCTTATCGTTTCATTAGTACTTTCTACACATTTACTCATTTCTTGTATTTCATTTTTTAACTCATTATTCAGATTTTTTAGTTCATTAAATTTAGCGTCAGAATCATTTTTTAATACATTGAATTTAGCGTCAGAATCACTCTTCTGTTCACTGAATTTTAACTCTAACATCGCCTGCTGCTTGTCTGAACTCTCTTTCATACTACATACCATGCTACATAAATATTTCATCATATTATTGTTATCTGAGTTTTTATTTTGAATTGGGGTTGAATGAATTCCTTCATCCATAATTCTTGATTCTGTTTCACTTATTTCTATTTCATTCTGACTCACACTTGGAGTCGAGCGTGCTTCAAAGTTACTAATGTTCGAGTCGTCGAACACTTCGACACTCATTTTATTTACGTTATTTTCGTTATTTGACATTTTGTATTATTGATATGCTTAAATTAAATAAATTGCTTAAATGGATTAATTAAATAAATGGTGTCATTACTTAAATTTTGTAATATAATGCTAGGTCGCTATGCTAACCTAGAACACGCTTGTATCTCTGTCGATGCGGAATTCAATTAATTAATTATAATTAATTCAATTCGTGCCTGTTCCGTGGCGCCAATTGTGACTTGCTAATCAATCACATATATTATTATAATGAAATGTCAAATTAAATTGTTTCTTACCGTTACGATAATTCTTACGGGGTCCCAGGATTCGGTCACATGTACCTAGATACAAGCATGGTCTATAGGTTATGCAAAGCACTGACACAACTCATTTTGGAAGAGAAATTAGATTTTTTAATTAATCAGAATCATATTTAAATTTTGTTCAAAAACTTTTGATCATTGTTTTACAGATTAAGTTACAGTTTTCTTTGTTCGGTTAGCCTCTGCTACATGCTACTTATTCTAAGAGCTTACCTTAGTGATCACTATACACACACACACAAGACTGCCCAGCCTGCAATTTTGCACACACACAAACACACAAAAAATTATAGAACCCTTAACAT
The DNA here is from genome assembly GCA_034769895.1 of Magicicada septendecula. NCBI lineage: Eukaryota > Metazoa > Arthropoda > Insecta > Hemiptera > Cicadidae > Magicicada > Magicicada septendecula. Next base: position 495,677,662 of record CM068368.1, read on the forward strand.
TTTTTAATAATATCCCTCCCCGTCGGCAACGTGGTCCTCGCGTGCACTCCTCATTCCTTTGTATTTCTTTTTTTTTTAGTGTCCGAAAAATATATATATATAACTATGTTCTGCACTTTTACTTGACCGCGGTCACATACTTTGTTATTGTTAGTTGTTACATTAATTATAAAAAATTTGTTTCTGAGCCCGGTTGACGGGCGGCCTGCGCAGGCGGGAGTCGACAACGAACTGCCGGCGTCTCTCAGTTCCCCACTCCGGGAGCATTTTAGTCAAGACGACGGACATCAATGCCTTCCAGTTAGTCGTCCCAGTTTCGACTCATACTAGTCACGTAGTTGTTGGAGTGACGATAGCAGACGATTTCAAATAGGCACTGGCTAATGTCATAAAAGTGGGTGGGACTTAAAACAGCATTTCCGTAGTGAAACCAAATGAATGATGAAAATTTCCCTCTCTGGCCATCTTAGTTTTTTGCCAGAGCGTCACTTGGAGCGTGATTGAGCAGTTGCGTATGTGCGCTGCCACACACAGGTACAAAGTTCTCAGAATTTTGTGGTTGGCGCGAATTCTCTGCTGCATTCCTCGACAACAACTGCGTCTTACGTTGTTTCCAACTGTTTCTCAACACTGGTCTGTTATACGGACAAATACGTTGCACAATGACAATCCGCCCAAAAACGAAATAAATAAAAATATAAATATATGCCCCAAACGGTAGAAATAAAACACCCAAAAATGACCCGCTACATCCTAGGAAGGATTGCAATTGCTTTTTGTTTCTTGGTGATGGGAAATTTTGTATGGCTTCAACCTTCTCTTGGGATGGAGAGATTCCCTCCTCGGTTAGGTTGAATCCTAAGAACTTCACTTCTTTTGCAATAAACTTCGATTTGTCTAATTTAAGGGTAATATTGTTGTTGGATAATTTTTCCAATACGTGTCTGACTCTTTCGCAGTGTTCGTCCCAGTTTGATGACGTGATAAGCAGGTCGTCAACGTACACTGTAGTAAATTCCAGTGCCTCTTGACCCAACACTTGGTCCATGCACTTCACGAACACTGCTACTGAATTAATGAGTCCAAATGGTAACCTTTTGAACTGCTAATTTCTACCATCAAATATGAAAGCCATGTACTGCCTACTGTGTGGGTGCAGCTCCACCTGCCAGTACCCACATACAGTATCCCAGGTGCTAATATATCTTATCCCATGAAATCTCTTCAGAATTTCTTCTATTTCCCCTGGTGAAGTTCGGTCATTGATAATCATTTTATTTATTTCTCGGGCGTCCAGGCAAATTCGTACCTTGCTGTTTTTCTTGGGTATGGCTACTATGGGGCTGGTATATTGAGAGTGGCTATACTCAATAATATCTTCAGCAATCATTCTATTTATTTCCATTCTGACTTCATTTTTCAGGGAATGTGCTATGGGATATGATTTCCTGTGGAAGTCTACCGGTTCTCTGAACTTAATTTCACACTGGTATCCTTTAACTTTTCCTGGGGTGTTTGAAAAGACATGCTGATAGTCGTTATAAATTGCAATTAGTTTTTTAGACTGTTGCTCACTAATTTCTTGTAGAGGCCGTTCTCTTTGGAAGGTTATAATCTCTTCCAACTTCTGTTTCCACAAGGTTTTACGCTCCTCCTCCTCGGCCATGGTGATAGAGGGTTCACGCCTCTGACAATAATAACTCTTCAGTCCTGGGTCTTGGCTCAGAGCAATATGAGTTGACATACAATTTATAATGTTTGCGGACCAGGTTCCTTGTTCCGAAGTTAACAACACGACTCCCTTCTGCAGGTTTATTACTGCTGAATACCTTCTTAATACATCACATCCGATAAGCATGTTGAATGGTAGCCCACTTGCCACGAGAAATATAATAGGGATGGTTGATTCTAGATTATCTAGCTCCAATGATACTTGTTTTCTCACAGTTTTGTTCTGTTTACCAGTTGCGCCAATGATGATTATATTATTTATTGGCAGTGTAGGGATTGGTGTTCGAGAGTGAGCTTGAATTCGTTCTAATTCAGGCTGGTTGATTAGAGAGATATTAGACCCCGTATCCACCATGATAATAGTTATTGTGCCGTTTATGGTCGCCTTGACGTGAACAATTTCACTATTATTTTGTGGTAATTGTTTGGCCTCTTCTTCGAGAAGTTCCTCTCGAATGTCCTTTAAATAATTATTGTATATTATCGTAAACATTTTATTTTCCTTATCTGATGTGGTTCGACGTATCAACCCAAGTGATTGGTCATGTGAAGGGCGTTCATACTTTTTCACTGACCCTTTTAGTTTAAAGGTGGTTGCTGGCTGACGGCCAGGTTATTTGACTGATCGTTCGTTTCATTGTTCAGCACTTGTTGCTGGTTATTTCCACTCTGAAGTGTTTCGTTGTTCCTGCTCATTGATGGTTGATTGTTATTATTATTGGACGTGTGGTACCATGAGTCTGGGTGCCAATTCGGGTTATATCTTCGGTGGTTATTCTGCCTTCTCCCACTGATAAAATTTACATGACGTCGGCCGTCGCTTCTATTTGGATTACCCCCGGGTCCCCGGTTGTACTGGTAACTAGGATGATACCGGTTGCCGTAGTAGTTATGGTCATTGGGGTGACCATTGGTGCGTTGTTCAGGTTCCGCTCCTCTGTAATTATCATTTGGTCGGTTATTATTTGGGCTGTTTCTATTGTTGTCTTGATTCCCTGAATGATGGTTTTGTTGACCTCTGTTACCAGGCTGATTATTCGGAGGGTGATGCTGGGTATTTCTATTGAATGTCTGTTCTTCATTATTATTATTATTATTGTTTCGGCCCCAGTTATTCCGATTATTGTTTTGTGGATGATTGTATGGTCCATTGAAATTAGTCGTATTATTATGTTCATTCCACTTGTTATACAGTTGGTTCAGGATCCGGTTTTTTCGGTGTTGGCCATCATTCTCCAGGTATTCCAATAGACTAACCATTCCTTGAATTGTTTTTATTTGTCCTTGCCTTCGGGCCTTCTGTATTGCTTCTTCGTAATGATAACCCAGCTGTATTACCAAAGACTCCTCGGGTATCTTGGGTTCCAAATTTCTGGCTAAGCATACTTCTCCCAAAAAGTAGGATGTTAAAGTGTGTCCTCCTTGTGACTCGTATCTTCCATTACTGATATCATTGCGGACCACATTCTGTGTGGACTCGGACCAATATTTCTCCCGGAATTGTTTCTGAAACTCTTGTGTGTCACTGATCTCGGGTCGAGTGGCCGTCCACCAGTTGTCATGGGTGTCTCGGAACATTTCATCGATCATACTCCTTACACTAGACCACCTGGTTTCTCTATTTTTTTTTCTATCAGCTCTTCTACCCGTTTGAGGAATTCTATCGGGTTCCTCCGGTAGCTGCGGAAATTAATTATTTCTCGATTTTCACTGGTTATGATCTGTGTGTGATTATAAGGTTTCTCTCTTAATGCATCTAATTCTTCCTGCATTTGTTTCTCCCGTATACTGATCCCCTGGATTTTCTCTCTGTTTTCTCTGGTCAGTCCGTCTATTTTATCGATGACGGTGTATACTTTCTCCACCCGATTGTTTACATCTATTTGTAGTTCTTGGTGCCTCTCCTCCAGTTCCTTGACCACCTCCTGTTTGTTCTTCTGGCACCCTTCGGTAAGGACTTGGTAGAATTCCGTCGCTCTCAATTTACCTTCCTCCTCAACATTACTGATTTTATTATTCAATTCTTCTCGGATTTGTATCACTGTTTCGTTGGTCTCCGTTACCGTTTGCCTGATCTCCTCTCGACATTCGACCAGTTGTTGCTTCCATTCCTCCTTGGTTTTCTCACTTTCTTCCTCGATTTTCCGTTGGAGAATATCATTATTATTTTCCATCTTTTTATTTACTATCTCCAGATCCTTCTTGATCTGTTTCTTCAGCTCCTCGCTCTTCTTTTCCAATGCCTCCTGACTTCTCTTCAAATCTTCATGGTTGCTCTCTATTTTGTTATTCAGGAATTCTATGCTCTCCTTCATTTGCTTCTTCAATTCTTCACTGTTTAGGTCTAGTTTTTCCAATTTTTTATTCAAATCTTCCTTGTCTTCCTTTCTTCCCTCTTGCAATGATTCTAATTTTTTATTCAAATCTTCCTTGTCCCGTCTTCTCTCTTCCTTGTCCGACTCTAATCTGTTCATTTGTTCCATCATCATTCTCATCAAACTATCTAATTTCGTTTCTTCTGTTGGTTTGACTGGTTGTTGGTTTACCATTATTTCTGTTTCTGGTGGATTTGGATTTTCCAGTTGGTCCTCCTGTGGATGTTCTTCCGATAGTTCTCCAGTCGTTTCCTCAACTTCTACTTCCTCCATTTCTTCTTGGTTTCCTTCTTGGTTTAATGCTTCCTTCCCTTTGTGCCTCGTAACCATACCGTGTCTATTCATAACCGCCGCTAGTTATTCTTTCTAGCCTCACGTTGCTGGTCGCCAATATGTAACGAATAAAAAGGCTCGTGCGTACCTGTTAAAATGTGTTCACACTTGTTTATTTTGTGTATTGGTGTGAATGTAGTGTGTTTGCCTCACACCGGTCGTTACATAAATCGACGTCACTACTGGAGTCTGTAGCGTTGTCAAAATTACCAGTACAACCTACCTGTTAATTCATAGGGGTTGCGAATCCCGGGTGGCGCCAAATTGTTTCTATTAAAACAATTAAAATAGTTAAATTATAAGATGATACGTGTTATTAGCATGGACAGCTGGAGCGTTCGAATGATTCCCGCCGCTATACAGGTTGCCGTCTCGACCACTCGTGATGAGCGCTAGTTGGTTATTGAATAAAACTTGCTAACACACATATACTCTACAACGTCCTATGAAATAAAAAGATAGTAATACTCTGTACTGTGATTTTAATACAAATTCGGTCATTAATTAATATGACAAATGGATTATAAATGTTTTGATAACAAATAGCTCCGGTTTATAACATGAAACACAAATATCTCAAGGTTGGCAAATCGATCTGAAAACAAATTATTTCTCTTCCGCTATGGCGTCAGTTACATACAATATATTAATCTGTTTCAAATCTGGGGTTCTCTGGATTATGAAATAAGACATAAACGTTGGTTACATTAAAAAAGTACACTACCATACCTTATACGTACTTAGAAAGTATAATGTGTTTTTACAAATTGTTCGGTAGTGTCGTATTTTTGTTACAAAATTGCACTCTTAAGCGAGGTTATATTTTGATTAATAAAATGTTTTTACGTAAGTAAATTATGCATTAACACCTTTGAAAGAAAATGATATTTGTTCAATAGTGAGAAATTTTATCATTTGAAAAATATTTAAAGTAATTTGGTTTTTTGGGATTAAGGAATTTATTCGATACTTATCAGTTCAGATAGTGTTGATGTGTTGCCATCTGGGGTAGTGAATACTCTTCAAATTTGGACTGGTTTTAAGCTTTGAACATCTTTTTCAATCTTGTCTTGGAATTCTGTTAATTAATTTATTCAATTTGGTTCCAGGACATCGTTAATTCTTCGTAGGTCGACATCTATTCGTCTTTGGTCATCTTGGTTAACTTCCGAAACTTCTCGTAACTATTTAAGTAAAATTTCAATCATTCCGATTTTGCGTGCCGCTTACCCACGTGTCGTTTTTTCAAGTCAAATCAATTTAACAGAAAATCAGCCTTCAACGGCTCATTACTATGGTAACAGCAATCCTTGGATTGGTTAATTACTCTTTCAAAAGCATTGTTAAGAGATTTGAATTTTTATTCAAATTTATTAAGTATTTTCCTAATGGTTTTATTCCTTTACAGTTCCTTTGGGGTAATAAATGATATCACTATTATCTTTCTTTCCTTTCAAAGTTTACAATGATACCTCATAAGGTCATATTCTGTTATACATTAACTTTAGTCTAAATATTTGATATTTGATAAATTACATATCTTTCTTAAATTAAACTTTTATAACAACATTTCTGTTTTAAAATGATTGACATATAATTACTGGCCATTTACTGGTCTTAGATTAGTAAAGTTTCTTGCGAAATTGTTACAATTTACATTTGAGTGTCTCTGACAGTTAGATGTTTTCATAGCCAAGATTAGCCATGATGGTTTTTTGGTGTATTTCTTCTAAATTACATTTTGAATTCAGCCTGATGGGCTTCACTTAGTTATCATATTTGTTTGTGTTTTAACTACTATTCAACATACATTTTCATTACACATATTTTAAATTATAATAATTAGGCTTATGGACTGCAGGTTCCCTTCAGCCATATCCTCTTCGTAACATTAAACCAAACTTTTCTTTACAAGTTACTAGTTATTGTTAGTTCTAATATTAATTCCTTTCTTTTGTTACTACCTAGAGTGATAAACATCATCACTTCTTGCAAAATTATGAAAGTTACTTCCCCTTTCAACATGGGGTGTTTTATTCATTGTAGTCTTAAATTTAAAAACAAAACTTTATTTCTATTCTACTATCTCCTCCATACCATGTTAATACAAACTGTTTTTGTCTGGGCTTTCTCCCTGAATAACATTACATGCTTCTTTTATATTTATTTGGAATATTATTTTTAATTATTTTTAGTTATATAAATGTGTACAAGATCACTCCAACCATTGATTGTTTATCAATGTTTTATAAAGTGTTTTCTTACTTATCATTACATTTTTATTGCTTAACATACACTTTCACTATTTTTAGGGTACTTACTTTCACTATTGCACTTCACTTTGGTTCACTGTTTGTATTGAGTGTTATTTAATGGGTAATCCCTATACTTTCTCCTACTATTTCTCACTATTTCTTTCTAGCATAATATTTATTATTAATAATATTAGGTTATTTATTTTTGTTAAACCTAACCTTCCTCATAGTGTTAGTGTACTTTTCTACACTACGTTACTTTACAATCGTCTTTTGTCTTTAAAATAAGTACATAAGTTAATTCAATTATAACAATAATATTTGTTTCATCAATAGATAATTATTTGGGGTTTATTTACAGTATTCTATCCTTGAGTCTACTATTTTTCCCCTTTATATGTGTGTTAGTCTCCCCTTGGGTTTAACCTGTCTCCTCTTCATTCTTCGTCTTCTTCAATAGTCTTCATTTTGGTTCGGTTCTCCTCTTCTCATCTGGTTTGACTTCTGTTTAATCGTAGGGATCTGTTCCCTTCCTTTGATTCTTCTTTAGTTCTGGGTTCATATCTTCCTTTGTTAGTTCATAATTGTTTGGTCCATCACCTTTTTTCTTGAGTATGGTTCGTGGTTCCCTTCTTTGTATTTATGTTGTTGGGTCAATCACTTGGGTTGGGTTGGTTTAGCTTAATTGTGTTGTAACAATGTTTAGTGAAATTAATTGTGTGTATGGTAAAACGTTAAGTAAACAATGTGTATATGTAATGGAAATTGTTGTGGTAATAATAATAATATTTTGCAGTCTAAATAAATAACAAAATAATTTTGAAGAGGATAACAAATGAATTGTAATTATTGCAATTGGTGAAAGTAATTAAAATGTTGTATTTTTAATAATTAATTTAATTAAAATAATTTGAGATGTTTAAATATTTTTGATTGATTTGAATGTTATATAATTGAATTTTTCTAATGAATTTAAATTATTTTATGAGATGTGAATTTGATAGTAATAAATAGATAAATGTTAAATTGTTTGGTATGAAATAACACTGTTGTTGAATGTTTCAGAGGTTACGTGGAGGTATTGGTGTGTGTGTGTGGTGTGTATATTTTGTGTTTATGTCAGTAGGTGAATAAAGTACTGTAAGTATCAAATTTAACCAATTAGATAGAGTAAAATGTTTACAGGTATGAAAAGATTTTGACTCAATAATGAAAATAATTTGAGATAATTGTACTAAATAGAAACTAAAATTAAAAGGTAATAATAACTGAAATGTGATGTAAAATAAATGTTAATAATAAATTTGAAATTTTGAGGAATCTAATTCCAGACAAGGATAAATAATGAAATGATGATATATAAAAGAGTTAATGAAAAATTTCAAGTAATAATGTTTATAAGTTTCTATACAAATTATTTAAAAGAGAATTGTTTGTTTAATGTATGCTAAAGATCAAGGTAAATGTCTAGTTGTTTATTATGTTATGTAATGTATTATACAAGATGTGTGGGTAATTTTGGGGGGTAGAGTGGTGTTTATAGAAGTGATATTATAATGGAATGTAGGGACTGCTATCGTAGAAAGATTTAGTTTAGTTATTAGTGTGCTATCGCTGTGGTGGCATGTGCCACATTAGATAGCGGAAAGTGTTGGGGGTAATAGAGAGTGTTACCTCCATCGGAGGCCAAAATGGCGTAAATGCACGGCACACCCTTTTTTACAATTTTATATTGTACCTTGATAAATTACCGTGCCGTGCAGTTAAATGATGATGATAACATGCCTGAAAGTAGAGTTGATTTCCCCGACTTTTCGGGCGATTACTGCCTTACCAGCACTAATCGTGGTTTTGGCTAGCGGTCAGCTATGGCCATAAATTAAGAACCTTGACCATAGCTGGCTTGAAACTGGTTTATATTAGAAATTGATGGGGGGTGAAACTAGGGGAAATCCCGGAAACTATGGAACAGCGGCTGCCACTCTGTTCGAGTAGGAACAGCAAGGCCAGGTGGTAGACCCGCATTAAGGGTGTGTAATTATGTTACAAAAGATATGTTGATGTCTAAATCTTTCAAATGTAACGCTGAAGCAAGGACACGGAGATGACAAATTCCTCCACCTATGCCATCCTTGTGGAAGCACATGGGCGCCACAGTCCAACAGAAAAAAACAATAGTGTGTGTGGCTGGGTGGTTGCTCAGGGGAGCAACGAATTAAAATTTTGTAACCTAAAGATGATAACTCGCTCTTGCACTAATTAAATAATTGTATTATGATTTGATAAATAGGTGTTCATATGTTTATTATACTGTGTTTATTCTGTCTCATAAATGTATTATTTTATTGTGTTAGAGATAAGGATTGATAAAATGTGTAATTTATATAATTTTGAAATGTGGTTATAACCAAGTAAATACCTAGACCGACCGGCAGGTGGTTTACCTAATTGTAGCAGAGTCAGAAAAGGGGGAAACAATGAAGCGATGTAGATGTGTACTAATTATATGTAGTATGTTAGATATAAGGATTGTAAAAATATGTATTTCATATAACTGTAGAGTGCATCTGTAGTAAGGTTATTCACCTTGCTAAGAAAATCAGCTGATCCGCTGTAGAACGTCACATATAAATTATTTGTAAATTTCCAAGGTAATTAATGTTTGAATAGTGATTTTAATGTGTTAAAAGATTTTGATTTAAATGATGAAAATAATTTGATATAGTTGAGAATTTTAAATGATTTGTGAAAGATAGTAAAAGGTAGTTTTTGGGTGATTACTGTTTTGTTGGGACATGTAAATCGGTCCATGTTGAGTTTAAAGTGATAATAGAGAGAGTAATATTGTTGTGAATTAATGTAATGTAGAATTTGAGATGTAATGGTGACACAGTAGCTATGGGGAATATATGTGAAGTGTTGATTGATATATATTGATGTAATAAGTAAATGGAGATATTTTGTTGTAGTTGAAGTGATGTAATGAGAATGGTAATTAGTTGATGGGAATTTTGTAAGAGGGGGTGGTGTGGTAGGAGTCCACAACAAAAGGGTTGGGACGGGAAGGGACCGTTTAGCGCCGGAAAGGGCCGCCTAGGTAGAATCCAGGGGCCAAATAAGGGAATGAGCTTTTGGGAGGGAACACACATCCTGAGTACAAAGGGTTAGAGAGTATTTTTTTTTTATATAAGGGTAGAGTGATGCGAATTGATTTGAGTAGTAAGTTGGGTTTAGAAATGTTTGATAGATGTATTTGATAGAGATGGGTGTCAGGATAGTTAGAGTTGTTAGTGATATTCGAGTCAAAAGAGATTATAAATGTATACATGCCAAGTTGATACAATCAAGTTATTATGAATAATTAAATCACCCTGATTAATGGAGATTGAGAATATTAAAGAAAGAGAGTCATAGTAAGAATATAAAAGATTAATGGAAACAAGTGACAAACTTTAATAGAATTTGAGAATAAAGTAAAGTTGTAAAATGTGTAATTTTGAGCAATTTAAATGTCAATTTTATTGTTAATTATAATAATACTAAATGTCTTATTTTATTATGTTTGAAGGTAAAAATGTTAAAGATGATTAATGTATTTTATGATGTAGCCTCTGTATAACCGATGTAGGTCAAGGTTGTGGACTTGACCCAGTTTGATCAGCTGATGGGTGATGTTGTAAACTAGACCAGTTTTGGCAATGAAGTGATGCCAATTTGGTTGTTTAATTAATTTAAATAATTTTAAATTTTCTTAATATTGAGAAAAGTACATTTTAATAAATTAAAATTTTTTTTGAAAAAGAAAAAAAACTTTTTGATTTTTTTTTGTGCCTGCCAGCTAATTATGTTTTGAATTTGGATAATGTTATTGTTTATGTGTATTGCTAGGGGTTTATTGAATTATATTGTTTAGTATGTATGTATAATCACATGTTAGGATAAATGAATTCACGTTTTAATTAGATGTTCAATTTGTTGGTTTTTCTGAGTATTAATAGTAATGAAGAGAATTGATAAATGTAGATAAAATGTTTTTTTGGTTTTGATGAAAATAATAATAATATAACAATCTGATTTTGAGCTTAAAAGAATTGTGAATCTAAAGATAAATATTTTGTGATTTTTAAATGATGAGTTTGTTTATAAGATATTATGAGAGTATGTATGAGCCCAGTAACTGCTAAAGGCAGCCCAGTGTGCATGATAAGGGGGAACATATCGGTTGAGGATCTGGTGTGGTATAAGACCAGGGGTTTGGATTTTGGGGTGGCATGTTAAACGGTTAGGTGCGCTGTGGTGCATGTCTGTGTGATTTTATGGTGTTGGGATCTCGTATAGAGAAGTCCAGTGATCTCGTTCGGATGCGGCCATAGTCGCCGAGCCAGGGGGGTTGTTTACCCATGATGTATCAGAACAAATGGGGGTTTGTTGGCACCATATCCTCACCGGTCCTCTTAGGGGTTTTAGCAATGAGATTTCTTCTGTTTCGACAGAAGACCTCTCATTGGGGGGGTATTGTAACGGGGCAGAAAAGGGGGCTTTCTATTTTATTAAATCTGAGTGTTATTTTATTAAAGATTTTAAATTCATTTTTCATCTGTGGGGACAGCCACGTGTTTGAGTAGAAGCGTAGTTTCGAACAAAGGAACTGTGGCGAAACAATTGTAAAGGAATGTGCGGGTGACACAATTCTTAGAACTTTGCGGCTGTGTGACATCTACGCCCAAACGCACTAACCTCGGCGGCGCGCATACCCACACTAAGCCAAAGGCGCAAGATGGCTTAGAGATAAATTTTGTTCTTACACGTGGTCTGAGGCGGCGGATGTAAGTTTAAGCCCAGCCCATATTTGTGACGTCGACCAGTGAGGACACAATATCGTCGACGTCTAAGACACGAAAAACACAGGTGTTACTTGAACAGCTACCAAGACTTTGACGACGAAGAAATTTGATTGCAGCCAAGGCAGTAATGTCCGGCATCATGTATGGGCAGTCCACGAGAAACCACAACACCTAACGGACGCAAATAGTGCTGCGTGGACCCGGTCGGCCTAAACTTTATAAAACATGTAGAACTCAGTCTAATACAGCTATTATACCGGCCGGGATCCAAGAAAATAACGGGCGCACTAATTTAAAACAGATGATGTGCAGCTATAGAACAAAGTGAGCTAAACTTGCGAACTACGAAGCACATGGCCAAGGCAAGATAACATCGGTTGGGTAATCCCGCGTAATAATTCATTTGTAAAATCAATCAGTGAATGTAAATATTGGGGTTGAATAAAAAGTGGTAAAGATTTTAAATTAATAGTGTGAATGTGAGTGCGGGCAGACTGGGCTGTTTTATGTAAGTATAAGATGAATATTTAAATATGTTAATATAAGATGTTTCACTAATATTTAAGGAACTTTTAATTTGTTTTGAATTTTGGTAAAGAATATGTCATGATTAGAGAACAATACAAAAATGAAATAATTAAATATTAAGAACTGTTTTAATCTCTTCACAAAATGCGAGTTGCGTCAGTTATTGATATAACCCTACAATCATGCTTGCATCCCAACGTTCGTGTGACGTAACTCTGGGCTGAAAAAAGATTTTTAAGGTAAGTGAAAAAGTGGAATAATTTAATTTATTTATTTGTATTTGTATTAAATTAGAGTATCACAATGTGATCACCAGAGTTCACAGGTATTAACCAACAGCAGGCCAGAGTTTCTTGGGCAAGACCGTTGACGAAGAAACGAATAATAATTATTCCACTGTTAACTTCAAGAGAGGGCAGATGAGCTCTGTATAACAAAACATTTAATGTTAAACAAGGAATCAGTTTTTGAACGAGTAGAACAGTATAAACAACTGCAAATCAAAGTATTAAGTACCATGTAAAAGAAATGAATAAACTAACTGCCATTAACGGATGAAAACACCAAGAAATAGAAAACCTTCGATCACTAAAAGTGAAGGCAAAATTCGAACACGTCTGTGTGGGTGAGATTACTTGAGTTTATAAATAACCTACAACTAGGAAACACAACACTCAGGTTAACTCAACAAACACCAACAAACCGAACACAAGTGACGACAAAAGAAATAAACTTAAATTAAAACTGTGAACACATTAAAAATCATTTATTCCCAAAAAGGACGGTGTGAGGACATTTTCAGATAGCGTTGTCAGTTGACTACATCAGCGGCCATTTTGTCCGTCACACTGCTAACCCTAGCGGACAAAAAATTCGCCGTTACCTAGCAACCAAACTTTATTTATTGTAATACTAGTTAATAAGATTTTAATTTTACCTACATTTGTGATGTATTGTACTTGTTATTTGCATTTCTGACTTCCATAGTAGTCTTAAAGAACCCAGAACCCTGTTATTTTTTATAATTTTTTTAAGTTAATGTTTAATAAAGTTTGTATACTTGTACAATCGAATTGAGCACCCGAGTCGACCCGACTATGACCTTGTTCGACCAAAAGGTAGACTATTTTAGTCTTGAATAAATAAAATACGAATAAATGTCGTCAATCTGATCAAAAAGAGTTGTTATTTGTAGAAATATTAAATCAGTTTCAGAAAAATTACAGGCAGCAGCAAGGAGTATGGACAAACGAACGGGCCAGACTGCGTAACCTGCGAACAAGACGTCCAGCCGGTCGAAGCTGAAATCGATTTCCGCAACAAGGCGGTTTTTACCCTTGCAGATAAACTTTTTTTTCAATTCTTTTTCACTAAACAAATACAAATCGACACTTTATTTTCGGCAACGTTACACGTTTTATTACAATATATATAATTACTTTACCTCAAGATGTTTTTTTCCTTATTTGAGACATGTTTTGGGAATCCTATTGTTCCCATCCTCAGCCTTTTTAATTTTGAAATCTTGTGGAGTACTTACTTGTATTTTGGTTGGTTGGTTGTTCTGGTTTCCTGTTGGTTTTGGTATTTTAAACTGGTATTATTGTGTGTGACTGTGGAGTATGTATTACAACACAATGATGTTGAGTGCTTTGAAAATTGTGTCACTGATTTGTATTTGTTCAGGTATTAGTTTGTTTTGTGTTTGTATATTTGTAAATTTTCCCGTATGTTCATTATGGTGCCTTTGTGTAGTATGTGTTTTATTAGTGTCATGTTGGTTATGTCTGGGAATTAATGTCCTATGTTTATTGCATGTGTGGCCAAATTAGAGTTACAGTAGAACTTCATTTATCAAACTAACGAGTCCCAGATGTAATTCGGATATACAGAAATTCGGATAATTGGGACAAACATAAGAAGAAGGTTATGTTGTGAAAGAAAATGCAATAATTGCTCAAAAATCACTTTTGTTATTTTTATTACATGAATACAGTATCTTAATAAGAACCAGGTCACACGGTTTTGCAACTGTTTACATGTACTACAAAAAAATTAAAAATAATACTCACACAATTTATAATTTTTTAGTTGACCATGTCAAAGTTAATTGTTTTAATGTAGAAACTCGTTTGCGTGCAGCCAGGTCCCGCAATCGCTTGACGGAAGGAAGATGCACATGGTTGCATTCACGCTGCCGTTCCATCCACTTTAAGGCAATGTCAAAACGAGCGAATACCTCACTCGCCGTAGGTTCCTTTTCCAGTTCAACTGAAGCAACGCTGTCATTGCATTCGTCCATCTGCTGAGATTTCATCGTTTACCATCATCGTCCAAAATTTTATATCCAGGGTCTGGTGAATCACACTGCAAACTCGTTTATGTCGTCCACATCACACTCAGAACAGCCAGGAATTTTTTACAATGATTTTCTGGAGGATGTCTTCAGTTGATACAGCTTCATTTTCTTCGACACTTTCTTTTGCTCTTTTTCCTCTTCCTTCTTGTTAAGTGCCTCTTCTTTTTCTTCCTGAATTTGTTGTTTTGTCAAAATTCCATTAATTTTATTCCATGTCATTTCCTGATATCGATTCGGATAATTGGCGATTTGGATAACTGGAGTTCGGATAAACGGAGTTCTACTGTATATATTTCTGTTTTCTTGTATGCGTTTAGATGGTCAAAATAATGTTTTCCAGTTGTTTTTTTACTTCCATGTTGTTTGTCCTATGCAACATTTACTGCAATCTTGGCATTCAATTTTGTATATACCATTATTTGTTGTATTATCTTTGTTGTGTGGGTTATTTAGTTTTTTAAATTATTTTTATTACTTTTGTATGTTATTTTAATGTCTGTGTTTTTACATAGTTTTGTTAGCTTTATCATCTTATTATTTATGTATGTAAATGTGGCCCATTTTTTATTGTTGTTGTTATTTATGTGTTGTTCATTTTGATCTGTTTAATTGTCCAGTTTTTATTTTCTACTTGATTTTATTTTCTATTTTGTTTATACAGTAAACCCTCGATTTAACGGACTAATTGGGGCTGAGGGGTGTCCGTAAAATCGAAAGTCCGTTAAATCGCAAATTTTGTTTTTTGAGGATATATTTAAATCAAATAGGCCTATAACACTTGAAATTTTAATACTATTAATATCATGCAAATACCGTATTGTTCCAAATACAAGCCGCACTTTTTCTCCTAAAAACATGGTCGCTAATTTGGTATGCGGCTTGCATTCGCACGCTAACGAAATTCGAAGTTATACCTGACTTCTGTCGGGACGAACGCTTTTGGTATCTATGAGTTGTTTACTGCCTAAGCAACAGCAGTTTGCCTGGCTGTAGTTAACTCTGGCGTTATGATTTATGACTACAACCGAATGTTTTAACAGCAAACTGAAGAAAGAATAGGAAGATAAAGTGTAAGTGCGTGCGCACACGCGCGTGTTCGCACCCTTCTGTAGGCAGCAAGACAAAGGATGAGTAGAGGGGTGTGAGTAACATGTTTCTAAATAACGGGTAAACTACCAGTATGGTTTTCTATTGTAACAGCGACAACATCGCTTAGCTGTACTTTGTTTTCATTCGGCGTTTTTGTAGTGCGTTTGCGGTATGAGTGATATTGTGGAGACTAAAGGCACGCAGTCAAATCAAATTAAACGTAACCCGTACGATGCGAATTATAAATTAATTGTGATACAAAATGTCGAAAAAACATACAATCGCGAAGCCGCAAGGAAATTCGATATTGATGAATCCTGTATTCGACGATGGAGAAAACAGAAGGAACGACTTTTAAATGCAAATACTGCGCGACGAGCATTCGCGGGACCTCAAGTTGGGCGTTTTGTAGCAGTAGAGTCCAGCATCTGTTAATACATATGGCTTTTAAAAAGGCAAGGACTCCCTGACACTAGACATGTTTTAAAATTAAAAGCTTTACAAATCGCAGAAGAATTAAAAGTTTCCGGTTTCAAAGCCAGCTTCGGGTGTAAAAGACAAATGATGCGGTGAAATGGATTTGCGCTTAAATGACGTACGTCACTCGCGCTAAAACTACCGAGTGACTACGAAGAAAAACTCCTACAGTATCAGCGGTTTGTCATTCATTTACACAAGAAGCATAATTCTTCACTTGAACACATGGGAAATGCCGATGAAACGCCCGTATTTTTTATTTACATATATTTACTGTGGACCAAAAGAGAACCAAATCTGTAACAGTAAAGATTATGGGAAATGAAAAGTTACGTGCCACTGTAATGCTTGCTGTATTAGCTGATGGACGAATATTTCATAGTGAAATAAGATGCATATCAGTGTATATTGTTCAGTGTTAGTCGTCGTGATGTCTTCCACTGAACGTGTGCGACGCCTGCGTCAACGACAACGCAAAGACAGGGATCGTGAAGAATTAAATGAATTCTTGATGAATACACCGTTGTCATCAAATACAATTGAAGATGAGAAAATTTGCGTGTTTCAAAACAAGAAACAAGAAGAAAAGAAACGAAAGAATGCTCCGATAGCCAAGCAATATTGCCAGAACAGGAGAGTCTGCAGTTTATGCACATTTTTTTTTCCGTTAAATCCGAAGTCCGTTAAACCGAGGGTTTACTGTACTATTTTTATTGTATCCATTTTCATAAGCAATCTTTGTTTGTTTCCTGTTTGTATAGGGGTATTTTGTACATTCTGTTAAATAGTGAATAGAAAGCTGCCATTTTATGTTGTGGTGGGTGGTCAGAACGGTTAGGTATAATAATGTTAGTGGAGGTTGGTTTTCTGTATATTGCATATTGTAGATGGTTATTGTTTCTTGTGATGGACTTTAGAATGTACAAAATACCCCTAAATAAAGTATTTGAATAAAGTTAGTACCTTTGATGATGGAAAAAGTTATTGAAGTACAGTTAAATATAATTGAAAATTTATACTGGTAGGAGAAAATAAAGAATACAAGTATTTATGGGTGAAAATTACAGGAAATGGGAAGCAAGATAAAGAAATAAAATCCTGTGGGATAAGCGAATTATAGCAAAAACTAAAACCAAAGTATTTAAAACCATTGTTAGAAGTATCATGACTTACGGCTCAGAAGTTTGGACTACCCATAAACACACGAGAACAAAATTAGTGGTAGTAGAGATAGATTTTTGGAGACGTTCGGCAAGAGTATCCAGACATGAGAAAATTAGAAATGAAGTTATTAAGGACAGAATGAATGTGAAAAATTCAATTGTTGATTTTTTTAAACTAAAAAATTACAATGGTATGGACACACAAAAAGAATGGCACAGGACACAGGAAAGGTTGCCAAGAAGGGTTATAGAACGGACCCCACCAGGAAGAAGGAAAAGAGGAAGACCACATATCATCTGGATAGAAGAAATTCAGACTACATTGAGCGGAAGAGAAATTGAAGATCTTTGGATGGGCAAGCCTCAGTGGAAGATGAGAATTCAATCAATACTGTAATCTTTGGTTCCAGAAAATGTGTAAACATTGTACAGCTGGAATAATAATAATATGGGAAAATAAAATGCTGCGGAGTCTTAGAGCAAATTTATAATAAAACATTTGTTATAAAAACTGTTAATAGTTACTATTACTACCTTGGCAAGATTTGTTGATTTTCCCACACCATTCACACCGCAAAATGCCATAATAAAAGGACGACCTTGTTTTTTGGCTTCCAATGCATCTCTCAGGATGTCAATACGTCGTTTTGGAGACAAAATTTGTACAAGAGCTTCAGTTAAAGTTGATTTCACTGTTGAAGCTATTGTGTCAAATGTGCCAATCACCTGAAACATACATTTACTCTTACATGAGGATCATATCACATAAATTTTACTTGTCACATCTACTATACTAGCAAGAAAAGAAAGCATTTATCTGATGTTTCATATATCATGTGAAGAAGAATCATTGGACATAGATAATATTATTTATTTAGAAGAGCATAGTAGTGGAATGTGTATTCTGCACAGTAGTATGTTGTTTAAATATATTGAAAACTTTCTCAAGTGAAACTTACTTGTATACCCCCACTATACCTTCCAACCAACAAACGTTACTAGGTACTGACAGTCTGTCGCAAAGCTGAAGAAGACGAACACGACGCCGAAACGCGTTCTACATACAAAACAGACAAGTAAGTTTCACTCGAGAAAGTTTTCAATATATATAAAGTGTAGTGCAGTGAAAGAAGATGATGAACAAACAAGACAACTAGTATGTTGTATCTACAAATAGGTTAGTGCTTACTGTGGTGTGAAGGTATGCGTATCAGATGTGAATGTTTGATATTTTAATTTTGAGCTTCTAAAACAATATAGTTGGCAAATTTACAGTTACACTGTAGTTGAACATTTGCATTCGATTTAGTTACTTTGTGTTATAATATCCTTTCTGTAAACTGTTACCTATAGTGCACTAAGCCATTTGTGCGGGCTTAGTAATTTTTAAACTGAAAGAATTAAATGAAATAATAAAATAATATTATTATTACATTATTAACTCAAACATGAGACAAAACTGAAAGTGTACAAACTCATCGAGAGAAGGAACCTTCTTCCCTCGCCTGATAGTGTCATTGTGGCAGAATAAAGAGCTGTGCCCGTGCTGCTGGCAGGTATAATACTACTTCGTACTAGGTCTTCTTCTTCTTCTCCACTTCAGGAATTAGGTCGTAGACCTGTTGCGCCCTCTGGCCGTGATAGAACTCACGCCCCACCCCAGCCAGAGAGATATGAGCCGCCAACCTTTTAACCCACGCCCGGGAGCAAGCCGTGCGGTGGGGGGGGGAAGAGTGTTGTTTGTGTGTGTAGTATATATTGTGTGCTCTTGTTACTTATCTGGCCTGGGTATGCCAGAGAAGACATACGTATTATCTGTCCACATACGTGCGGGTGGACGAGCATATCGAGCCGTAATTAGGTTCGTACTAGGTCTAGACTAGTAATTAGTACTTTGTACTAGGTCTGGACTCAAAAGATTGGACTTTTACCAGCAGATGAAAGAGGAAATCTATTGAATAAAAGGTTTGATAGTTTCCTACTCTATGAATTTTGACCAGAAAGGCTTTCAGGCCTGACTCTGCCAGGGGAAAAGAGATGTTAATGCTTGCTACTGAATAGCCCTTGTACTCTAGGACTTGCCTGATTTCTTTATTAGAGACATTGGGAGGAATACCGATTATTCTACTTTCAATTCCCTCTCCTCTGGGAAAGGGTAGGTATGATAGGGAATGGAAGTGTCAGTGAGGAGTTTCTCAGTGATCCTGAAGCTTTCAAGGGAGGTTGTAGAGGCAGTTTGAGCGATTGCCCCAAGACACACAGCAATTAAGAAGTTGACTGGAGTAACATGATTCAACTGGAGGATGAGTTTGTTTCAGCCCTCAGGCTTACCGAAAATCAGCAGAGGTATGCACCAGGTTGGGGTTGCAGGGCAGGTAGCCATTGCAGGTTGCTATGTGGCAGAGTCTGGCTGAGAATGGCAGTTTGAACTTGCGGAAATGCTACTGCCTCACGGTTTCTGGCTATGCACTCTTGCCAGTGCTGGACAGCTGCTGAGGTGCAGGTACAGGAATGGATGGCTCTGTAAAGGGCAGGGAGGAAGCCTATTCAGAGGTAGCCATCAACAAGGTTAACCTATACCTCCAAGAGATAGAAGGTAAGAGCTATTTGGAGAGTTACAAATGCAGTATTAGTGACTTACTGAACACCAGACAACAGCAGGATCATACAAACACCACTAGCACTGAACACACTAAACACAAGTTATTAAGATGCCCATGTAGTCACAACATTGAATCACGCACAATTTGAAAGTTTCGCTAACTTTGAGACACAAGTAAATGAGTTATTAAATTCGAGACTGGTTTGATCCATGCTCCACAACAAGAACACAATGGAAAATTCCAAAGCTGAGAAAATGCCAAATACAGCCTACGCTTCCAACAGCTCAAGGTAGATGTGATAGAACGTGATGACAATAAGTTTTTTTGAAAGTGAAGGTTCTCTAATGCGGCATACAAAATCCTATTTAGAGACATGCTTTCTCCTTGCCAGTTCATTGCAACTGAGGCATAATTCTGGATCTGAACAGCCTCCATATGCAGGTGAGCAAAGTAATTCCTCACCGAGGGACAATTTCTTGGTCTCCTTAAAGAGAACGTGATGGCAAGGCATGCTCGGCGGCTACAAACTTCTCTGGCTGGCCCAAATGACTGTGTTCACCAATGCGGGTGTGGATGCATTGGACACTTCATGATGCCAATGTATAACCACACAAGAAAGGACACAATTCACCCCCACACAGTGACAACTGTTGGATTTTCCTGGTTGGGTTGAAGATAGTTCTAAACACCTCATCTCATCAGGAGCCTACTAATATGGTCCATCAAACCCCGAACATAGGGTAAGATGGCAAAGCTGACAAAATCTTGCAACAGCGACTCATCCGACCTACCGGATGTTGGGCTGCAACTCATCAGACTGGCTGGAGTGCTTTCCTCACTTCCACAACAGAGTAGCCATTGGCCTGCCATGTCTCCTCCATATGCCACAACTCAGCACTGATAAACCGGAGTTCACGGATCCTCTTCCCCCAGTCCAACGATATCTTCATCATTGCCCCCTTCTGTCAGTGTGTCAGCTTCCTGTATACTCTGTGTCCCAGGCTGCCATCGGTTCCTAAGGATGTCGAGGAACGCCAGCTGCCTGTCCATCTCCTTCTCCATCATAAACTGGATATGTGGGTGAACACTGTTGAGATGTCCCAGGAAATGCCCGAGCTCCTCTTCCCTGTGGCTTCACATGACTAAAGTGTCTTCCACATATCAGAAATACTGTTCTGTTTGGGTTGGGTGGCACAGATGTTATTGCCAGCTATTGGAACTATTTTATGTAGAAGTTTATGACTACATGGCTGAGTGGACTACCCATTGCAACACTGGCAATCTGCTAATACAAACTGCTGTTCCACTGGAAATAAGTAGTCGTGACCACATGCCAGAACAGAGATGTAACATCCATCAGGAACAAGTCACCAAGAAACCCCAGAACCTCCTGTATGGGAACCATTGTGAAGAGTAACACAAGTTCAGCAAGGAAGTGGAATCATGGTGACCCAACAAGAGGTAACAGACATAATCCAGAAACTGAAAAATAGGAAAGCAGGATGTGAAAATGGTATTAATAATGGATTTATAAAAATAATGGGGGCCAGCACTGGAAGAAGAAGTAACTAAACTAATTAACAAGATAATTAAATCATCTAGAGTACCAACTGATTGGAAGACAAGCATAGTGACACCTGTCTTCAAGAAGGGTAATAACAAAATACTGGGTAACTATAGAGGGATCACCTTACTAAACACGACACTTAACGTAATGATAAAGGTTTTGCAGCTATTACAACATATTAACTTTAAAGTACAGCATGTATTTAGAAATAGGTCTTGTAATGATGCATTATTTGTAATTCAACGAATAAAAGAAAATGCAACTGAGTTCCGAAAACCAGCTTTTATATGTCTGATAGATCTCGAGAAGGCATTTGATAGGGTCCGAGTGTCGGAAGTGTTAAAGATTTTATAACAACGACAAGTCCCAATCGACATTACAAAGCTAATAAAAGAGATCTACATGAACACTTCAATGAGAATAAAAGCCAATGGTGAATTATCAGATAATATACCTGTAACAAAAGGGATCAGGCAAGGGGGATTCCCTAAGGTCCTTATCCTTCAATGTAGTCATGGATGAAATTATTGAGGAGGTAAAGCATATGAGAGGATATAGGATGGGTAGAAGTGTGTTTAATATTATATGTTATGCAGACGACATTATTCTAATAGTGGAAAATGAAAATAACTACAAAGACTTGTGTTTAATTTTAACAAAGCATGCCAGAAATATAACATGAAGATGGCAGACGAGAAAACAAAATCAATTACAATTTCACATGACCCATTAACAAGAAGGATGTGGAATAAACACATATCAAGAATGATGACACAAGACTAGTAAAAAAAGCAAGAGATAGCCAACCAAAACAAAGAGGCATTGGTCGGCCAAGGAAGAGGCGGAGTGGTAGCATGTAGGACCATTGTTATAGAACAGGAGAGTCCTAACAAAAAAGTTAAAGAATAACTATATTTTTATATGTATTATTATGTTTGGCTAATTCTGCAATTTTCATCTGTTTACTATAAAATGTAAAAATGTCAATTACAGTTTTTAATGAAGGACTATAACTCATAATAATAATAATAATAATAATAATAATAATAATAATAATAATAATAATAATGCTGTATGACTCTTTAAAATATCAAATTAACATTACACATTTCCAAAATTATCATTACTGTATTACAAGTTTCAAGTTTAAAAAGTATGCATTTCAAAAACAATTTGATGAAGGCATTTTTACTTCCATGTTCTGTAAGGAAATGGAAGTATGGTGATTGCGAAAAAATTAAGTTTGAGATAAGGGTTGATTCTGATCGTACTACCATCAAAACATTAAAAAAGTCATTTTCTGAAAAGTGTGTGTGTCTGTATCTACAATTTTTGTATGGCGAACTATAACTGCCGCAAATTCAAACAGAATCAAATACTTTCTTATATGTGTCCAAGTTGTAGACAACTCTCAAGGGCTACTGATTTTGGTGAAGATCAGTTAAGGAGAAGAGGTAGTTTACCTGGAACGTTTTAAGTTTTAACAAGAGTAAAGTAGTTAATTTTGATAAATAAAGTATACTGGATAGAAGGTCATAATAATCCACTGTAGAAAGGTAGTTGAAATATCTATAAATGAAAATAGTAGTTGAAGGGGGAGGGGGTAATTTTCTGAAAATTACCTTTCTGATGTCGTATAAACTACTTCATTTTGAAGGATAAGATACCTAAGGATTATATATAATGAAACTACTACTCAATAAAAGAATAAATATCAAAAAGGGAGTTGTTCGAGTAAGGGGAGGGGTAGTTTACCTGCATTGTTTTGTATTTTAACAAGAGTGAAGTAATTAATTTTGATAAATAAGTACCCCAAAAATAAAGTCATATTAATGCACTGTAAAATGTTAAATGAAATATCTATAAATGGAGAGGTAGTTGAAGGGGGAGGGGGTGATTTTTAGAAAATCACTTTGCCGATATCAAGTAAAGTACGAGTATTTAATTTTGAAGGACAAGATAACTTAGCAATTACATATTATAAAACTATTACTCTATGAAAGTGTAAATATTAATGGTGGGGATTGGTTGAGAAGGAGGGATGATTATCTGCGTAGTTCAGTTTCTTTATAAGAATAAAGTACCTAACTTTTATAGATAAAGTGACTCGAAAATAATATTATATTAAATGACTGCCCCATAATAACAAAAATATCTATAAATAGTGAAAATAGTTTGAGGGCGGGGGATATTTTTTTTAGAAATTATCGAACCGAATTCAAGTAAATGACTTTAAATGTCAATCTTAGAACATGGAAGTCATGTGTGGTTCTCCATACCAATATTTTAATAATACATTTTAGACTTCATTTTGAACTTGACATTGTTGTAATGTGGCTTGCAATTTGCACTTACTTTATAGGAATAAAACATTTGTTGAAAATACTGAAAAAACCTGAAAGGCACCTTGTAATGACAAGTAGGCCTAGTCATTTTGCATTGATATAATTTTGTTTCATATTAACATTGAAAACATATTTTATCAATTATTATTCTATTTCATTACTTAAAAAAGAAATAATTTTATGATAATGGTCGGTCATATTGCATTCACTAGCTACAAATTTTCTCTCAGTTTTCAAACAGTAGCACCAAAAAATCTTGTTTTTTAATCATTTACGGATTACCATTTTTACTTCCATGTTCCATAAGGAAATGGAAGTATGGTGATGGCAAAAAAAAAAACGTGTTCAAGATAATTGCAGATTCTGACTGTACTACCCTCAAAACATGAAAAAAAGTAATTTTTCGAAAAGTGTGTGTGTGTGTGTGTGTAGATTTTCTTCTATGGCAAACGATAAGAGCCGCAAATTCAAACAGAATCAAATAATTTTTTGCATACAGCCCTGAATTGTAGAGTACTCAAGACCTATTGTTTTTGGTGATGATCGGTTAAGGGAAAGGGGTAGTTTACCTGCAACATTTTGTTTTAACAACAGTAATTTTTTCTATGACGAACGATAACTGCCGCACATTCAAACAGAATCAAATAATTTTTTACATATGTGCCTGAGTTGTAGAGGACTCAAGGCCTACTGATTTTGGTGATGATCGGTTACGGGGAAAGGGTAGTTTACCTGAAGCATTTTTTGTTGTAACAAGAGTAATGTACTTAATTTTGATAAATAAAGTATCCTGATAAGAAGATCTTAATAATCCATGTAGAAGCGTAGATGAAATATCTATAAATGAAGAGGCTAGTTGAACGGGGTGGGGGTAATTTTCTATAAACGAAGATTATAGTTGAAGGGGGAGGGGATAATTTTTTTTATATATGTACTATGTTATCGGCAACAAAGAAGTAGTTTGTTGTTAAAATTCCTTGCCGGCCTGTTTGGCCGTAGACCAATGTTTTCTGCAAAACCAGATGTTTCGGCAGTGCCATCGACTTCCATCATCAGTGAAAATCGAGTGCGATAACGTGAGGTGGTATACGTTAGTGACCACAGTACTGTGGTTAAGGCTGAAGCAGTAAGTAGAAAGAAGTAGTTTCTATGGAAATATTACATTTCGAAAATGATTTTAAATATAAATCTTAGAACATGGAAGTCATGTATGGTTCTCCATACCGATTTTTTTTACTTCCATGTTCCTTAAGAAAATGGAAGTATGGTGATGGCAAAAAAAATTGTGTTCGAGATTATTGCAGATTCTGATTGTACTACACTCAAAACATGAAAAAAAGTCATTTTTCGAAACGTGTCTGTGTGTCTATCTGTAGATTTTTTCTATGGCAAACGATAACAGCCGCAAATTCAAACAGAATCAAATAATGTTTTGCATACAGTCCTGATTTGTAGAGTACTCAAGACCTATTGTTTTTGGTAAAGATCGGTTAAGGGAAAGGGGTAGTTTACCTGCAACGTTTGTTTGTTTTAACAAGGGTATTTTCTGTGGCAAACGATAACAGCCGCAAATTCAAATAGAATCAAAGGATTATTGCATATAGGCCTGAATTGTAGAGTTCTCAAGACCTTTTGTTTTTGGTGAAGATCGGTTAAGGGAATAGGGTAGTTTACCTGCAACATTTTATGTTTTAACAAGGGTAATTTTTTCTATGACGAACGATAACTGCCATAAATTACAACAGAATCAACTACTCTTTTGCATACCTTTTTGAATTATACAGAACTCAAGGTCTGCTGATTTTGTTGAAGATCGGTTAAGGGAATGGGGTAGTTTACCTGCAACATTTTATATTTTAACTAGGGTATTTTCTATGCCAAACGATAAGAGCCGCAAATTCAAACAGAATCAAATAATTTTTTGTATACAGCCCTGAACTGTAGAGTACTCAAGACCTATTGTTTTTGGTGAAGATCGGTTAAGGGAAAGGAGTAGTTTACCTGCAAAGTTTTTTTCTCAGGGGTAATTTTTTTCTGTGGCAAACGATAACAGCCGCAAATTCAAACAGAATCAAATACTGTTTTGCATACAGCCCGGAATAGTAGAGTTCTCAAGACTTGTTGGTTTTGGTGAAGATCGGTTAAGGGAAAGGAGTAGTTTACCTGCAACGTTTTATGTTTTAACAAGGGTATTGTTTATGGCAAACAATAACAGCCGCAAATTCAAACAGAATCAAATAATGTTTTGCATACAGCCCTGATTTGTACAGTACTCAAGACCTATTGTTGTTGGTGAAGATCGGTTAAGGGAAAGGGTAGTTTACCTGCAACGTTTTTTTATCAAGGGTAATTTTTTTCTATGGTAAACGATAACAGTCGCAAATTCAAACAGAATCAAATAATGTTTTGCATACAGCCCAGAATTGTAGAGTTCTCAAGACCTGTTGGTTTTGGTGAAGATCGGTTAAGGGAATAGGGTAGTTTACCTGCAACATTTTATGTTTTAACAAGGGTAATTTTTTCTATGACGAACGATAACTGCCGTAAATTAAAACAGAATCAACTACTCTTTTGCATACCTTTTTGAATTATACAGAACTCAAGGTCTGTTGATTTTGTTGAAGATCGGTTAAGGGAATGGGGTAGTTTACCTGCAACGTTTTATATTTTAACTAGGGTATTTTCTATGGCAAAGGATAAGAGCCGCAAATTCAAACAGAATCAAATAATTTTTTGCATACAGCCCTGAAATGTAGAGTACTCAAGACCTATTGTTTTTGGTGAAGATCGGTTAACGGAAAGGAGTAGTTTACCTGCAACGTTTTTTGATGAGGGGTAATTTTTTTCTATGGCAAACGATAACTTCCGCAAATTCAAACAGAATCAAATAATGTTTTGCATACCTTTTTGAATTAAAGAGAACTCAAGGTCTGTTGATTTTGTTGATGATCGGTTAAGGGAAAGGGGTAGTTTAGCAGCAACATTTTATGTTTTAACAAGGGTAATTTGTTATATGATGAACGATAACTGCCGTAAATTCAAACAGAATCAACTACATTTTTGCATACCTTTTTGAATTAAAGAGAACTCTAGGTTTGTTGATTTTGTTGAAGATCGGTTAAGGGAAAGGGGTAGTTTACCAGCAACATTTTATGTTGTAACAAGAGAAATGTTTCCATGATGAACGATAACTGCCACACATTCAAACAGAATCAAATATTTTTTGGCATGCATCCCTGCATTGTAGAGGACTGAAGGTCCATTGATTTTGGTGAAGATCGGTTAAGAGATAGGGGTACTTTACCTGCAATGTTTTATGTTTTAACAAGAGTAAAGTACTTAATTTTGATAAATAAAGTATCCTGATAAGAAGCTCATAATAATCCACTCTAGAAACGTAGATGAAATATCTATAAATGAAGAGGTTAGGTGAACGGGGTGGGGGTAATTTTCTATAAATGATAATTATAGTTGAAGGGAGAGGGGAGAATTTTGTATATGTGTACTACGTAATCGGCAACAAAGAAGTAGTTCTTTGTTAAAATTCCTTCCCGGCGTGTTTAGCATTAGTCCAATGTTTTCTGCAAAACCAGATGTTTCGGCAGTGCCATCGACTGCCATCATCAGTGAAAATCGAGTGCGAAAACGTGAGGTGGTATACGTTAGTGACCACAGTACTGTGGTTAAGGCTGAAGTAATAAGTGGATAGAAGTAGTTTCTATGGAAACATTTCATTTCGTAAATTATTTTAAATATAAATCTTAGAACATGGAAGTCATGTATTGTTCTCCATACCGATATTTTTATTATACCTTATCAGAATTGTTTTTGAAATTTTGATCTGCACACTTTTTTGATATATAAACTTTGTTGTTAATAATGTTTAAAATATCATGCAAAAGCTTGCATTTCAAACTAAAAAGATAAGATGGATTCTAAGTTTTGCCTTTTTTTTTTTATTTCATGGGAAGAGGTTAACACTTTTATGAAGCAGCTGGAGAAGTGTAGATTAGACACATTAACTTTATATACTGTGTGACAAATCATATTAACATACCTATTTTTATATTATTTAACTGTACATTACCTTGCCTTCCAAGTTGGCTGCTACAGAATCACAAAGTTTTGCAGAAATATCCGCAGCTACATTTTTTGCTATCAGATGATCCTTCAGCTTCTCGAGTACAGGTTTCATGCTTTCCTGTGTTAGACACTTGCTGCCTACTAAGCCTCTATAAGTGAGAAAATGAAAGAAAATATCATTGTTCCACTCCCACATGCTTATACTTATGTTAATAAGCTACAGAAGTTCTGTACTAACAGTCTGCTTCAAAACTACAGGGGCATCAGCTAAATCTGGACAAAATTCAATTTGAATTTAACACTACACTTGACTGTTGTTGCTCAGGTAAACCAGACGTACGTGTAGATTACATGCATAACGTCGCAATAGCTGAGTTAGTGGGATTGAGTGAGGAATTCAATCAGATTCCGCAGTGCGAAATGTGATGATATTTGAAGTGCTTTGTGCTGGGAGTATGCTGACTGAATTATTCAATTCTTCAGGTACCCAAGATCGACTGTTTATGACATCTCACAAAAGTATGCGGATGCGGGGAAATCTGAACAAGGTTCTGCTAACATGGTAAGACTAAGCCATTCGAGAGAGAAGACTGCAAGGATCCCAGCCATCATCCAAAGAGCTCAAGAACTCATTTTGGAAGACCTAGGTGTGTTGCTTTGTAAATTGTCCACCACACTTGGGGTCAGTGAAGCTACCATGCATTGAATCACCAAAAAGGACTTGAGATACACATCTTATGAGATCAGGGTACAACAAATGGTGACTGAGGCTGCCAAGGCCAAGAGATTCGCCTGCTGTCTCCCAACAGTCCAGATTTAAACCCTCCTAGATTACTGTTTGGGACGTTATTGAACGAGTGTGTAACAAGTTTGGGAACCTCAATGTGGCATCCCTTCAAGCTGCTGATGAGGCAGAATTTGTGAATGTGGACAAGGAGCAATTGAAGAGGCTGTGCCCGCACTTCAGAGAAAGGATTGAGGTGTGATTGCAGCAAATAGGGGTTATACTGAATAACAGGACTCAGGAAAGATACCTTAAGTGATGTAGAAAAAAAATTTGTGAGTTCAAGTTTTCATTGAATAAACAAATTTAAAAAAATGGGTTTTGTCCAGATTTAGCTGACACACAGTATATATGAAATACCAAACACTTTAAAAAGAACCACTTCTCTTAGTATAGTGTTTTCAGTAGTATGGTAAAATCGATTTACACAACTACCAGGACAACAATATATGAGCAACAATTAACATTTATTCACACATTTTTACTTCGATGTTCCTTAAGGAAATGGAAGTATGGTGATGGCAAAAAAAAATCGTGTTCGAGATTATTGCATATACTGATTGTACTACCCTCAAAACATGAAAAAAAGTCATTTTTCGAAAAGTGTCTGTCTTAGCTTTTTTTTTCTATGGCAAACGATAACAGCCGCAAATTCAAACAGAATCAAATAATTTTTTGTATACAGCCCTGATTTGTAGAGTACTCAAGACCTATTGTTTTTGGTGAAGATCGGTTAAGGGAAAGGGGTAGTTTACCTGCAACGTTTTTTTTTAATCAAGGGTAATTTTTTTCTATGGCAAACGATAACAGCCGCAAATTCAAACAGAATCAACTACTCTTTTGCATACAGCCCAGAATTGTAGAGTTCTCAAGACCTATTGTTTTTGGTGAAGATCGGTTAAGGGAAAGGGGTAGTTTACTGGTAAAGTTTTATGTTTTAACAAGGGTATTTTCTATGGTAAACGATAATAGCCACAAATTCAAACAGAATCAAATGATTATTTGCATACAGCCCTAAATTGTAGAGATCTCAAGACCTATTGTTTTTGGTGAAGATCGATTAAGGGAAAGGGGTAGTTTACCTGCAACATTTTATGTTTTAACAAGTGTATTTTCTATGGAAAACGATAACAGCCGCAAATTCAAACAGAATCAAATAATTTTTTGCATGCAGCCCTGATTTGTAGAGTACTCAAGACCTATTGTTTTTGGTGAAGATCGGTTAATGGAAAGGGGTAGTTTACCTGCAACGGTTTTTTATCAAGGGTAATTTTTTCTATGGTAAACGATAATAGCCGCAAATTCAAACAGAATCAAATAATGTTTTGCATACACCCCTGAACTGTAGAGTTCTCAAGACCTGTTGGTTTTGGTGAAGATCGGTTAAGGGAATAGGGTAGTTTACCTGCAACATTTTATGTTTTAAGAAGGGTAATTTTTTATATGACGAACGATAACTGCCGCACATTCAAACAGAATCAAATAATTTTTTACATATGTGCCTGAGTTGTATAGGACTCAAGGCCTACTGATTTTGGTGAAGATCGGTTACGGGGAAAGGGTAGTTTACCTGTAACATTTTTTTGTTGTAACAAGAGTAAAGTACTTAATTTTGATAAATAAAGTGTGACGATTTAAATAATAAATAAATAAAAAAAAATTAATAATAAAAATATAAAAAAAAACGGAAAATGAGTAAGTACTTTAAATCACACGATTAAACCAAATAACCCTGAACTAAGTCATAATAGTAATGAAAATTAAATTAAGAAAATCTAACTAAATAAGTAATAAAAATCTGAATGTAAAAGTTAAGAATAATACAGTTAACCCTTTAGTAAATTTATCATGCGTTGACCTGTCTATTCCGGACACAACGTGCATACCGAATCGGCAGTAAATTAGAAATATCTGTAAATCGTAATGTAAATAATTAATAATTTAAAGTCACAAGTAGTAGTAATTATAATCCCTGTAAACAAGATAAGTCTAGATAGTTTATTTTGTCATCCTATAAGAATGTATTATTAATAAAGAGTTGGAACTATATTATGGCGGAGTACTCACTCCGCGTCGTTGCAATCTACCTGTTGTGACAATGCAAGAGTAACGATGCGGCTTTCAGACTGTAAACACCTCCAAGCGAGGGCTCTTCATAAAATGTTTTATTTTTTTAATTTTTAACTGAGTGTTAGCTTCCACTAAAAGTGTGGAGAGCTAGTAATATATTGAAGATGTAGTGAGGAATTTGTTAGAAAGTGTGATAATGTAAAAAGAATTAGTATATAAGGTGATGTCTCAAGTTAAATAAAAAAATGAACTCTCGAATATTGTTCGAGTAATGTAATTCAGATATTAATGTAAAAAGAAGATGCAAACTCCAGTACTACGGTGCCAGTAAATATGTGACGTGCACAACTGCAGATAGGGACGACTACCACCTACACAACACTTACCATAACCGCCGAGGATCAGCACGACTTCACGCAGCATAACATCCATCTCCTCATTAATACACCCAATTTCAATTGACGCAATAAACAGATTATAATGAACGTTCTTCCAATAATAACATGAATTTATATAAATCTAATTATTTTAATTCGCCACAAATACTATATAAGAGGAATTTTTGAACATATAATTTCCAATTAAAAGGAAATAGGAATAAAAGCAGCTGCTAGCGTAAGATTTTAAGATATATTCAAATTACCAGAGGACTTTCACCGGAAACACTACCCAGATGACTACCCCGACTAACAGAGTACAGAAGACTCACGCCCCAGGACACAGACAGAAAAAGCGTATCTAAGAGGTGACTCGGTAGCTCGTCTACCGAGAATTATGTACATTTAAAATATAAGTTTTCATACATGTCAAAGACTTTTAAAAAGACAATCTCTAAGCATTAAGTTTTAGAAAAATGTAACCAGTAATTTCTAAAATTATACGTTGTAACATTACTCTTGAGATATAACTTTTAATCCCTTAACTCAATAATACCATTCTTCAAATGGTGTTCATGTAACAATGTAACCTTCTTGATAAGTAAAGTAAATTTCAGACGTCTTTACTAGATTTAAAGAGACTCGGATCCGAGGTAAAATACACGATCTGTTTGATCGTTTGTTTGACAGAAAACCCCTTTTAACTATTTCAGTATGAGAGAAAATTTTTATGTAATGGGATATATATATATATATATATATTACATTTAATATTTATAAATAAATTAACTTCAAGATATACCTTTTTTTTCTTATTAGGAACATGTTTCGGGTACTATCTTGTACCCATCCTCAGCCTTCCGGTTTTTTTGTCTGGTGAAGTACATATGTGTTGTTGGTTGACTATTATTATTGTGGCTTCCTGTTGGCTTCTGGTATTTCAAATTGGTTTTATTGTGTGTGATTGTGGTGTATGTGTTAGTTTTTTGTGTATTTTCAATGTTGAGTGCTTTGAATATTGTGTCATGTTTTGTATTGATTTGTATTTGTTCAGGTATTAGTTTGTTTTCTGTTTGTATATTTGTAAATTTTCCCAAATGTTCATTATGGTGCCTTTGTGTGGTATATGTTTTATTAGTGTTACATTGGTTATGTCTGGGAATTCATGTCCTGTGTTTATTGCATGTGTGGCTATAAATCCAATTTAGATAGTACAAGATAGTACCCAAAACATGTTCCAAAAAAGGAAAAAAAATAACATCTTGAGGTAGATTTAATTATAAATATTAAATGTATTATATACATCAAGAAACGGACTGTAGCAGAAAGTGACTAAATTAATATAACCAAAGGTAAATAAGCCTACAGTGGAAAAAAAAACGAAAAGTGAGGTTATAAAACAAATGCAAAAACAAAAGTGTATAGTGAAAAATAGTGAAGTGAACATCAAATTAAGTGAAATCAACTACCAAATAACGGAAAACAAAACAAATCATCTCTCACATAAATATACATTAACATGTACACAAACAACATAACCACAATTCCATATAACCACATTACCAAATTATTAAACAAATTTCAAACACGAAAAAAACAACTAATGAACCCAAACATGAACATATACTTCAATAGACAATGCCAAAAATATAAATTAACACCTAAATACATCAACATAAACACAAACAACAAAAATATGACTGCACAAAAAACTATAAAACAAGCACAAAGGCTATGGATACAAAACGAAATTGATCAATTATACAGTAAGAAAAATAGCATAACACTAGACATATACAAACTACACTTAGAGCTAACAAGTTTATTACATCCAATCACTTGGAATAATAAATACAATAACATAGAAAATAAAATAAGATTTGAAAAAACAAAAAGACTTATACAATCAACAAAAAACTTA
The DNA here is from genome assembly GCA_034769895.1 of Magicicada septendecula. Classification (NCBI taxonomy): domain Eukaryota; kingdom Metazoa; phylum Arthropoda; class Insecta; order Hemiptera; family Cicadidae; genus Magicicada; species Magicicada septendecula. Next base: position 495,710,566 of record CM068368.1, read on the forward strand.
ACACATTAAAACAACAAAACAAAAATCAAGAACAAAAAAACAAAAATAAACACACATTTTACCCTCGAACCATTAACCTTCGCAATACAGAATTTAACAAAAAAGAAACAGAATATTTAAACAATATGTCAAAAACTAACATAACTCAAAATGCAAACAAAAATCTAGAAAATTTAATAGTATAAACAGAATTTGCCATTAACCTAATAAAAGACAATATACAAGAAGAAAAAAGAACAGAAGCAACACATATAATTAAAAAAATAATCACTAGCGAAATGAAAAACAAAGATAAACAAAAGAAAAACAATAAAAGAAATTAAAAATAAAGTAAAGAACAATAATTTAATAATAACTAAAGCAGACAAAAGTCAAGCAACAGTAATCATTAATAAAGCAGACTACATCAAAAAAACCGAAGACTTCATCAACAATAATAAATGCATACAACTAGATAAAAACCCAACAGAAAACTATCTTAAACAAACAATAAAACTAATAAAAACAACTAAAAACATTTTCAACAATAAAAACACAGACATATATATATAAATAATAATCCAGAACCACCTAAAATGAATAGCCTAATAAAAATACACAAATTAAACAACCCAATACGTCCATTAATCAATTTCAAAAAAGCTCCTACATACAAAATAGCAAAAATAATAGCACAAAAACTAAAAAATAACCATCTAACAAATAACCATCATAACATAAAAAATACATACGAATTAACAGACAAACTAAAAATAATAAATATAAATGAAAATACATTTTTCACATCATATGACATAACAAACATGTACACCAACATCCCAGTAGAAGAAACAATTGACATAATAATAAACAAACTTAAAGAACAAAATGAAAACAAACAATATATAACCGAAATAAAAAATAGCCTCCAACTAATACTAAAACAAAATTACTTTGAATTTAATAGCAAAATTTATCAACAGAAAGAAGGTTTAGCAATGGGATCACCATTATCAAGCATAATAGCAGAAATATTCCTACAACACAGACACCAAAATACAAAATATCATAAAATCACATGACCCAAATGGCATATGGATAAGATATGTAGATGATGGGCCATATGTATCAAATAACAAAAACACAAATGCAGAGAACATACTGAAACAAATCAATAACATACATACCAAAATACAATTCACAGAAGAAAAAGAAAAACATAACAAAATCAACTATTTAGACATAACCATCACAAGATACAACAACCACATACAATATGCAATATATAGAAAACCAACTTCCACTAACATCATTATACCTAACCATTCTGACCACCCACCACAACATAAAATGGCAGCATTTTATTCGCTATTTAACAGAATGTACAAATTCCCCTACACAAACAAGAAACTGACAAAGAAAGAAATATAATATACCAAATTGGTTATGAAAATGGATACAATAAAAATACTACGATCAAAATAGAAAATAAAATAAAATACAAAATAAAAACTGAACAATTAAGAATTAATCAAACTGAACAACACATAAATAATAACAACAACAAAAAATGGGCCACATTCACATATATAAATAATAAAATGACAAAACTAACAAAACTATTTAAAAACACACATATAAAAATAGCATACAAAACTAATAAAAATAAATTACAAAATCTAAATAGCTCACACAACAAAGATAATACAACTACCGGCATATACAAAATTGAATGCCAAGATTGTAATAAATGTTACATAGGACAAACAAAAAAACAGCTGAAAAAACGTTATTTTGAACACCTAAATGCATACAAAAAACCAGAAATATATAAATCCAATTTAGCCACACATGCAATAAACACAGGACATGAATTCCCAGACATAACCAATGTAACACTAATAAAACATATACCACACAAAGGCACCATAATGAACATTTGGGAAAATTTACAAATATACAAACATAAAACAGAAAACAAACTAATACCTGAACAAATACAAATCAATACAAAACATGACACAATATTCAAAGCACTCAACATAGAAAATACACAAAAAACTAACACTTACACCACAATCACATACAATAAAACCAATTTGAAATACCAGAAGCCAACAGGAAGCCACAATAATAATAGTCAACCAACAAAACATATGTACTTCACCAGACAAAAAAACAGGAAGGCTGAGGATGGGTACAAGATAGTACACGAAACATGTTCCAATAAAGGATAAAAATAACATCTTGAGGTAAATTTAATTATAAATATTAAATGTATTATATATATCAAGAAACGGACTGCAGCAAAAAGTGTGTGTATATATATATATATATATATATATATATATATATCATTTGTTAATAAAGAGATGTCATCTTGTTACATATTGAAGTGAGTGCATAAATCAGTTAAATTACCTTCCCTTGTGTCCTATAATGAGAGTAATTATTATTGTTCTAAGTGTTATGTTGATTTTCAGTTTGTTACAACGTAGGCAGCCTGTATAATTGGCTAGCGTCAATTATCACGGGTTCCCTGGATTTATAACGTAGCCTGGAACTTTATAAAAGTATCCTGATAAGAAGATCAGTTAATGGAAAGGGGTAGTTTACCTGCAACATTTTATGTTTTAACAAGGGTAATTTTTTCTATGAAGAACAATAACTGCCGTAAATTCAAACAAAATCAAATATTTTTTTGCATACCTTTTTGAATTATACAGAACTCAAGGTCTATTGATTTTGTTGAAGATCGGTTAAGTGAAAGGGGTAGTTTACCAGCAACGTTTTATTTTTAACAAGGGTAATTTTTTCTATGATGAACGATAACTGCTGTAAATTCAATCAGAATCAAATAATGTTTTGCATACCTTCCTGAGCTATAGAGATCTCAATGTCTGTTGATTTTGGTGAAGATCGGTTAAGGGAAAGGGGTAGTTTACTGGCAACATTTTATGTTTTAACAACGGTAAGTTTTTTTTGACGAACGATAACTGCCGCACATTCAAACAGAATCAAATATTCTTTTGCATACGTTCATCAATTGTGACAGACTGAAGGCCTGTTGATTTTGGTGAAGATCGGTTAAGGGAAAGGGGTAGTTTACCAGCAACATTTTTTGTTTTAACAAGGGTATTTTCTATGGCAAACGATAACAGCCGCAAATTCAAACAGAAACAAATAATTTTTTGCATACAGCCCTGAATTGTAGAGTTCTGAAGATCTATTGTTTTTGGTGAAGATCGGTTAAGGGAAAGGGGTAGTTTACTGGCAACATATTATGTTTTAACAACTGTAATTTTTTTATGACGAACGATAACTGCCGCACAGTCAAACAGAATCAAATATTTTTCTGCATGCATCCCTGAATTGTAGGAGTCTGAAGGCCTATTGATTTTGGTGAAGATCGGTTAAGAGAAAGGGGTAGTTTACCTGCAACGTTTTATGTTTTAACAAGAGTAAAGTTACTTAATTTTGATAAACAAAGTATCCTGATAAGAAGCTCATAATAATCCACTGTAGAAATGTAGATGAAATATCTATAAATGAAGAGGCTAGTTGAATGGGGTGGGGGTAATTTTCTGTTAATGAAAATTATAGTTGAAGAGGGAGGGAAGAATTTTTTATATGTGTACTACGTTATCGGCAACAAAGAAGTAGTTTTTTGTTAAAATTCATTCCCGGGCTGTTTAGCCGTAGTCCAATGTTTTCTGCAATACCAGACGTTTCGGCAGTGCCATCGACTGCCATCATCAGTGAAAATCGAGTGCGAAAACGTGAGGTGGTATACGTTAGTGACCACAGTACTATGGTTAAGGCTGAAGCAGTAGAAAGAAGTTGTTTCTATGGAAATATTTCATTTCGAATATGATTTTAAATATAAATCTTAGAACATGGAAGTCATGTATGGATCTCCATACCGATATTTTACTTGTTCATAAATTTTTACATGACTGTAAATGTTGATATGATTTACCTGATGTAACTAATTTATATAACATCATGACCTCAAAATATTTTTTCTTAATAAGATTATTCCTTTGTAAGTAACTTGTTGAGTTTCCTGCAGGTCTCCTATATAATATCTTCAAATAAATACACTGCAAGTAGATTTATTTTCACCTGACGCACGTTTCACTTACAATACAGCTAAAAGATAATCGAATTTACTTCGATTCTGTTTTCGATTGTTTTAATGTTTATGTAGTAGCTACTTATTATATATTTAATGTTTATTCTATTATTCTAATAAATGTATGATTTTAAATAAATTGTCTTGTTTTGTTTTTATTTATATCTGTTCTTTAATTAATAGATTATTATTATTGTGTTTGTAAATATTAAGATTTTCCCAGATATTCATTTTGTTACCTTTTTGTACGTTTTTAATTAATTATTAGTTTGTTTTGTGAACAAACATTTACCTGAACAAATACAAATCAATACAAAACATGATACAATTTTCAAAACTCAACGTCGAAAATACACGAAATATTAATATATACACCACAATCACACACAATAATAACAATTTAAAAAACCAAAAACCAATTGGAAGCCATAACAACCAACCAGCACACAGGTACTCCACAAGATTCAAAATTAGAAAGGCTGATGATGGGATCACTAAGGATCCCGAAACATGTTCCAAATAAGGGTAAAATAACATCTTGAGGTAAAGTAAATATAAATTTTAATTATATTATACACATCAAGAAATAGACTGTAGCAAAAAGGGTTTGAACACACACACACACACACACACACACACACACACACACACACACACACACACACACACACACACACACACACACACACACACACACACACACACACACACACACACACACACACACACACACACACACACACACATTAAAATAGCATACCAAAGTAATAAAAATAATTTACAAAAACTAAATAACCCACACAACAAAGATAATACAACAACGAATGGTATATACAAAATTGAATCCCAAGATTGCAATAAATGTTAAAATGTTATATAGGAAAAAAAAGTTATTTTGAACATCTAAACGCATACAAAAAACCAGAAATATATAAATCTAATTTGGCCTTACATGCAAAAACACTGGACATGAATTCCCAGACATAACCAACAAAGACACTAATAAAAGACATACCACACTGTAACTTTATTTATTCTTCGGTATATTTATTTATTCAAATTAAGTTAACAACTTCCACTTACCTTACGACTTGGATCTGGCCGGATCTCGTAGTGGAGGTAAACCCATTTCGTTCGACGAACTATGACAGCACATAAAACGAACTAAGGTTTTGAAAGAATTTTAACTCGCAATTTCGTGGAAGAGAAATTAGATTTTTCTTTAATTAATCTAAATTATTGACATTATAAATCTTCGTGCGACATGTTACGCAATTATTATACCTTACTGACTACATCTTACCTTATCGTTTATACAGACACAAACAATTATATATTTCACACATAAACACTTAGACAGCAATTGGTAATTCCGTTTTCAAACCCCAATTACCAGATTCAATACATAATTTTTATAGCACTACCGATAACGCTTTCTTCGGTGACCTCGTGGCCAACCCGCGGTAGATTGAAGATGTCTATGAAAAAGACGAAAATGAATTCCAAATTTGAATGTTAGTGTTCTATACTCCTCCCATCCTATCACTGCTTTTTAAAAGAACTGTTTTACTTTCATTATTGGAAACTAACGATATTATACGAGCGTATTGAGCTCGCGTGTCGGCGCCGACACAGTCAGAGACGAACTGGGCAATGTGCTTCGTTGAGTCGCGGGAAATGAGCAGTCACGGCCATCAGGTTTTAGTCGCCGCTTGTGCTTAATTGTGGTGGCATAACCACTTTATGCATGGACTATAGCTGGTATATGTGTGGTACCAGAGTACAATATTGGCTTCTGCTCTGCTGACGTCATTGATAGTAAGCACTGTCTTGGCAGTATTTCCGGGAGATCTTGTAGAGACGACGAATATTTTTTACACTCTGGCCATCTTGAGTTTTTAGTCAGAGCGTCCTTTTGAGCGCGCTTGCGTGGGTATTCGCGCCTGTGCGTCGACACACTTGCAAAGTTCTTAGAATTTTGAAGGGGGCAAATTCTTCAGCCGCATTGCTCAACAACAAACTGCGTCTCTGCCTTTGTTTCAAACTGTTGCTTAACACTGTTCTGTTACACAATGGAAATAACGTTGCCATGCGTTCTGTGAGAATGGAATGAATTTCGTTACACAATAATTTTCATAACTCCTTTTTTACAAGCCCGTCCAAAATGAAAGGAATAAAAATATAAATGCCCCAAACTGTTAAAAATAAAAATACCCAAAAATTGACACGCTACAACACAAAGGCACCACAATGAAGATGGGGGAAAATTTACAAACACACAACCACAAAACAGACTAATTCCAGAACAAATACAAATCAATACAAAACAGACACAATTTTCAAAGCACTCAACATCGAAAATACTCCAAAAGCTAATATATACACCACAATCACACACAATAATACCAGTATAAAAAACCAAAAAAATCAGTATGGAGAACCATACATAACTTCCATGTTCTAAGATTTATTTTTAAAATAATTTACTTGAATTCGGTTCGATAATTTCTAAAAAAAATATCAGAGGGTTCATTCCCTAAAGACGAAAAGTCTGTCTATGAACCATTCCTCTGTAAACACGTGCAGTTATACTGGCCAGCGATCCACAGGAAGGAAATCACTGTCCACGCTGGACACCTTTTCGGCTTGCACGCATTGTGTTGACGTGGGCTTCGGCACTTTCCATTTAAAAAGCGTGCAAACGTAAGAAATAAACATGAGTGAGGCCAGAAATAACGCAAATTGTGTGTGTGTGTGTGTGTGTGTCCTGCCTGCCTTTTTATTGCGGTAATCACAATAATAAAACTTTGGAAACGTAAACATTACATAATTGAGATATGCTTGCCTGCCAAGAACAATATATTTTCACTCGCACATGATTTAAATTAAAATGAAAAGAAATTATAATTTTATTGCCTGGCAACAAAATTATTTTATTTTAAACAATTACCATTGTTTGAAAAAGTTTAAATGAATTTTCAAGTACTTTACTCTGTAACGGTACGAAATTGTAGGGCCAAGATAACATTTTAAAATTATATTCTCCATGCAGTCATTGTTCACCCTTGTAGAACCCCGAGTTAGTCAACCAGATAGGCTGTGTTTATTACAGAACAAAACGTCTATGTTTTGTCTCCGCACTCAAGCAACGTAGACCGATTGTGAAATAACACCTAACTTCGCATCAGCCGTGAATCACGGAAGAAAGTAATGTAACTCCAGATTGCATCAGGCGGCAAAAATATTGCTAAACCTTCCACCTACGTTAAGGCGCTCTTTTAACAGCACCAATGGGAGCATATATTCACGATCACGTGACCAAAAAACACTGTGTGCTCAATTTTAGCGAACTAACGCCAGTTCAACTGTAACTCTGACCGCGCGGTCATCACCTAAGTGCTCGAGCAACATAAAGTCGGCCGACAAAATGTTATAAAAGTGGAATTTAAAACTCAACTAAAATATGTTAAACTAAATAAGTCGGAGTATACCGTGACAGTGAATATATTCATAAATAACAGTTCGGAGTGATGAGTGACACAGTGAGTAACACGTGACGGTGGTGAAGGGGTCTGGAACGCCGTGGACTGGTTAAGTACCTTTCAGAAACAACTAAATCAATTTTATAACTATACAAAATACTTGTAAATACAGAGCTCTATTAACAGGGGTTAGAAAATAAAAATGTAAAAAAGAATGAAAGAGAGTGTGACAAAGTACTGGGTCATTATTAAGGTTAAGAAAATTGTTAGAGTCAGTTAAGAATAATAATCATAAGAATTGTTTCATTACTGTTTGATATACCGGTACAGATAACTTTATATGTTGTTTATGCTCAACGAAACAAAAAACTTTTAATCAATGTAGTAATCAACCAACCTAGAATTTGATACGTTATGTCATAACTGTAAAACATTACATTAAATAAAATTCAAATAAGTTGTTTTAGCCAGAAGAAACTGTGTTATTATATTTTGTAACTCAAACCCAGGTAACCTGTCTGCAGCTGTTTTCGTCTGTACGACTCTGGACCCGAATTTAAAGGTAAAAAATTAATTAATTATTGATGTTACAAATTGAGCAGTTACATTGGCCCCGAACTAGGGACCCGAGTTATATAATTTTCCGTAAATAGTGAGTAGTTACATTGGCTCCCGTAACAGTGGCGCGAGTGTAGGTTACAACTTACATTCACCAGACCTAACCAAGGCTGCAGAACGGGTTATTTGGAGGTGAGGGCGTAAATAAAGTAATTTTAGAATGGAGAATGAAAATATGTTAACTGAGCCGGCCAATAAAGGCGACTCAGGAATTCAAACGAGTGCAAATAATGATGAAGTCAGCTTCACTGACAGTAATAGCCAGTCAGTTTGATTAACAGAATCAAAAATAATGAAAAATGTCGAACATCAATCGACACCTATCCAAGGTAAAAAATCTGACGATAGCTATGAAATGTTTAAAGTAATACAAGCAATGATAGAAAAACAGAGTGTAAAGTTAGATGAACAAAAAACCGAAATTAGCGTAAAATTTGATGAACTCAAAATTGACATCAATAAAGTACAAATCAAGTGTGAGAGTAACTTTAACAAATTGAAATATTAATTAAATGAAACGTTGAGTCATTCGTTAAAAAATATGAATAACAGAGTTGATGAAATAGAGAGTAGCATAGCAGAGAAAATCAATAAACAAATACAGGAGGTAAATGAAAACTTTGAATGTAAAATAAAAGAATGTAATGTTGGGAGCGAATATAAATTCAATTGTGTAGTTGACAAAATCAATACATATGAAACTAACGTTAATTTCAAAATAAACGAAATAGAAAGCAAATGTGAAAGCAAAATCAATGAATACAGTGCTGATATTGAGTATAAAATACGTGAATATCAATTGACTTTTGCGAATAAAATCGTAGAAATTAATTAAAATGTTGATAGTAAGATCAGTGAAACAGAAAGTAGTTGTAAGTCAGAAATACAGCTACTAAAAGGTGCTGTAGAAATGGTAAATAATGCCAGTATTCAATCTGAACGCGTAACTAACAACAAGTTTAATTTAATGGAACAAAAACTAATTAATGTTAAAGACGACTTAAACATGGTAATAAATAAAAAATTAGACAGTGTCAATGAGCTAGTAGTAATCACCCGTAATGTAGATAGCGAAATAGAGTTAGAGTCATTTACTGGGGATAGGAGGGGGGTACACCCTATGCAATTCCTAAACAGAGTAAGAGACTTTAATAGATTTTGTAACAGTAATTGGGAGATGAAATTATTGAAAGTTATGAAATGTTTTAAGGGAAGCCCCTCAATTTGGGCGGAGGTACATAAGGGAGATTGGTTAGATTTCCAAAGTTTTGAAGGGGATTTTAGAAGTAAATACTGGTGTGAAGAGGACCAAGAAGTACTTAGAAGTAAGATAATGGGGTCGGGTAATTTTGGGACTAATGGTAATAATGTCACCATTTATGTAATGAAAATGTACAATGAAGCAAAATACCTTGAACCACCATTACCGTTTAGATCATTTGTACGTCATATAAGTAAACATTTACCAAGGGAGGTGCAAATTAACCTAATGACGCGGGAAGTGGAAGGTATAAATGATCTGGAACAAATATTAGATATTTTCCAAAATATCAGGGACCGTGAAATTGGTAGGCGCTCAAACCCATTAGGGGTATATAGCAATGAGAATCATAATCATAATCAATCTAGTGGGACACCAACCACATATAGAGGGACAAGGGGAGGCTACAATAATAACCATAGACGTGATGACTGGCGATGTGGAGAGTGTCATTGCGAGAACTATGGTAGTAGAACAACTTGTTACAGGTGCCATAAAGAGAGGAGTTGCCAACGCAATAATACTGAACATAACCAAAATAGTCAACCACAGAGAGGAGGGAGCAGCAACCGAGGAGCACCGGGAAGCAGTGGAACTTCCAACAGAGGTCGTGGGGGACACACTCCAGGCCGTGCAAACACCCAGACGGAAAACTAACAAGGACAGTGAGTGAAGGGACCCCACCATTGTCGACAAATGACTGCGGGACCCAAGATAACAATGACTATACAAATAACGTCATTTGCACTGATCTGTCTAAGGAACTGATGGAGGAAGAGGACTTAGAGACAGCAAGACCAGAAACCGGACTGACAGAGGTAAGAATTCAACTTGAAGGTAAGGAAGTAAAAATTTTAGTAGATACAGGTAGCGAAATTTCTGTCATTTCTGAACACACATTAGAGGGTTTACAAGAAATAAACAAAAATATCCCAATTTTGCCAGTAGCGGGGGTGACCATTGTAGGTATTACCGGGGTTAGGAGTAAACGTGTAACTAAACAAGTACATTTGAACATGGTAATTAATGGAGTAGAGTATGACAATACATTTTTAGTAGTACGGGGACTAAATTTGGAGGTTATTTTGGGGAATGATTTTTTGATAAAACATGATGCGGTAATTGATTTCCAGAAGCGGTTGTTAGTACTTAATAATGAAGGTAGACCAGTCGAGATTAACTTTGAGCGGGTAGTAGATAAAGTCAGAATTTCGGGAGTTAAGATGATACTGAATCGGGCCAATAAAATAGAAACGGAAGTTAATACGTATGTATGTAGAGAGGGAGAGTTAGGGGGTAACATAAATAAACGAATTTGGGAGGATAGAGCGGTGAAATTTTGTAGTGAGGGGCGTGACGTAGGGAGTTCTCAACGCAAAGCGTTGTGGCAGGTAATAGAGTGTTTTCGAGAAGTGTTTGCCAATGTACCAGGGAGGGCAAGAGATTATGAGTGTGAATTAAAAGTAAGGGAACACGCACCCTATGTACAAAGAAGCTATCCGGTACCTTATTCAAAAAGAAGGGCGGTTCAGGCGGAATTAGATAAAATGTTAGAAGGGGACATAATAGAAAGATCAGTATCACCATACTCTAACCCGTTAGTAGTAGTCATTAAGAAAGATGGCCGTGTTAGATTATGTTTAGACGCCCGTAAGATTAATCAAATAATTATCCCGGACCGGGAGTCACCCGAAGCAATAAATGAAATCTTTCAAAAATTCAGTGGAGTTAAATATATGACCTCCTTAGATTTAACCGCGGGGTACTGGCAAGTCCCGTTAGCAGGTGAAAGCAGGAAATACACAGCATTCCTGTTTAATGGAAAGAATTACCAATTTAAACGATTACCTTTTGGGCTGAATACCAGTGTGGCCAGCTTTATAAAATGCTTAGATGAAATACTCCAGCCACAAAATTTAGATTTTTTAACCATTTATGTAGACGATATATTGATAGCATCACGAACATTTTCCGAACATGTGGAACATTTAGAATACGTATTAGATAGACTGCATACAGGGGGATTGACTGTCAATTGGGAGAAATCTAAATTCTTACAGAAAGAAATACATTTTTTAGGGTTCATAATTACACCAGATGGGATAAAAGCTAACCCAGAGAAAGTAGAATCCATTTTAAAATTCCCAGAACCTCAAAATATTAAGCAGTTACAAAGTTTTTTAGGGCTAAGTAATTTTTATAGAAAATTTCAGAAAAATTATGCCCGTATAACCTCAAAGTTGAGCGCGGTGTTACAAAAGAATAAACAATGGAAATGGGGGGAAAGAGAACGAGAGGTGTTTATCGAAATAAAGGACCATTTTAGTAACATGATCATGATGAATCACCCTAATTTTGAACGCACATTTTATTTACAGACCGATGCTAGTAACATCGCATTGGGTGCAGAACTGTACCAGGAGGACGACGAAAAGGAGCATCACACCATCGCTTTCGCCAGTCATACCTTATTAGCTGCTGAAAGAAACTACACAACAATGGAGAAGGAACTATTAAGCATTGTTTTTGCGGTGAAGAAGTTTCGAACATATCTACTGGGAAATTCCACTATCATCCGGACTGACCACAAGGCATTATCTTTTTTAAACACCTGTAAGTTGACACACAGCAGGATAACCAGGTGGGTGCTAGCTTTACAAGAGTACAATTTTAGTTGGGACTATATAAAAGGGGTAGAAAACAAAATACCTGACACTCTATCTAGGGTAGATACAGAGGGAATGAGAACAGGGAGGGATTTAAAAGAAATAGAAATTTTCAGATTTAGTAGGGAAGATAGATTGTTTGGGGAAGAATTGAGAGATATTAATAGTATGCCAAGAACAGATTTTAAATTGAACAAAATAATAACTAGCTTAGAGTCCGACTTAGACGAGTTAGGGTATAGCCGTTATTTTCAAATTTATCAAGGGAGTTTGTTTAAGAAAGTAGAGGGGGGAGAGCGTGATTGGAGGTTAGTTATACCGGAAGGGTTGGTAGATAAGATAACATGGGACTGTCATTTTCGGTATGGGCATTTCGGTGCTAGGAAGTGTGTAAATGTATTAAAAGAATCATGTTTATTTAAGAATATGGAACGGAGGGTTAGAACTTTACTCCGGGGGTGTGATTTATGCCAAAAGTCAAAAGTAGTTAATTACCGTTTAGAGGGAGAGATGAGGTGTATTAAAGTAGAAAAGCCTTTTGATTTAGTTGCGGTAGATTTGTTTGGCCCTCTACCCAAGGGAAGGGGAGGCGTAATGTATATTTTTGTGGTACTAGACACATTCACGAAATTTTTAAGATTATACAGTGTAAAGAGGGCCACTAGTAAAGTACTAAGTGAGAAAATAACGAAGGATTAGATGATTAAAACCGGAAAACCTAAAATAATATTATCTGACCATGGACCTCAATTTATTAGCGGAATATGGCGACAAACTTTGGGTTGGGAAGGTATCATACCTAAACACATGGCAGTATATCATCCTCAGTCGAACCAAGCCGAAAGGGTCATGCGAGAATTAGGGAGAATTTTCTGGGCATATTGCCATGCTAAACACAGTGAATGGCCAGCCTATGTGGGAAGAATTGAAGAATGGTTAAACTGTACCAGCCATGAATCAACGGGGTTCACACCATACGAGCTAGTCAAGGGAAAACGTCCACCTAGGATCCTGGAACAGCTGTTCAACTTTCCACTGGAGAGCAACCCACGAGATCTGGAAGTAAAACTCAAACTCGCCAATGAAAGTTTGTTACCTAAGGGAGAAAGAAGAAAACGGCTTCATGATGCCAAAGGTAAGTGGATTAAGTATGAGATAGGTCAGCTGGTATTAGTGAGAAGACACGATTTATCAAGTGCACAAGATAAAGAGATTAAAAAATTCTTTTTGTTGTATGAAGGACCGTATGAAGTAGTTGAAATCAAAATGGATGTCTACGTTCTACGAAATCAAATGACTGGGGAAATAGTGGGTACACATAATGCCACCAATTTAAAAAAGTATTGGTCAAAATGAAATAATAATAAATAAAATAATACATTAAATTTTGTAATTGTATAAACTAAATAACTATAAAATTAGGAATTTAAAATAAAACAGTAAGTGGTAGCGGGTAGATGTTCCCCACTTGTCCCAGTGGGGTTCGTCTATTTCAGGGACGCGCCCCTGCCCACGCGAGCCTTGGTTTTCTCCATTTACTCTTATTTCCGGAGGAAGCTTTGTCCTTACCTTTAGTCCTAGTTCTTGACCTTTTAATGATCCTTACCCTTTTATCTTCCTGATTTCCTTAACCCTCCCCGTAGAGAAAACATAACAATAGTCACACAAATTGGCACACTTTTTGGAACCATTAGATTGCCTTAATTCTAAATAATACATTAGGGTAATCCTCAAAATTAAAAAACTGGCGTTATTTTTGAATTGTAAACTCATCCCTTAATTAGGTAGGTAGTGGAGAAGTTTTGTGGCTGAGTAGACAAACTAAATAATAAATTTTTGTGTAGTTTAATAGAATTGTTGTGTATAGAGATGGGGCTGTAGATTAGTGGTTGTGGTTTGGTTATTATTTTGGGGAAAGGAGATAAGCAAGGAACTTATGGTTGACAGCGGGGCTTTTGTTCATTTTCATGGAAGTGGGGTTCTGTTCGTCTTCAATCGCATCTCTATAAACAATGATTCTGTACAGATAAAGTATAACCTATTTACAGGTAATTAAGGAAAAAATAAATTTTGAAAATATTCGAAAAACAAAATCTATGTAACCAAAAGGTTTAATTATTATTTTGTGGTACCTGCTATGTTAGGTTATGAGTAGGGGATAATGGTATTAAGAATGTGATTGTGGAGGAATTTAAAGAGAGATTGGAACAAATGAGGGAATGTTTGTAAAATTTATTGAAGTATTAAGAAAAACTGAAATATTAGACTAATTAGAATCTTTTTGATAAATGTAATTAAAGTAATGGAAATTGTTTTTGAATGTACGAAGAGATTAAATTGAATTGTAGTTGTCCTTGGAGTAACTTAATAATATGAAGGTTAGTGATGTGTTTAACTTCATTTTGATTTAAATTGAAATTGTAATTTTATATATTTTATACATTAACTGCATATAACTGTAATTAAAGCTAAACTGTTTGAGTGGAGATTATTAAAGAATTTTCAAGTTAAACAAATAATTTAAAAGGGCCAATTTTATTAATGAAGCAAAATTAACTCTGATCTGAATTGGCACAAGAAATAAATATGCTAACTAAAAGATTTATAGAAACCAAAAAATTTGAAGGAAGTATATATGTCAGTATATTGTGACGGCAGCGGTATGCGAACATCTGCTCTCCAGTACCAGCGGTGGACACAGCGAGCCAATCAAACAACGTGCTCGGAGCGAGCCAATCAGCGATCCCGGTTAGTCAATAAAACCCGGGCCGGCAGAAAATTTTGCGCACCCTTCATCGCCACGCCATCGAACGCACTTCATCTCCTCTCCTCTCTCGGACGACATCGGGGCGGAGTCAGCCGGAAGGAACAGCCGAAGAATAGAACCGCCGCCGTTCTTGCGTCTTCGCACTCCCGTTCCGCGCCAGCGATGGATTTCGCTGGGCCGGCAGCCGACTCTACAACCGGTGCCGAAAGAAGAGGAGGACTGCAGTACGCCACGATCAGCGGGCGCAGCCGCCGAACATCTCAGCGCGGCACGACCAACATCAGCTTTCTCGCCACAAGGTCCTTTTTAGGGCCACCAAAAACGATAGTGTGTACGATTGGCGCCAGTTGTCATGCGGCAAGCCTTTTGTCCGGTGACAAGTGGCGCCCAACGTGGGGCAGCGATCATCTTGCGGATGCTAGATCCAGCCACGCCAGCGAGCTACCAGCCGGCACACCAATCAACATGGCGCCCAACAGACACCTCCACAACATCCGGAGAAGAGCAGTAGACTGGGTACCGGAGAGCATTCAAGACCCGGTGGAGTTGTGACGGCAGCGGTATGCGAACATCTGCTCTCCAGTACCAGCGGTGGACACAGCGAGCCAATCAAACAACGTGCTCGGAGCGAGCCAATCAGCGATCCCGGTTAGTCAATAAAACCCGGGCCGGCAGAAAATTTTGCGCACCCTTCATCGCCACGCCATCGAACGCACTTCATCTCCTCTCCTCTCTCGGACGACATCGGGGCGGAGTCAGCCGGAAGGAACAGCCGAAGAATAGAACCGCCGCCGTTCTTGCGTCTTCGCACTCCCGTTCCGCGCCAGCGATGGATTTCGCTGGGCCGGCAGCCGACTCTACAACCGGTGCCGAAAGAAGAGGAGGACTGCAGTACGCCACGATCAGCGGGCGCAGCCGCCGAACATCTCAGCGCGGCACGACCAACATCAGCTTTCTCGCCACAAGGTCCTTTTTAGGGCCACCAAAAACGATAGTGTGTACGATTGGCGCCAGTTGTCATGCGGCAAGCCTTTTGTCCGGTGACAATATGATGTAACTATGAATGTTGAAACAGTGTGTTTATAACACCAGTCTGGCAGACTATTGTTAATGTAAGCAGGTGTGTTGGATGTTTTGACTAATGTGTAGCCAGGGGAGGAAGCTGATAAATGCTGTAGCTTGATGAATCAGTATCTTGAGTAAAATCTTATTGTGACATAAAAGAATTGAAATTAAATTTTTACAGACAAAATAATAATGAGGTAATTACTGTAACTTAGAGTTTGAGAAATTAAATAAAATTAAATTAATTTGGTAATTAAATTAATTGAAAAGATGATTTTAATAATGAACTTGTAATAATGAACTTAACTTTATTTTCATTCGAATTCAAACTGGAATTATAAAGTAAATGCTAATTGATGTAAATAATGGTTAAAATATTCATTTAACACTGACAACTGATGGAAATAGTTGGGTTGAGATAGTGTTTGGGAAAATAAGATATTCATATAACTATTCATGTAAACTTTTACAATGGACAATTTATATTTTATGTTTTAACTGTAGATTCCCCACCTAAGTGCGGTCATGACCTCACCAGACCATGACCGTGAAAGTAGTTAATGGTGGCAAATCATGAATTTTACTTGATATAACCGGCTTGTGGTTTGTTTTATTTTGTCAACCCGGTGGTCTGTTAAATTTAGTAGGGGGGTTATTTTTTGGGGAATCTACCTAATTTTGGAACAGGGCTATTTTCACCCAGATAGGGGTGGTAGTCCATTAGGGGTGTATAAATCAAGAATAGTAGGTGTAATACCGAATTTTTATTGTAACGCCGAAGCAAGGATGGGGGTGGAATAAAAGAAAAAAATGTCCACCCCTTCCGCATCAGTCCTTGTGAAAGCAACTAGACGCTACAGTCTAGGGGGGGTAATAGTGAGTGTGGATGGGCGGTGACTCAGTTACAGGTCACGAGGGAGATGTGGTTTACGGCTAGGATGAGGCTGGAAAAGGCCAAGAAGCCTAGCGCAGAACACATTAAAATGTAACGGGTATCAGGGGTTAAGGGATTAAAAGGGGGGTAGTATAAACAAAAAAAAAAAAAAAAAAGTTGGTTAAATATGATTGAACTGTAGGTAGAATGTAAGTTTATATTATTAATTTTAAACCAAACCAGTACTTTGTATAAGCAGAACCAGTACTTTGCAAAGAATGAGCCTTTATGGCTAAGAGGAAACAAATCAGTTGTGGGATATGGAGTGATGGAAGGCCGTTTATTAAATTTTAAGTGAATGTTTTAGAGTCAGGCGATACTGTGGTGGGTATCGGTCCGAGCTTATGGTGGTGGGATCTCGAGTAGAGAAGTCCCGTAAGATCGGAGGGGTGCTGCCGCAGTCGCCAGACTAGGGGGGTAAGAACCCACAATTTTAGTAGAGTGTTCAGGGGGGTTGCGGCACCATATCCTCACTGATCCTCTTAGGGTTTAGGCAATAAGAGTTTGAACGCTTCGGCCTTCAACCTCTTATTGGGGGGGTATTGTAACGGTACGAAATTGTAGGGCCAAGATAACATTTTAAAATTATATTCTCCATGCAGTCATTGTTCACCCTTGTAGAACCCCGAGTTAGTCAACCAGATGGGCCGTGTTTATTACAGAACAAAACGTCTATGTTTTGTCTCCGCACTCAAGCAACGTAGACCGATTGTGAAATAACACCTAACTTCGCATCAGCCGTGAATCACGGAAGAAAGTAATGTAACTCCAGATTGCATCAGGTGGCAAAAATATTGCTAAACCTTCCGCCTACGTTAAGGCGCTCTTTTAACAGCACCAATGGGAGCATATATTCACGATCACGTGACCAAAAAACACTGTGTGCTCAATTTTAGCGAACTAACGCCAGTTCAACTGTAACTCTGACCGCGCGGTCATCACCTAAGTGCTCGAGCAACATAAAGTCGGCCGGCAAAATGTTATAAAAGTGGAATTTAAAACTCAACTAAAATATGTTAAACTAAATAAGTCGGAGTATACCGTGACAGTGAATATATTCATAAATAACAGTTCGGAGTGATGAGTGACACCGTGAGTAACACGTGACGGTGGTGAAGGGGTCTGGAACGCCGTGGACTGGTTAAGTACCTTTCAGAAACAACTAAATCAATTTTATAACTATACAAAATACTTGTAAATACAGAGCTCTATTAACAGGGGTTAGAAAATAAAAATGTAAAAAAGAATGAAAGAGAGTGTGACAAAGTACTGGGTCATTATTAAGGTTAAGAAAATTGTTAGAGTCAGTTAAGAATAATAATCATAAGAATTGTTTCATTACTGTTTGATGTACCGGTACAGATAACTTTATATGTTGTTTATGCTCAACGAAACAAAAAACTTTTAATCAATGTAGTAATCAACCAACCTAGAATTTGATACGTTATGTCATAACTGTAAAACATTACATTAAATAAAATTCAAATAAGTTGTTTTAGCCAGAAGAAACTGTGTTATTATATTTTGTAACTCAAACCCAGGTAACCTGTCTGCAGCTGTTTTCGTCTGTACGACTCTGGACCCGAATTTAAAGGTAAAAAATTAATTAATTATTGATGTTACAAATTGAGCAGTTACATTGGCCCCGAACTAGGGACCCGAGTTATATAATTTTCCGTAAATAGTGAGTAGTTACAACTCTTGCTTAAATGTAAAACGTTGCACGTAAACTACCACTTCCCCTTAACCAATTTTCACCAAAATCAATAGGCCTTGAGTCCTCTACAACTCAAGCAGGTATGAATAAATTATTTGATTCTGTTTGAATTTGCAGCAATTATCGTTTGCCGTAGAAAAAATTCTACACACAGACACTTTTCGAAAAATTGGTATGGAGAACCATACATGTCTTCCATGTCCTAAAATTTATATTTAAAATCATTTAAATATTAATTAAATAAGTGGATGCTTGAGCTCTGAAGAAATGACGTATCAGCTAAAATGGTACCCCATGTCAGGTGGGTTAAGACCCACCTCAACCTTCGGTGGGTCAACCTTCGTGAGGAAGAATAAAATCTTTGTACGTCTAACGAAGAGCTGGCAAAAAGGAGCTGCGATCTGATTCCTGTAATGAAATTGGACTCTCGCTGCAAGTTATCGGGGGAGGGTGAATGATGTCTATAGTGTAATCAAAGTCTTTTCTGTCAATACTATACTAGTTATTTTTACGTCCATGTTCCATAAGGAAATGGAAGTATGGTGATGGCAAAAAAAATTGTGTTCGAGATTATTGCAGATTCTGATTGTACTACCCTCAAAACGTGAAAAAATATCGGTATGGAGAACCATACATGACTTCCATGTTCTAAGATTTATATTTAAAATCATTTTTGAAATGAAATATTACCACAGAAACTACTTCTTTCTACTTACTGCTTCAGCCTTAACCACAGTACTGTGGTCACTAACATATACCACCTCATGTTATCGCACTCGATTTTCACTGATGATGGAAGTCGATGGCATTGCCGAAACGTCTGGTTTTGTAGAAAACATTGGACTACGGCTAAATATCCCGGGAAGGAATTTTAACAAAAACTACTTCTTTGTTGCCGATAATGTTGTACACATATATATAAAAAATATGCATAAAATTAATGGCTTGTATAAGTTAAGGATTGATCTCCATTAAGTAGTACTCAAGTTTCCAAAGTTTTAATATTATGATGTCCGTAACTAAAACATCAGAGCAGGTTTAGTGTGTATGAGGGTACACCGTGGACAAAAATTTTCATCATTTCCTATTGAGGGTTGCTTAGAGTAAAGCTGCGAATCTACAGTGTACGTTTCACAGAACAAACACGCGAAAAAGAAGGAGCGCTGCGAAGTTACTCATGGACCCTCAGCATCTTGCAAAGGGTTCATTCCTTAAAGACGAAAAGTCTGTCTATGAATCGTTCCTCTGTAAACACGTGCAGTTACACTGCCCAGCGATCCACAGGAAGCAAATCGCTATCCACGCTGGACACTTTTTCGGTTTGCACGCGTTACGTTGGTGTGGGTTTCAGCACTTTCCATTTAAAAAGCGGGCAAATGTAAGAAAATAAACATGAGTGAGGCCAGAAATAATGCGAATTTTATGTGTGTGTGTCTTCCCTGCCTTTGTATTGCAGTAATCATAATAATAAAATGGAAACATAAACATTACATAATTGAGATATGCTTGCCTGCCAAAAACGATATATTTTATCTCATACATGATTTACACTAAAATGAAAAAATTATAATTTTATTGCCTGGCAACAAAATTATTTTATTTTTAACAATTACCATTGTTTGAAAAAGTGTAAATGAATTTTCAAGTACTTTACTGTTGTTAAAACGTAAAAGGTTGCAGGTAAACTACCCCTTCCCCTTAACCGATCTTCACCAAAATAAAAAGTCCTTGAGTTCTCTACAATTTAGGGCTGTATGCAAATAATCTTTTGATTCTGTTTGAATTTGCGGCTGTTATCGTTTGCCATAGAAAATACCCTTGTTAAAACATAAAACGTTGCAGGTAAACTACCCCTTTCCCTTAACCGATCTTTACCAAAAACAATAGGTCGTGAGTACTCTACAAATCAGGGCTGATGGAAAAAATTATTTGATTCTGTTTGAATTTGCGGCTGTTATCGTTTGCCATAGAAAAAAAATCTGCAGATAGACACACAGACATTTTTCGAAAAACGTCTTTTTTTCATGTTTTGAGTGTAGTACAATCAGAATCTGCAATAATCTCGAACACGATTTTTTTTGCCATCACCATACTGTTTCCTTAAGGAACATGGAAGTAAAAGTCATTTTTCGAAAAGTGTGTGTGTGTGTGTGTCTGCTGTAGATTTTTTTCTATGGCAAACGATAACAGCCGCAAATTCAAACAGAATCAAATAATTTTTTGCATACAGCCCTGATTTGTAGAGTACTCAAGACCTATTGTTTTTGGTGAAGATCGGTTAAGGGAAAGGGGTAGTTAACCTGCAACGTTTTTTTTTTAAATCAAGGGTATTATTTATGGCAAACGATAACAGCCACAAATTCAAACATAATCAAATAATTTTTTGCATGCAACTCTGAATAGTAGAGTTCTCAAGACCTATTGTTTTTGGTGAAGATCGGTTTAGGGAAAGGGGTAGTTTACCTGCAACGATTTGGTTTTAAAAAGGGTATTTTCTATGGCAAACAATAACAGCCGCAAATTCAAACAGAATCAAATAATGTTTTGCACACCTTCCTGAGCTATAGAGAACTCAATGTCTGTTGATTTTGGTGAAGATCGGTTAAGGGAAAGGGGTAGTTTACCTGCAACGATTTGGTTTTAAAAAGGGTATTTTCTATGGCAAACAATAACAGCCGCAAATTCAAACAGAATCAAATAATGTTTTGCACACCTTCCTGAGCTATAGAGAACTCAATGTCTGTTGATTTTGGTGAAGATCGGTTAAGGGAAAGGGGTAGTTTACCTGCCACATTTTATGTTTTAACAAGAGTAATTGTTTCTATGACGAACGATAACTACCGCACATTTAAACAGAATCAAATAATTTTGTGCATACCTTCCTCAATTATTGTAGATAACTCAAGGTCTGTTGATTTTGTTGAAGATCGGTTAAGGGAAAGGAGTAGTTTACCTGCAACATTTTATGTTGTAACAAGAGAACGTTTTTCATTCATTAAATTTGAATAACTGCCGTAAATTCAAACAGAATCAAATAATGTTTTACATATGTGCCTGAGCTATAGAGAACTCAATGTCTGTTGATTTTGGTGAAGTTCGGTTAAGAGAAAAGGGTAGTTTACCTGTAACATTTTATGTTTTAAAAACATAATTTTATTTTTATGACGAATGATAACTGCCGCATATTCAAAGAGAATCAAATAAGTTTTTTCATACATTCCTGAAGTTTTAAGTACTCACGGCCTGTTGATTTTGGTGAAGATCGGGTATGGGAAAGGGGTAGTTTACCTGCAACATTTTATGTTTTAACAAGGGTAATTTTTTTCTATGGCAAACGATAACAGCCGCAAGTTCAAACAGAATCAAATAATGTTTCGCATGCTGCCCTAAAATGTAGAGAACTGAAGGCCTATTGATTTTGGTGAAGATCGACTACGAGAAAGGGGTAGTTTACCTGGAACGTTTTATGTTTTAAAAGGGTAATTTTATTTTTATGACAAATGATAACTGCCGCATATTCAAACTGAATCAAATAATGTTTTGCATGCATCCCTGAATTGTAGAGGACTCAAGACTTTTTGATGTTGGTGAAGATCAGTTAAGAGAAAGGGGTAGTTTACCTGCAACATTTTATGTGATAACAAGGGTAATTTTTACTTCCATATTCCTTAAGGGAATGGAAGTATGGTGATGGTAAAAAAAAATCGTGTTCGAGATTATTGCAGATTCTGATCGTACTACACTCAAAACATGAAAAAAAGTCGTTCTTCGAAAAGTGTGTGTGTGTGTGTCTGTCTGTCTATAGATTTTTTTTCTATGGCAAACGATAACAGCCGCAAATTCAAACAGAATCAAATAATGTTTCGCATACAGCCCTGAATTATGGAGTTCTCAAGACCTATTGTTTTTGGTGAAGATCGGTTAAGGGAAAGGGGTAGTTTACCTGAAACGTTTTTTTTAACAAGGGTAATTTTAATTTTTTCTATGACGAACGATAACTGCCGCATATTCAAACAGAATCAAATAATTTTTTGCATACACCCCTGAATTGTAGAGAACTCGAAGCATTTTGATTTTGGTGAAGATCAGTTAAGGGGAAGGGGTAGTTTACCTGCAACCTTTTAAGTTTTAACAACAGTAAAGTACTTGAAAATTCATTTAAACTTTTCAAACAATGGTAATTGTTAAAAATAAAATAATTTTGTTGCCAGGCAATAAAATTATAATTTTTTCATTTTAATGTAAATCATGTATGAGAGAAAATATATCGTTCGTGGCAGGCAAGCATATCTCAGTTATGTAATGTTTATGTTTCCATTTTAGTATTATGACTACCGCAATAAAAAGGCAGGGAAGACACACACACACACACACACACACACACACACACACACACACACACACACACACACACACACACACACACACACACACACACACACACACACACACACACACACACACACACACACACACACACACACACACACACATTCGCGTTATTTCTGGCCTCATTCATGTTTATTTTCTTACATTTGCACGCTTTTTAAATGGAAAGTGCCGAAACCCATACCAACATAATGCGTGCAAGCGGAAAAAGTGTCCAGCGTGGATAGCGATTTGCTTCCTGTGGATCGCTGGGCAGTGTAACTGCACGACTTTACAGAGGAACGATTCATAGACAGACTTTTCGTCTTTAGGGAATGAACCCTCTGCAAGATGCTGAGGGTCCATGAGTGACTTCGAAGCGCTCCTTCTTTTCCGCGTGTTTGTTCTGTGAAACGTACACTGTAGATTCGCAGCTTTACTCTAAGCAACGCTAAATAGGAAATGTTGAAAATTTTTGTCCATGGTGTACCCTCATACACACTAAACCTGCTCTGATGTTTTCATTACGGACATCATAATATTAAAACTTTGGAAACTTGAGTACTACTTAATGGAGATCAATCATTAACTTATACAAGCCATTAATTTTATGCATATTTTTTATATATATGTGTACAACATTATCGGCAACAAAGAAGTAGTTTTTGTTAAAATTCCTTCCCGGGATATTTGGCCGTAGTCCTATGTTTTCTACAAAACCAGACGTTTCGGCAATGCCATCGACTTCCATCATCAGTGAAAATCGAGTGCGATAACGTGAGGTGGTATACGTTAGTGACCACAGTACTGTGGTTAAGGCTGAAGCAGTAAGTAGAAAGAAGTAGTTTCTATGGTAATATTTCATTTCGAAAATGATTTTAAATATAAATCTTAGAATATGGAAGTCATGTATGGTTCTCCATACCGATATTTTCTATGACGAACGATAACTGGCGTAAATTCAAACATAATCAAATAAGTTTTTGCATACTTCCCTAAATTGTGGAGAACTCAAGGCCTGTTGATTTTGGTGAAGATCGGTTAAGGTAAAGGGGTAGTTTACCTGCAACATTTTATGTTTTAAAAGGGTAATTTTATTTTTATGACGAATGATAACTGTCACATATTCAAAGAGAATCAAATAATTTTTTGCATACATTCCTGAAGTTTTAAGTACTCAAGGCCTGTTGATTTTGGTGAAGATCGGTTAAGGAAAAGGGGTAGTTTACCAGCCACCTTTAATGTTTTAACAAGAGTAATTGTTTCTATGATGAACAATAACTGCCGCACATTCAAACAGAATCAAATAATGTTTTGCATGCATCTCTGAATTGTAGAGGACTCAAGACTTTTTGATGTTGGTGAAGATCAGTTAAGAGAAAGGGGTAGTTTACCTGCAACGTTTTATGTGATAACATGGCTAATTTTTTCTATGAGGAATGATAACTGGCGTAAATTCAAACATAATCAAATACGTTTTTGCATACTTCCCTAAATTGTGGAGAACTCAAGGCCTGTTGATTTTGGTGAAGATCGGTTAAGAGAAAAGGGTAGTTTACCTGCAACATTTTATGTTTTAAAAGGGTAATTTTATTTTTATGACGAATGATAACTGCCACATATTCAAAGAGAATCAAATAATTTTTTGCTTACATTCATCAAGTTTTAAGTACTCAAGGTCTGTTGATTTTGGTGAAGATCTGTTAAGGGAAAGGGGTAGTTTACCTGCCACCTTTAATGTTTTATCAAGAGTAATTGTTTCTATGACGAACGATAACTGCAGCACATTCAAACAGAATCAAATAATGTTTTGCATGCATCCCTGAATTGTAGAGGACTCAAGACCTATTGATTTTGGTGAATATCAGTTAATAGAAAGGGATAGTTTACCTGCAACCTTTTATGTGATAACAAGGTTAATTTTTTCTATGACGAACGATAACTGCCGTAAATTCAAACATAATCAAATACGTTTCTGCATACATCCCTAAATTGTAGTGATCTCAAGGCCTGTTGATTTTGGTGAAGATCGGTTAAGGGAAAGGGGTAGTTTACCTACAACATTTTATGTTGTAACAAGAGTAAAGTACTTAATTTTGATAAATAAAGTATCCTGATAGGAAGATCTTAATAATCCACTGTAGAATCTTAGATGAAATATCTATAAATGAAGAGGCTAGTTGAACGCGGTGGGGGTAATTTTCTATAAATGAAAATTATAGTTGAAGGTAGAGGGGATAATTTTTATGTGTACTACGTTATCGGCAACAAAGTAGTAGTTTGTTGTTTAAAATTCCTTCCCGAGCTGTTTGGCCGTAGTCCAATGTTTTCTGCAAAACCAGAGACGTATCGGCAGTGCCGTCGACTGCCATCATCAGTGAAAATCGAGTGCGATAACGTGTGGTGGTATACATTAGTGACCACATTACTGTGGTTAAGTCTGAAGCAATAAGTGGAAAGAAGTAGTTTCTATGGAACCATTTCATTTCCTAAATGATTTTAAATATAAATCTTAGAACATGGAAGTCATGTATGGTTCTCCATACTGATATTTCGAAAAGTGTGTGTGTGTGTGTGTGTGTGTGTGTGTGTATGTCTGTCTATCTGTGTGTCTGTCGGTTTTTTTTCTATGGCAAACGATAACAGCCGCAAATTCAAACAGAATCAAATAATTTTTTGCATACAGCCCTGAATTGTAGAGTACTCAAGACCTGTTGTTTTTGGTGAAGATCGGTTAAGGGAAAGGGGTAGTTTACCTGCAACGTTTTATGTTTTAACAAGGGTAATTTTTGTCTATGGCAAACAATAACAGCCGCAACTTCAAACAGAATCAAATAATGTTTCGCATACAGCCCTGAGTTGTAGTTCTCAGGACCTATTGTTTTTGGTGAAGATCGGTTAAGGGAAAGGGGTAGTTTAACTGCAACGTTTTATGTTTTACCAAGGGTAATTTTTCTATGACGAACGATAACTGCCGTAAATTCAAACAGAATCAAATACTTTTTTGCACACCTTTCTGAATTACAGAGTACTCACGGTCTGTTGATTTTGGTGAAAATCGGTTAATAGAAAAGTGTAGTTTACCTGCAACGTTTTATGTTTTAAAAGGGTAATTTTATTTTTATGACGAATGATAACTGCCACATATTCAAAGAGAATCAAATAATTTTTTGCATACGTTCCTCAAGTTTTAAGTACTCAAGGTCTGTTGATTTAGGTGAAGATCGGTTAAGGGAAAGGGGTAGTTTACCTGCCACCTTTAATGTTTTAACAAGAGTAATTGTTTCTATGACGAACGATAACTACCGCACATTCGAACAGAATGAAATAATGTTTTGCATGCATCCCTGAATGTAGAGGGCTCAAGACCTACTGATTTTGGTGAAGATCAGTTAATAGAAAGGGGTAGTTTACCTGCAACCTTTTATGTGATAACAAGGTTAATTTTTTCTATGACGAACGATAACTGCCGTAAATACAAACATAATCAAATACGTTTCTGCATACATCCATAAATTGTAGAGAACTCAAGGCCTGTTGATTTTGGTGACGATCGGTTAAGGGAAAGGGGTAGTTTACCTGCAACATTTTATGTTGTAACAAGAGAAATTTTTTCATGACGAACGATAACTGCCGTAAATTCAAACAGAATCAAATAATTTTTTACATATGTGCCTGAGTTGTAGAAGACTCGAGGCCTATTGATTTTGGTGAATATCGGTTACGGGGAAAGGGCAGTTTACCTGAAACATTTTTTGTTGTAACAAGACTAAAGTACTTCATTTTGATAAATAAAGTATCCTGATAAGAAGAACTTAATAATCCACTGTAGAAACGTAGATGAAATATCTATAAATGAAGAGGCTAGTTGAACGAGGGGGGTAATTTTCTATAAATGAAAATTATAGTTGAAGGGGGAGGGGATAATTTTACTTCCATGTTCCATAAGGAAATGGAAGTATGGTGATGGCAAAAAAATCGCGTTCGAGATAATTGCAGATTCTGATTGTACTACCCTCAAAACATGAAAAAAAGTAATTTTTCGAAAAGTGTGTGTGTGTGTGTGTGTGTAGATTTTTTTTCTATGGCAAACGATAACAGCCGCAAATTCAAACAGAATCAAATAATTTTTTGCATACAGCCCTGAATTGTAGAGTACTCAAGGCCTGTTGTTTTTGGTGAAGATCGGTTAAGGGAAAGGGGTAGTTTACCTGCAACATTTTTTTATCAAGGGTAATTTTTTTTCTATGGCAAACGATAACCGCCGTATATTCAAAGAGAATCAAATAATTTTTTGCATACGTGCCTGAAGTTTTAAGTACTCAAGGTCTGTTGATTTTGGTGAAGATCGGTTAAGAGAAAAGGGTAGTTTACCTGCAACGTTTTATGTTTTAAAAGGGTAATTTTATTTTTATGACGAATGATAACTGCCACATATTCAAAAAGAATCAAATAATTTTTTGCTTACATTCCTCAAGTTTTAAGTACTCAAGGTCTGTTGATTTTGGTGAAGATCGGTTAAGGGAAAGGGGTAGTTTACCTACAACATTTTATGTTGTAACAAGAGTAAAGTACTTAATTTTGATAAATAAAGTATCCTGATAGGAAGATCTTAATAATCCACTGTAGAATTGTAGATGAAATATCTATAAATGAAGAGGCTAGTTGAACGCGGTGGGGGTAATTTTCTATAAATGAAAATTATAGTTGATGGGGGAGGGGATAATTTTTATATGTGTACTACGTTATCGGCAACAAAGAAGTAGTTTGTTGTTAAAATTCCTTCCCGGGCTGTTTGGCCGTAGTCCAATACTTTTTGCAAAACCAGACATTTTGGCAGTGTCGTCGACTGCCATCATCAGTGAAAATCGAGTGCTATAACGTTTTTGTGGTATACCTTAGTGACCACAGTACTGTGGTTAAGGCTGAATCAATAAGTGGAAAGAAGTAGTTTCTATGGAAACATTTCATTTCGTAAATGATTTTAAATATAAATCTTAGAACATGGTAGTCATGTATGGTTCTCCATACCAATATTTTATTGCGGTAATCACAATAATAAAACTTTGGAAACGTAAACATTACATAATTGAGAAATGGTTGCCTGCCAAGAACAATATATTTTCACTCACATATGATTTAAATTAAAATGAAAAAATTATAATTTTGTTGCTAGGCAATAAATTATAAATTAATGCCTAGCAACAAAATTATTTTACTTTTAACAATTACCATTGTTTGAAAAAGTTTAAATGAATTTCTAGTACTTTACTCTTGTTAAAACATAAAAGATTGCAGGTAAACTACCCCTTCTCCTTAACCGATCTTCACCAAAATTAATAGGCCTCGAGTCCTCTACAATTCAGGGCTGTATGCAAAACATTATTTGATTCTGTTTGAATATGCGGCAGTTATCGTTCGCCATAGAAAAAATTCACACACAGACACTTTTCAAAAATATCGGTATGGAGAACCATACATGACTTCCATATTCTAAGATTTCTTTTTAAAATCATTTTCGAAATGGAATATTACCATAGAAACTACTTCTTTCTACTTACTGCTTCAGCCTTAACCACAGTACTGTGGTCACTAACATATACCACCTCACGTTATCGCACTCGATTTTCACTGATGATGGAAGTCAATGGCATTGCCGAAACATCTGGTTTTGTAGAAAACATTGGACTACGGCCAAATATCCCGGGAAGGAATTTTAACAAAAACTACTTCTTTGTTGCCGATAACGTTGTACACATATATATAAAAAATATGCATAAAATTAATGGCTTGTATAAGTTAATGATTGATCTCCATTAAGTAGTGCTCAAGTTTCCAAAGTTTTAATATTATGATGTCCGTAATGAAAACATCAGAGCAGGTTTAGTGTGTATGAGGGTTCACCGTGGACAAAAATTTTCAACATTTCCTATTGAGCGTTGCTTAGAATAAATCTGCGAATCTACAGTGTACGTTTCACAGAACAAACACGCGGAAAAGAAGGAGCGCTCCGAAGTCACTCATGGACCCTCAGCATCTTGCAGAGGGTTCAGTCCCTAAAGACGAAAAGTCTGTCTATGAATCGTTCCTCTGTAAACACGTGCAGTTACACTGCCCAGCGATCCACAGGAAGCAAATCGCTATCCACGCTGGACACTTTTTCGGCTTGCATGCGTTATGTTGGTATGGGTTCGGCACTTTCCATTTAAAAACCGTGCAAATGTAAGAAAATAAACATGAATGAGGCCAGAAATAACGCGAATTGTGTGTGTGTGTGTGTGTGTGTGTCTTCCCTGCCTTTTTATTGCGGTAGTGATAATAATAAAATGGAAACATAAACAGTACATAACTGAGATATGATTGCCTGCCACGCACGATATATTTTCTCTTATACATGACTAGCAGAATACCCGTGCTTCGCTACGGAGTTTCACGTTGTACGTAATGAAAATGTTAGTTTAATTAATAATAAAGTTTAATTAAAGTAGGCTTCTTAAAAATAAATAGCTGTTGCCCACATCTTCGTTCGCGTGGTCTTCAATTTAATGCGATAATATATTTAGAACAGAATCTATTCTATTGGGTTGCCATAGTAACCAGATCTAATAGTTTTTTAAGACCGCAAAGGACCCCCCAGAGGATCTTATCGAAAAAAAACACCTGTCCTATGTTGGTTCTCCCGTTGCGTAAAATATTTGTGCCAAGTTTGGTTGAAATCGGTCCAATGGTTTAGGTGGAGATGTGGAAGACCCCAAAGGACCCCCCAAAGGATCGTATCGAAAAAAAACACTTGTCCTATGTTGGTTCTCCCTTTGCGTAAAATATTTGTGCCAAGTTTGGTTGAAATCGGTCCAGTGGTTTAGGAGGCGATGTGGAAGACCCCAAAGAACCCCCAAAAGGACCC
The DNA here is from genome assembly GCA_034769895.1 of Magicicada septendecula. Classification (NCBI taxonomy): domain Eukaryota; kingdom Metazoa; phylum Arthropoda; class Insecta; order Hemiptera; family Cicadidae; genus Magicicada; species Magicicada septendecula. The sequence goes on from CM068368.1 coordinate 495,740,462, forward strand.
CATCGAAAAAACACCTATCCTATGTTGGTTCTCCCGTTGCGTAAAATATTTGTGCCAAGTTTGAATGAAATCGATACAGTGGTTTAGGAGGAGATGTGGAAGAAACCTTCGCGGACATGCGCACCACAACTCACCGAAGTTTCATCGCAATCGGATGAATGGTATAGGAACGCATACGGGACAAACAAAGAAACATTCATTTTATATATAAGATGTAAACTATACCACTTACTTGACATAAACCGTGATAGCTAAGCTAATGTACAACATATATGTATTAATTATACACATAAATGTTCCTCGATAGACACTCTATCTATTGGCGAAAACTTGAATAAAATCCGTTCAGTACTTCCTGAGATTAGCGATTTCAAACACACAGAGAAAACGGACCGACATTACTTTATACTATGTACAGATTTACATTAAAATGAAAAAATTATAATTTTATTGCCTGGCAACAAAATTATTTTATTTTTAACAATTACCATTGTTTCAAAAAGTTTAAATGAATTTTCAAGTACTTTACTCTTGTTAAAACGTAAAAGGTTGCAGGTAAACTACCCCTTCCCCTTAACCGATCTTCACCAAAATCGAAAGTCCTTGAGACCTCTACAATTCAGGGACGTATGCAAAAAATTATTTGATTCTGTTTGAATTTGCGGCTGTTATCGTTTGCCATAGAAAATACGCTTGATAAAAAAACGTTGCAGGTAAACTACCCCTTCCCCTTAACCGATCTTCACCAAAAACAATAGGTCTTAAGTACTCTACAAATCACGGCTGTATGCAAAAAATTATTTGATTCTGATTGAATTTGCGGCTGTTATCGTTTGCCATAGAAAATACGCTTGTTAAAAAAACGTTGGAGGTAAACTACCCCTTTCCTTAACCGATCTTCACCAAAAACAATAGGTCTTGAGAACTCTACAATTTAGGGCTGTATGCAAATAATCTTTTGATTCTGTTTGAATTTGCGGCTGTTATCGTTTGCCATAGGAAATACCCTTGTTAAAACATAAAACGTTACAGGTAAACTACCCCTTTCCCTTAACCGATCTTCACCAAAAACAATAGGTCGTGAGAACTCTACAATTCAGGGCTGTATATGAAACATTATTTGATTCTGTTTGAATTTGCGGCTGTTATCGTTTGCCAAAAAAAAAATTTCCCTTGATAAAAAAAACCGTTGCAGGTAAACTACCCCTTTCCCTCAACCGATCTTCACCAAAAACAATAGGTCGTGAGTACTCTACAAATCAGGGCTGTATGCAAAAAATTATTTGATTCTGTTTGAATTTGCGGCAGTTATTGTTTGCCATAGAAAAAAAATCTACACACAGACAGACAGACACACAGACACTTTTCGGAAAACGACTTTTTTTCATGTTTTGAGTGTAGTAGAATCAGAATCTGCAATAATCTCGAACACGATTTTTTTTTGCCATCACCATACTTCCATTCCTTAAGGAATATGGAAGTAAAATCGGTATGGAGAACCATACATGACTTCCATGTCCTAAAATTTATATTTAAAATCATTTAAATATTAATTAAATAAGTGGATGCTTGAGTTCTGAAGAAATTACGTATCAGCTAAAATGGTACCACCATGTCAGGTGGATTAAGACTATCCTCAACCTTCGTGAGGAAGGACTGTACTTTTGGATAAAATGTCTGTAGTCGATCTGATTCCTGTAATGAAATTGGACTCTCGCTGCGAGGGGCCGAGGGATGTCTATAGTGTTATCAAAGTCTTTCCTGTCAATACTATACTAGTCATTTTTCTTTTTTTAAATCGAGTCTTGATTTCTTTCTTTCCATTTGTCTTCTGATTTCCTGAACGACTATTCTGTTCACCCGTATTATAAATTTCTTAGCGAAACATTTCTTCCTTAATACGTTTGTGTCTCCTGTTTAACACCCACCATTCTGATACATGTCATAACACTATATTCCACACAGGCTAGTAAATAACTAGCCATCAGGGAGGTCAAAATATTTTCAAGGAGGGGCAAACAACTTTCCACAGGAGAAAAATATTTATGTATTTTTCATATACACACACCTGCACATATTAGTTTATAATTCTCATATCATAATATAAATAAGTACACAGATTGTATTAATTCCTTTAATACAACAACACTGCCCAGCGATCCACAGGAAGCAAATCGATGTCCACCTTTTCTGTTGCTATGGGTTTCGGCACTTTCCATTTAAAAAGCGTGCAAACATAAGAAAATAAACATGAGTGAGGACAGAAATAAGGCGAATTTTGTATGTGTGTGTGTGTGTGTGTGTGTGTGTGTGTGTGTGTGTCCTGCTGGCATTTGTATTGTGGTAATCACAATAATAAAACTTTGGAAAAGTAAACATTACATAATTGAGATATGCTTGCCTGCCAGGAACGATATATTTTCACTCATACGTGATTTAAATTAAAATGAAAAATATAGAATTTTGTTGAAGTGAAATGAAATGTTTCCATAGAAACTACTTCTTTGTTGTCAATAAAGTAGTACACATATAAAACTTATAAAAATTTACCTCCTCCATCATCAACTACTATTTTAATTTATAAAAAATATTACCCCCTCTGACTAACAACTACCCTTTTCATTTATAGATATTTCATCTACCTTTCTACAGTGGATTATTATGACCTTTTCAGGATACTTTATTTATCAAAATTAAGCACTTTACTCTTGTTAAAACATAAAACACTGTAGGTAAACTACCCCTTTCCCTTAACCGATCTTCACCAAAAACAATAGGTCTTGAGTCCTTTACAATTCAGGGCTGAATGCAAAAAATTATTTGATTCTGTTTGAATTTTCAGCTGTTATCGTTTGCCATAGAAAAAATGACACACACACACACACACACACACACACACACACACACACACACTTCAAAAAATGACTTTTTCATGTTTTGATGGTAGTACTATCAGAATGTGCCGTTATCTCGAACACAATTTTTTTTGCCATGACCATACTTCCATTTCCCTATGGAACATGGAAGTAAAAATGATTTTTTTTCATGTTTTGAGGATAGTACAATCAGAATCAACCCTTATCTCAAACACAATTTTTTTTTGCCATCACCATACTTCCATTTCCTTGTGGAACGTGGAATTAAAACCAACAGGAAACCATAACAACAACCAACAAAACACAATACTCCACAAGATATAAAATCAGGAAGGCTGAGAATGGGAACAATATTCTACCTGAAACATGTACCAAGTAAGGGAATAAAACATCTTGAGGTAAAGAATTTTAAATGTTAAATAAATTATATATGCATCAAGAAATAGACTGTAGCAAAAAGTGTTTAAATATATATAATTAATAATAAGAAACTTTTAACAAGAATATATTTTTTATTTTGTAAATTACAAATGTTTTGATAGTAATCCAACTATTATCATCATATATATTTAATAAATTCTAAATGTTTAAATGAATAAAATTGATCTGAACAGCTGTTTTATATGGAGACTAAATTTAACGTTTTTATATGTGTATCCAAAATATGTAATATAACTATAGTTAACTGCATGGAAGTAGTACCATCAAGGTCACAACAAGCACGTTGCCACTAAGCAAGTTTCCCTTTCTTCCGAAAAATGCTACACTAGTAAGTAGGCCTACTTAATGTAAAGAATATAAAAAAAGTGATTTTTTAATTAAATATTTACTTTGTTGTTGTCAATGAGGCTTCCATTAAAATCACAATTAAAATAATTTTTTGTACTTTAAACTGTTGAAAATTCTAAAATCAATGACAATAGAAGACTGAAAATATCGGTATGGAGAACCATACATGACTTCCATGTTCTAAGATGTATATTTAAAATCATTTACGAAATGAAATGTTTCTATAGAAACTACTTCTTTCCACTTATTGCTTCAGCCTTAATCACACTACTGTGGTCACTAACGTATACCACCTCACGTTATCGTACTCGATTTTCACTGATAATGGCAGCCGACGGCACTGCAGAAACATCTCGTTTTGCAGAAAACATTGGACTACGGCAAAACAGCCCGGGAAGGAACTGTAACAACAAACTACTACTTTGTTGCCGATAACGTAGTACACATATAAAAATTATCCCCTCCCCCTTCAACTATAATTTTCATTTAGAGAAAATTACCCACACCCCGGTCAACTAGCCTCTTCATTTATAGATATTTCATCTACGTTTCTACAGTGGATTATTAAGATCTTCTTATCAGGATACTTTATTTATCAAAATTAAGTACTTTACTCTTGTTACAAAAAAAATGTTTCTGGTAAACTGCCCTTTCCCCGTAACCGATCTTCACCAAAATCAATAGGCCTTGAGTCTTCTACAACTCAGGCACATACGTAAAAAATTATTTGATTCTGTTTGAATTTACGACAGTTATCGTTCATCATGAAAACATTTCTCTTGTTACAACATAAAATGTTGCAGGTAAACTACCCCTTTCCCTTAACCGATCTTCACCAAAATCAATAAGTCTTGAGTCCTCTACAATTCAGGGATCCATGCAAAACATTATTTGATTCTGTTTGAATGTGCGGCAGTTATCGTTCGTCATATAAACAATTACTCTTGTTAAAACATTAAAGGTGGCAGGTAAACTACCCCTTTCCCTTAACCGATCTTCACCAAAATCAGCAGGCCTTCAGTTCTTTACAATTCAGGAATGTATGCAAAACATTACCCTTGTTAAAACATAAAACGTTGCAGGTAAACTACCCCTTTCACTTAACCGATCTTCACCAAAATCAACAGACCTTGAGTGCTTAAAACTTCAGGAATGTATGCAAAAAATTATTTGATTCTCTTTGAATATGCGGCAGTTATCATTCGTCATAAAAATAAAATTACCCTTTTAAAACATAAAACGTTGCAGGTAAACTACCCTTTTCTCTTAACCGATCTTCACCAAAATCAACAGACCTTGAGTACTCTATAATTCAGGAAGGTGTGCAAAAATGTATTTGATTCTGTTTGAATTTACAGCAGTTATCGTTCGTCATAGAAAAAATTACCCTTGTTAAAGCATAAAACGTTGCAGGTAAACTACCCCTTTCCCTTAACCGATCTTCACCAAAAATAATAGGTCTTGAGTACTCTACAATTCAGGGCTGTCCGCAAAAAATTATTTTATTCTGTTTGAATTTGCAGCTCTTATTGTTTGCCATATAAACACACACACACACACACACACACACACACACACACACACACACACACACACACACACACTTCAAAAAATGACTTTTTTTCCTGTTTTGAGGGTAGTACAATCAGAATCTGCTATTATCTCGAACACGATTTTTTTTTTTGCCATCACCATATTTCCATTTCCTTTATGTAACATGGAAGTAAAAAGAACGACACATTTTGAAGGTTCGTAGATGCCTACATCAAACATTATATAGATAAAATTTAATGTTATTTAAAGTAAAAACATGTTAAAACCTTACGAGTATCACACAGTTGTTCTGATTTTGTAAGATAGAGTAATGTAAGATATTTTCACTGGTTAACTTATGTTTTACTGTATGTTATTTACGTAACATTTTACAGTGAGAAAGTTTCTAATACATACATTAGAATACATTGTTAATAATTAATTAACAATTAATTTCCATAACTTATACATAACATTCAATGCGACCCGTCAGCTATAGTTTGTTTGAACGAATTTTCATACGCATCCTGTGTCTTAAGCTTGCCCCGTATAATTATTGAAGAAACACCGCACTATTCGTGACTCCGAAAAATATTCTATTTTTATTTCCTGCGCTGCTGTCATTAATAATTAAGTAAAAAAATCAGCACTATAGTATAAGACTTTACATGCACAAGTGGCATAAAAATAATGGTATGCATAAACGCAAAAATGAATTGAATTTCTTAAGAAAATAAGGATAATTTTATAAAAAACAATATGAATTCCTTATGAAATAAATTATAAATTCCTTATTCATATATTAATATAAAATTTAAATTTATAATTCTATATTTTAAAAATTTTCCTTAAAAAATATTGTAATTAAAATTTTCCTTATTTTATAAACTACTAGCAGAATACCCGTGCTTCGCTACGGAGTTTCACGTTGTACGTAATGAAAATGTTAGTTTAATTAATAAAGTTCAATTAAAGTAGGTTTCTTAAAAATAAATAGCTGTTGCCCACGACTTCGTTCGCGTGGTCTTGAATTTAATGCGTTAATATATTTAGAACAGAATCTATTCCATTGGGTTGCCATAGTAACCAGATCTAATAAGTTAGTTTTTTAAGACTCCAAAGGACCCCCCAGAGGATCGTATAGAAAAAAACACCTGTCCTATGTTGGTTCTCCCGTTGCGTAAAATATTTGTGCCAAGTTTGGTTGAAATCGATCCAATGGTTTAGGAGGAGAAGTGGAAGACCCCAAAGGACCCCCCAAAGGATCGTATCGAAAAAACACTTGTCCTATGTCGGTTCTCCCTTTGCGTAAAATATTTGTGCCAAGTTTGGTTGAAATCGGTCCAGTGGTTTAGGAGGAGATGTGGAAGACCCCAAAGGACCCCTCGAAGGATCATATCGAAAAAACACATATCCTATGTTGGTTCTCCTGTTGCGTAAAATATTTGTGCTAAGTTTGGTTGAAATCGGTCCAGTGGTTTATGAGGAGATGTGGAAGACCCCAAAGGACCCCGTCGAAAAAACACCTATCCTATGTTGGTTCTCCCGTTGCGTAAAATATTTGTGCCAAGTTTGGTTGAAATCGGTCCAGTGGTTTAGGAGGAGATGTGGAAGACCCCAAAGAACCCCCAAAAGAACCCCATCGAAAAAACTCCTATCCTATGTTGGTTCTCCCTTTGCGTAAAATATTTGTGCCAAGTTTGGTTGAAATCGGTCCAGTGGTTTAGGAGGAGATGTGGAAGACCCCAAAGGACCCCCCCGTAGGATCATATCGAAAAAACACATATCCTATGTTGGTTCTCCCGTTGCGTAAAATATTTGTGCCAAGTTTGGTTGAAATCGGTCCAGTGGTTTAGGAGGAGATGTGGAAGACCCCAAAGGACCCCCCAATGGACCCCGTCGAAAAAACACCTATCCTATGTTGGTTCTCCCGTTGCGTAAAATATTTGTGCCAAGTTTGGTTGAAATCGGTCCAGTGGTTTAGGAGAAGATGTGGAAGACCCCAAAGAACCCCCAAAAGGACCCCATCGAAAAAACACCTACCCTATGTTGGTTCTCCCGTTGCATAAAATATTTATGCCAAGTTTGGTTGAAATCGGTCCAGTGGTTTAGGAGGAGATGTGGAAGACCCCAAAGGACCCCCAATGGACCCCGTCGAAAAAAACACCTATCCTATGTTGGTTCTCCCGTTGCGTAAAATATTTGTGCCAAGTTTGGTTGAAATCGGTCCAGTGGTTTAGGAGGAGATGTGGAAGACCCCAAAGGACCCCCCAAAAGACCCCATCGAAAAAACACCTACCCTATGTTGGTTCTCCCGTAGCATAAAATATTTGTGCCAAGTTTGGTTGAAATCGGTCCAGTGGTTTAGGAGGAGATGTGGAAGACCCCAAGAACTCCCTAAAGGACCCCATCGAAAAAAATTCATAAACCTTCGCGGGCGTGCGCACAACAACTCACCGAAGTTTCATCGCAATCGGATGAATGGTATAGGAACGCATACGGGACAAAGAAAGAAACAAACATTCATTTTTATAGATATAGATAGAATTCCTTATGACTATTCTAAATAAGCAGTATGTTGAAAAACTCTCCTCAAATAGGGTTAGTCACACAATTATCACTTTTAAAAGTGATAGCACCAAGCACAATCATAACACTCCTGGAGAAAACGCCCACACACGGTTTTTTATGTTTCAATAAAAATAAAAAATACTACGATTTGCCATAGACAAGTTTACCACCTATATACACTTTTTAACACTCCTGTGGTAATTCGTCTTTGAATTCACTGGACTCAGGTTCACTATCACTACTCACACGTAAGTTTATGATTGATGAAGGGCTCCACTGTGGTGTCTCTCGTGGACTGCTTTGAGTAATCGGCTTCTTGTAGTGCCTCTGTATGTCTTACGCACTTCTCCCAGTCTTCCTGAGTTATCCTGTCCAAAGCTTCATGTGCAAGTTGTTCAATATCGGCTAATCAGAAAGTCGTATTCTTGTTTGCAACATACCGTTTAACTTGGGCCCATATCAGCTGAATCGGATTATACTGAAAATGATATGGTGGGAGGCGCACTACTGTATGTCACATTTCATTTGCCAGTTGATCCAATTCGTACGTCTTCTTGGCCGTTCGGATCTCTTCTTTAGAAAGAAGTTCATCCCTGGTTTCAGCTGGGGAAAATGAAATTCCCTTCTTACGCAGCCACTCCATAATATCCGCTTTACGCCAGTTTGAACATAGTGGCTTATCTATTTGTACATAATGATAGCTAGCATTATTCATCACGATGACAGAGCCCTCTTCCAAGGAGCGCAACCTACCAACAAACCAGGTCTTAAAAACTTCAGCATTCATTTGTGTGTGGTAGTCAGATTCAGCTGAATGCTTATTGCCACGAAAGACAAGTTTGGCACCTGCTATGAAACCTCTACTTGCGGATCCAGCATGTGCAATAATCAGCTGGCCACCTCTACCAGTAGGTACTTTCAGCCCACCGTTCCCTCTGGAGTCTTGCCAGATCTTTTTATTCGTATGATTCTGTGGTATCCAGGTTTCATCCAAATAAATTACAGGCCTGTTGTCCTCCGTATGTAGTATATGCATGGTTCTCAAAAACTTCGCTCTCAAGGCAGCAATGTCTCTGCGCTCCATTAAAAATTTTCGTCCATCGTTGCACTTCTTAAACTTAAATCCAAGCACTTTCAGAAGGTGAAGTACAGAGGCTTCTGAACCAGAATAATTGATTTTCTGACAGAGATCAGCTCAAATTTTGCTTGCAGTGGGGTATTCCCCTCAGTTGTAATATTCTAGTACGGTCCTGCAGACTACATTTGTTTATTAAAATCGTCCAGTTCAGTGTTTTTGTGTTCCTGTTTATACCCTTTCCTTGCAGAATTGAATACAACGCTCGCGCCTTGATCATCTGCCAAAGTAACAGTATTGCTAATACGTTGCACCGACTTTACAGAAATCCCACAAGCTTCCACTGTCAATTTTCAAACTTGTACAAAGTTTATGTTCCTCCTGGCTTCTTCATTATACGCAAGATTTTAAAAAACTTGTAAATGTTTGCTGCGATGACTTTGTTTCCTCTCGGCCCGCTCGTACACCACCGTTGCTTGTACCTGAACTAAATGTAGGATACTGTTTCTCAATATCACTCATAATAAATACAAATTATCCAAATAAACTGATACACACTGTCTACACTAAAGCCGTCAACTGTTCATATGAAACGCACAAAATGTCTGTCAACAATACTAAGGACGATAAATATGTTGGATGTTGTTTGTTGCTAATTCGTTTTTTCCTCACCTCATCCACACAACCTACTTGGAATGGGGTACTGTAACTGAAATGGGATTGGCTTTTGCCACAACAGCGACAATTTTGTTTACAGAAATTGGTCAGTCGTTTGTGCAATGGAAGAAAGGTAGTAGCGCGGCCAGTAAACATATAATTTTGAGGGGAGCGTAAAAATGACAGAGTCATAAAAGTGTCAGACAGCAATATTTACTGAAAAGACATGCTGATGGGGTATATGCAATTTGCATACCAAAAGTGTACATATTCCTAACAGAACTTCCGAACCATATGGCTTAGGAACGACCGTGCAGAGAACAAAAACAGGTTCATTTACAAAAGAGAAAAGACCGTGAGTATGAAAAAATTAAAGCGACAACAGCAGGCAAGGTCAGCGTTCTCACACAACTGTCAGTCTGTAGGATAACCGCCATGAAGAAAACAGTAAAACTTTAAGTAAGTAAGTTCACTGTACCTTAAGTAACTCACCTAATGATACTTCGTAAAGTTAGGGTGTGTATTGCTAAAAGCTTTAGATTCTAACATAAGAAATACCAGCGCAGTATAAATCGTAGTTTCAGAGAAATGCAAATCGTAACAAAAGAAGCCAAAGAAAGAGGAGAAACGCAAAGATAAAAATTCTGTAGATATTTACGCGACAACAAAAAATATACTGCTGACTCAGACATTTTTATAGCTCAAATATTGGCGCCCAGAATTTAACTGAGTTATGTTACCCATAACTAATTATTCCTGGTAAAAAAAATTTTATTTACGCGATACGTATAAATAAATTTGAAACGAGCCATATAAGGTGAATGTATGAAATTTGCTTTCGTATCACTGCTAAAACGCTACACAATGTAGTAGCCGGCAACAATGCAGGGCGAGGGGCGTGGAGGTGACAGGAAGAAGCAGTGAAAGTGAGTGACCTTGATGGGACTACTTCTATGCAGGGTACTCTAATTGTAAAATATAATATAAATACTTATTATTTTATTAAATTAGTAATTTTTAAAACATTATCATTTTTGTATTAATCTGAATTTGTTCTGGTATTAATTTTTTACTTGTTTTATGTTTAATTATTTATAAATTTTCCCATAAGGTCATTCTTGGACCTTTGGAAATGTGAGCCCCTGGAGGAAAAGGATAGGTCTCGCAGCACTGCAGTGTGACATTTTATTCTCCTGTTACATTCCAGTGTGCATTACATTTCAGCCTTTCCTCATATATTCTGAAATTGTTTTTTCTTATTTTCTATATTTATATGAAACATGAATTTATTCAAAAACTAAAGGGCGCATAAATAACTAATGTATATATGTCAAAACAAAAATATTTAATTACCTTCCAAATTCGGATGTCACATTGATAAAAATTTGTCAAATTATGAATAAATACTGAAACACTTTAATTATTCTAGAATATGTCATTATTTTGAAATACATTACTGCTATTATCATGTATATATGCGATACAATTGTATAAATTTTGTTTATTATTATTAAATATACATAATTGTAAGATTTAAAAATGTAAGATACATGCAAATACATTCCTTCAACTACCTAATTATGGAACAAATGGATACATTGTTACACACTACTGACATACCACCTCAAGCATTTCTGAATTTTGGAAACTTCCCATGCCATTCAGGTGCTGGGTTATAAGTGCCAATCCACATCTGTGTTGAGTTCAGGAGCATAAATTTTATTTGCTTCTCACACCAGAGTGTTATGGTTCTATCTCCCTTATATAGTCCTTTTTAGACCATTTTTATTAATGCCTTTCTAATTTATTACATCAGCACATAAAAAATACCTTTTGCTAATACTTTACAACATACAAATTTATAAACACTTACTTGAATATTGAAAATACACTTGAAGACTTTGTACTGCTTGTCGTAGACTTTGAAGTGGCCACAACTTCTTCCCCATCAGACTCATCATCTTCAGAATCATAATTCACTTCCAAGTCACGAATACCACCAACCATACGTCCAACTAACTATTCAATAATGTAGTAATTATACTCATGAATATACATATATCATATGTGTTTGTGTGTGTGTGTTATATTACATATGCAACAAAATCTCATAGTCATATAATGCTATACTAGAAAATTAAAATGAATTACACGATCAATATGGTGCTGACATGAAAATCTGTTCAATTCATGCATTTCCTTAAATCTCAACATATTTTAATATTTTATGTAGACATAATAGACATAATCTATTTTTTAACGTAGTCATTATGAATGTGGAGGCATTTCTCACAGTGTGGAACAACTTCTTTACCCCTTACCCCCCCCCCCCCCCTTATAGAAGTTTACTGGCAGTTTTTTCAACCACTCTTCTACCACACTTTTGGTGTTGCTATAATTTGTGAAACCACGACATTTTTCAAATGCCTACAAACTCAAAAAAGACCTTATCTTCTAAGTCTCAGCTATACACAAGATAGGAATATATCTTCCATTTCAATTTCTCATGTATTTCATGAGTAGTAGTTGCCATATAGTAGGGTGTTGTCATGAAACAGGATGATACCACATGACAAAATAGACACTGTCAGTGATGTCATTCCCCATCTCCCCAAATTCAATAAGACTGATGTCAGACGTTTGTTCTATCACTTTCAATCATGCACAATGCCAGAACACTCCTACAAGTTTCTTGAATGAAAATGTTTCTTTGAATTTTCTGCTCTTGGTCATTACATTATATTAGTCATGCTTTCACTACATTGACTGCTATATTTTCTGGGTTATATTTGAGATCCAAGCCTTATCTCCTATCACAATGCACTGAGGAATCTCCTTCAGCACAATACTGATAAAAAATTTCTTGCTGATGCAATTCTTAGGTTTCTGTGGATCTCAGTGAGCATTTTTAGAACCCAATTAACACAGACTTTGTGATACAGATGACTTCGCTTTATTTTGTAAAGAATAGTTTGTGAAATTTACAGAAAAACTGCCACTCAAATCACTTATTGTGTTACAATTGTTTTATTGATAATGATACACTTGTTCTTTTTGACAATTTTGGGCTAACACTATTGCTACATCATAAATATTTGTGAGGCCGCTATTAAACACCCAACATTGTTTTCCAGTTTACTTTCATAAACACTTCCATAATTCAACTTAAGTTATTTACGGATGAATTTCGCTAATTGAGTTATCGCTAACTTATGGAATTTACACTTCACAGGTTTTTTATTTGAGATTGTTCATTTTTAATAACCCCTCTTTCTAACACACACACACACACACACACACACACACACACACACACACACACACACACACACACACACACACACACACACACACACACACACACACACACACACACACACACACACACACACACACACACACACACACACACACACACACACACACACACACACAAGGAAAACAACAATCTCACATTGTGACTTAAACTAACATCTTCCCACATGAGAACATCAGACCCCATGCATCAAACATCTCTGTGACTGGGCCTTACTTTTGACTGCTTTCATAGTACATATCAAGAAATACCATATCAAATAATGTATGACTTTTTTATGACAAGTTTTTAATATATTAATTATACAACTCAGAAAACTGAAATAGACACAGCAAGTGACCTCATAATCACTACGAACACCATTTTGGAAAACTTATGTAAACTAAATTAATTTTTTTTAATTTTATTTTATGCTACATTCAAAGATTTCATTCAGTTTGGTGAGTTTATAAAGACAGTAATGAACATATAGTTCTCAATCGAACACATGATCACCAGGAGCCACCATACCTATTTTGAGAAAATTATATATACTGTCACCGGACAAAAGGCTTGCCGCATGACAAATGGCGCCAATCGTACTTGGTGGCCATAAAAAGGACCGTGTGGCGAGAAGGCTGATGTTGGTTGTGCCGCGCTGTGATGTTCGGCGGCTGTGCCCGCTGTTCATGGCGTACTGCAGTCCTCCTCTTCTTTCGGCATCGGTTGTAGTCGGCTGCCGGCCCAGCGAAATCCATCGCTGGCGCGGAACTGGAGGGCAAACACGCAAGAACGCTGGTTCTATTCTTCGGCCGTTCCTTCCGGCTGACTCCGCGCTGATGTCAGCCAAGAGAGGAGAGGAGATGAAGTGCGTCCGATGGCGTGGCGATGAAGAGTGCCATTTGTCATGCAGCAAGCCTTTTCTCCGGTGACAAGTGGCGCCCAACATGGGGCGACATCATCTTGCAGACGCAAGATCCAGCGACGCCAGCGAGCTACCAGCCGGCACACCAATCAACATGGCGCCCAACAGACACCTCTACAAGATCCGGAGAAGTGCAGTAGGCTGGCTACCGGAGAGCATTCAAGACCCGGGGGAGTTGTGGCAACAGCGATTCATTACGTCTGCTCTCCGGTACCAGCGACACGGCGCGTGACACCTGAAGAATACGAGGCAAGCCAATCCGGGATCAGCAGCTGCCGAGACGTGACCAACTATGTGTTCGGAGCGAGACAATCAGCGATCCTGGTTAGTGCATAAAACCCGGGCCGGCAGAAAATTTTGCGCACTCATCGCCACGCCATCGGACGCACTTCATCTCCTCTCCTCTCTCGGACGACATCGACGTGGAGTCAGCCGGAAGGAATGGTCGAAGAATAGAACCGGCATTCTTGCGTCTTCGCCTTCCAGTTCCGCGCCAGCGATGGATTTCGCTGGGCCGGCAGCCGACTCTACAACCGGTGCCGAAAGAAGAGGAGGACTGTAGTACGCCATGAACAGCGGACGCAGCCGCCGAACATCTTAGCGTGGCACAACCAACATCAGCCTTCTCGCCACAGGTCCTTTCTAGGGCCACCAAAACCACTAGAGTGTACGATTGGCGCCATTTGTCACGCGGCAAGCCTTTTGTCCGGTGACAATACATTAATTTTATTTTTAAAATTTTGTGTTATATTTTAAAATATGATACACAACATCGTATCGTTTAGACAACATGATGAGTTTTATTATCACTGAACTGAGTTTAGACAGGAATAAAATCTCGTAACTCTTTTAAAGTGATATAGCAATACTGTGTCCATCTGCTTATTATCTGACATATTTTATGAATGACGCAAATACAGAAAAGATGCATACCGCAGTATCTGCTTGGATTTCTTCATCACCCACTGGTTTATCCTTTGTTCTTTCCAATTCTGCCAAATCCTTGTTGTTCCCACTGAGTTCCCATATACGAGGCTTTTTCCCTTCTTTAGCTGGTTTTGGACTTTTTCTGTAATAAGGTTATATACATTTTTAGTACATACAAAATGAAAAAAAAACAACAGATTTTATACAAAAATGGAGCTTAAAATTATGTTCAACTTTCTGGAATCTGAAATTGTACTATGGTTTAATGGTATCAATTTCAAAAGTTTCTTTAAACTCAAAGAAAACCAACTGGTAGCATTTCTCAAATTTACTGAGTGGTATCTTTAATCCAATTTTTAATATACACTATACGAAACTCTGATGTTTTACTAGTGTTTACAAGACTGTACTAAATATTATCTATAATTTCTAATATGGTAAAGATCCTCTCACAAGGTAAAGACCCATCTGCATCTTCATTTGGTGAATGGATTCAAAGCAGAAGAACAGGCAATGTTTGCCAAACTGAGATGTGTGTGTGGGAGGTTTCTACCATTTGCCTCGGTTTGCATCATTTTGGCTTGTTTGATATCCATTCATATGTTATTTTCATATGTTAGCAGCTTTCTGCTACACATCAAAGCAATGTGTGAGATTGTGTGAGAATAACGTATTGTGGGAGCCTTCAACGAATGGTGGTGAAACAGCAAAACATGACGAAACTGTGGAACCAGAAGATTCTGCCCCATTAGCTAAATAGATATGAACAAAAGATGCATGTGTGGGGGGGGGAGTTATGACAAACCCACTTTAACTTGGAATAAGCAATCTTTATAGAAACAAAACAAGTAAATACAAAAAATAGCTAACTTTTCTGGTTGATAAAGCAGCATGCTTACAGTAAAGAATTTCATATGATGTGCTGTGCATCAGTGTTTTGCAACAGTCAGATCTGTTAACAGATTTGTCCTGATAGGGGTCTGTATATTTCTATAATTTATTTATCTATATGTATAACTAGCCCAGGATCTATTGCCCAGCCTACTGCTATGATGTTTTGAAGTGCACACGTGCGCATGTCATCATCATCTTCAAGGATTAAACCAAGAATGGTTTGTTCCGGTCTCAAATAGGCAAAGATTAGAGCTGGTCACTCCAGCACCTTCCTTGGATGTCTCACACCTCTCCGTTCCCTCAGCTTATAGTTCCATAGTTGTTTGGGGATGCGGCAGTCATCCATTCGGCAAAAGATGTTCCCAACAATTCAGCCGATCCTGTCGAGAGTATACTCATAATATTCAGTTCCTGCCATAGATCTGTGTTTCTTCTATGATCATGGAGAGTATAACCTGCCACGTGCCTGAGAAATCTTATTTCAGCCGCTTGGATGCAACTAGCCTTTCGCTAAAGTCCAATTCTCAGACCCATAAAGAAGTGTGGGAAGAGCCACCTTGTAGATGTGTGTGTGTGTGTGTGTGTGTGTGTGTGTGTGTGTGTGTGTGTGTGTGTGTGTGTGTGATATAAATTACACTAAAAACTCGTTTATCCGAATTTGATGGGGCCACGCCCGTTTTGGATAAACCAAAACTTCTATTAAATAGTAATACATATGTACGTACAGTATATTTATTTAATAATAATAATTTAAAAGTTACTTACAGTGAACATGACACAATAAACTATAAAACGGCATCGCACTGTAAATTATTGTTTCTACAGTACCTGGAACAGTCCCTATTACTTGTTCGTACAGTAATCAATCATAGTTTTTTACTTAAGCTTTCTACTTTATATCACGTGGAATCGCTTGTCGACGCTATTAAATATAGATTATAGCGGCAGGAAAATGCTTTTGTGTATTTTTTAAATTTACTAAAAATTGTTTCGGATAAACCGGATTTTCGGATAAACGCGATTCGTATAAATGAGTTTTTAGTGTATAGTGAAACCTGGTTAATTTGAAGTCAAGGAGACCAAACTAAAGTTTGAATTACCCACAATTCGAATTAAGGGACTTGGAACGTGGCAAGTTAATATAGACTCACATAAGAAATTATTTCATGAAAATACGTATGGACATCAAAACCATGTGAACTCTTTTGTATGGACCCTCAACTGTAACACATCTTCACTGTTTACCTCTCCACTGCACAAATCACCTTTAAACGCAAACATGTTATCAAATGTACATTTATAAAGAAAAAGCCTATTTTCAACAGAATTACAGCTACGAGATTTGATAACGTGAATAATGTCATCTAATTTATTCTTCTATTCAGTGGCTCCATCAAAGTTAAATGAAGCACTTCCACTGCACAGAGAACAAAATGTAATATAACGTTCTTTAAAACTGTCTAGCCATTATTAAAATTAAGTTTCTCTAATTTAGCAGCACATTCCTCGAATCTACTTACAGATCCACTCAATTTGGAAGATGCATTTAGTCACATGCTTGAATAAACTGTTCACTATCATATTTATCAACTGTTCAATTTATCAATTTTGGGATTTTACAGCCCTCTTGACTGACTGGTGAATCAAATTTTAATAAAATTTCCAGTTTTTATTTGTTTTAATGAAATGTAGATAGTGTACTCACAGTAATGCTGAAATCATCCACAATTTCATCTTTCTTATTCACCTTATTTTTTATCATAGTGAGCAACATAAGCTTTTGGGCCAATTATTTAGTTTTGTTTAAACATGGACGTTTTAATGATATTTTTAAACAGGAGGCCCTTACTGAAGGATACAACAGTTTTCTATCACAAAAACACAATACTGTGTGTGCGTAGCAGAAACATCGAACTTTTGCATACTAGGTAAATGAACTTGAAGGAATAACTGATGTACAGTTTTAAAGAGGAATTTCACCTAACTAAATGGAGAGAGTCATAGTGGTGTGATTTTTTTTATATACTGCCACACAGATGTTTATAGGTTGTATATCTACATTAATATCGAAAAAAAAGACAACTCTTTTGCCTGAAAGTAAACTCAAGTAGAGTTTAAAATTCGAAGAATTCTGTCAAATAGATGTACACCTACGTTCACCCAGACAAGCAGAAGAACAGGGCATCATAGGTAATGAATTACAGTATTACTACCTGAAATACGAGGGAAATTTGAAAAGTAAAGATACAAGGCTCCTACTGATCATAGGGACATTTGATTTTCGAAGTTGGTAGCACTGGCGTGTAGGGGGTAAGTGGAGAAGTGAGAAAGGATTTCCACTCCTCAGTTTGATTGTTGTTGCTGACTCAGCGTCGTGTTAAAATGAACCCTGCATATAAAAATCCTGCCAGGTGCGAGTTGCACTCAGTGATACGATTTCTTTCTGTGGAAGGCAATAGAGCAGCTGAGATTCATCGTCGACTCGTTGTGGTTTATGGTGGAGGTGTTATGACAAGACAGAATGTGACGAAGTGGGTTCATGAGTTTAAAGAAGGAAGAACGGAAGTTCATGATGAGGAGAGGAGTGGGCGCCCTTCTGTTGTCACTGACAGAGTTTTGCGAAAAATTGAGGAGAACATTCGTAACAATCAACGTTTGACAATTGACGAGCTTCACGAATTGTGCCTTGAAATTTTGAGAACAGTTTTGTACAATACACTTACAGAAAAGTTGGGGTATCGAAAACTTTGTGCTTTTTGGGTGCCAAAATGTTGACTGACGAGCATAAATGGAACCGAGTTGCTTATGCTAAAGCTTTTCTCGAACGTTTTAAAGAAGGTGAAGAGCTTTTGGACTGCATTGTTACGGGCGATGAAACTTGGGTTTCACACACAACTCCAGAAACCAAACGACAGTCGATGCAGTGGCGACACACCCATTCACAATCAGCAAAAAAATTTAAAACTTCGCAATCGGCTAGAAAAATCATGGCAACAATTTTCTGGGACAGAAAGGGGCCGCTTCTCATCGAATTTATGGAATGAGGTGCAATGATAAACGCTGCCAGTTACTGTGAAACTCTAAAGAAACTTCATCGTCCCTTACCAAACAAGCGGCATGGTATGTTGACAAAAGGTGTGTGTTTTTTGCATGATAATGCCTGCCACCATACAGCCCGAGGAACCCAGGAGTTACTGGATCCTTTTGGATGGGATGTTTTGCCCCACCTTCTGCATAGCCCTCATCTCGCTCCCAGCAATTATCACCTCTTCACCAAGCTAAAGGATCACTTGAGTGGGACGCACTTTTCTAATGATGACGAGGTGAAAGATGCTGTGAAAACTTGGTTGCGGAAGGTGGCGAGAGAGGTGTACAACACTGGTATACAAAAACTCGTCTCAAGACTGCAAAAGTGTATTGATCTTGATGGCGATTATGTCGAAAAATAGTGTGATATATACCTTCATGTATATATACTTTGTTTTGAAATCTGTGAATTATTCAGATTAACCAAAACACCAAAGTAAACTTTGAATTAAAAAGGGTCTTTTGATATTGCAGAACTCAAAGAGATAAAAAAAGTTCGGATTAACAAATTTTAATAGTATAACATAAAAAAAAATTGAACATGGGCTGCACAAATCATTACTAGTATATGCAGTTTTATAGCAAATATAATACTTTACCCAAAATTTCTTATTTAAATTGATGTCTGTTATGTGTTTGGTTTGTGGAAGTGAATTGTAGTTTTATTTTTGAATTACTTGTTCACACTCCTTTTAAAAGATGAAACACTTTCAAAATCACTTTCAACATTCAAGTAAAATTCAGAGTATAGACAGATTGGAAATTCGAAGTGACGGAAAACAAATATTTTTTAGCACTCAAATTTTAACTCATAGCCGAATTAAAATTATGAAAAATTTCAGAACAACAAACATCTGATGACGAGAAAAAATTTCAATCCCCTGTACATGGGGAATCAATTTAGTTTTATTTTAAAGCTCTTTGATGTTCCTCCACATCTATTTTTCTTACTGCTTGACATCTGATTTTCTGCAATTTTTCAGGTTTCTAAGTAGCTATAAATAAAAATTTGAGTGGCTAAAAATCTAAAAGATTTGTTTAAAATCTCGTTATGGGTAACACAAACTGTGAATTTTACTGAAACTGGTTAAAAATTGGAGTGGCTAAAAATCTAAAAGATTTTTTAAAAATCTCGTTATGGGTAACACAAACTGTGAATTTTACTGAAACTGGTGACGACTAGTGTGTTTTAGGGTTGTTTTGATATGGGCTGACCCTAAAATAGAAACAATTATTTCATCAACACTGTAAAACTGTATAGTTTACACACTGTATTTGCAAACTACAATATTGATATTATTACAAGTTAATTTTGAAGTATTATCGGTAATTAATTATTAAATTTGTCCCTGTTTGGACGTCAACTGAAGTATGTCAGTTATTAATAATTAAATTGAATATTGATTTTATGTGTAAAGGTTGATCCAGGATGTCGTTTAGTGTACTTCGGCAGAGAACAATAGGCAAGTACAAATAACAAAATGCGTATATCAAGAAAAATATAACATTATTTATTTTCTTTTGACAACATGAAACAGGTCAAAATACTGTAATTAAATATCAATTCTCCATGTCATGAGCATATCATACAATCATGTTGACCTACTATACATACTCTAAATAAAAAAAGAAAAACTCATCAGGAAATATTAATTACTAGAAATACTAGGTACATAAAAACAAGTTACATAAAATATTAATTACTTGAAATGGCCAAGTACATAACAACAAATGCACACACATTACTACATTTAAAATATTCTACTTTTAAAATCTCTAAGTCAAAATTAGTTATTTCTGGTAAGTGAATATAATGTACGTCATAAGCCATACAGAACAGCAATTGTAGCAATAATCAGACCATCAATACAATTTGGGACAACAATACCGACTGAACAGTATCTGTGGTGTTCATTGCTATGAGCACAATAATCATTTAGTTATCTCATCAGCTCATCAACATACGTCAGTTTAAGGTTTTAATTCGTTACTCCCCTGAGTAACCTCCTTCCACACACACTATGGCCCCCCTGGATTGTAGCGCCCAGTTGCCTCCACAAGAACTGAAGTTTATTGGGTGTAGACACTGCCTACCCCGTTCTTGCTTCGGCCTCACAAAACATTCGGTATTACTGATGTCCGAGGACATCAGTAATCCTACTAAACTTAGGTATATGCCCTTAAACGGTCTACCATCCCATTCGATGGATAGCCGCTGTTCCATAGTTCTGGTGATTCCCCTGATTAATCCCCCCCCCCCGGATAATTTCTAAATTCACCTCTTACAATGATAACAGCTATGGCCAGTTTAGGCAGAACGAGTCGCAATGAGCCCCGACCATAGTTGTCAAAGCTGAGCCAATTCCACAGTCAGGGTTTGGTGAGGCCCTGACCGCCCGAAAATTAGGGAATCACAAGTAAAAGATATTTATGTGTTTGATATATTCAAATTTAACAATTCCAATTCTCATTATATGAGGTTCATAGTCTCGCTTATGTGCTCTAACATCATACATTTCTTTCTTAACTTTTCCTACGTTGATTTTTATTAACATAAAATAGTGAGTACAACAAAATATTTACTTATTCGTCGAAACTAATCTATTCCTACTTATATAGGCTATCACCAACTAACAATTGATCTTTGATTATGAGTTAAATTACAACTTAATAAAAAGAATTTATTCTCTCTACTTCTGTTAAAATAAACATTTAATTTGCATCTGAATAAAAATTACAAACATTTCAATTTTAGGTTTAGTTTCAAATTCTATTAACTTTTTATCTTGTTACATTTTATTACTACACTTTAATTATGAATTTCTATTAATTATTTTCATTATCAATTGGTTTGGGTGATTCTCAATTATTCATAATAATTTGATTTATTAAAAAGGCATTAAAATATAACCTTACACCCTTCTTCCTTCTAACAATCACTAACAGATTTACATAGGGTGACACCGATCTCTCAATAATATTTACCAATAATTCTCTAACTCCACTTAAACCATTCTCCTCTTATAACAAAATACCTGATACCCTCTTTGTACCTAGGATGTGTGTTCCCTTCCCGTATACTCATTCCCTTATTAGTTCCTGGCCCTTTCTCCCTTTTAACTCCGCCAAACCCCATTTAAAATTATTCACCTCCCGCCACAACACCTTGCGTTGAGGACTCCTGACACCTCCACCCTCACTACAAAATTTCACCATCATCTATTTACTCTCCAATTACATTACTCCCACTTTCTATACATACATGCACTATCGCTACTGTGTCCCTACTATTAACCCGTTTCTGTATTACTTTTATTTCCAAAAATCTTATTTCGTCTAACACCCATTTAAAATTACCTTTGACTGACTTAAATGCCTTATTGAAATAATTATTATCACTCAAACTCCATCTTTTACAACATTTTACATTAATTTAATCATTGAAAATTACACCAGAAAACTCATAACTACCTCAAATTAATTTAATCATTTAATTTAAACCTTTAAAACTCATTTAAAATTTATTATTCAAACCTTAAATATTTTATTTTATTTAAATTGCATTATAAACTTCATACTTACATTACATCACTCAACTGAATAAACACATGATTCCTTTCATAGACACAAAATTATAAACATTCAATACCACAAATATCACGTACAACCATATGTACTTTCTGAAACATAACAATCATATGACTCCACAACTTAACACCTTTTACATTTATTCATTTACTATTTATTTTAAAGTTCAAATCTCAGAAACATCATTTAAATTCATTATCAAAATTTATCTCTACCACATTAATTAATTAATCTCAAATTCTTTAATTCAATCAATTATTTAAACACAACATTACTTTAATTACCTTCTTCCAAAACAATTACAATTCATTTATTACCAACTCTCATTATTTATTTAGTCCGATAAAATATTATTATTATTATTAAATCAATTTCTACTACACACACACATTGTTTACCACACAAACACAATTAATTTCACTATAAATTTATTTACAATTCTTTGTCATTATTTTTCCTTGTTTACCACACCTCATTACCTAATTTAGCCAAGTATTTACCATGAACTAAAATAATAAAATGTTCATTCACTGTTTCTAACCCCCATCGTCATAAATTAGCCTTACTTTCACATAACCATTCTCATCTTTACTCACACTCATTTCATTATTATTATTTATATAATATTATTATATATATAAATTTTCACATATGAACTTACTTTGGTTATCACTTCCCCATAAGTTTCAAGGTGATGTGCCTCTTCCTCAGTGGGAGTAAATACTGAAAGTCATTTTACAGAATAACGGTTATGGACTATAGGTGTGTGTGGTGGGGGTTGATGGTGGGAGGGAATTGGCGCTGAGGTTCAAATTGTGTGTTTGGATCAGTGTATCGAATAGTGTATGTGATCTATAATGTAATTGTTCATTTAATATGTTGTCTGGTTGTAGTGCGTGATATCTGTATATTTCGAATTGTTCAGCTGTGTTTAGTTTTTTTTTTATATAATAATTCTTTAATATTTCAACTTGTTCTGCAAAACCCACATAATAATCTAATTGACTATCCCACATTATTATTAAATCATATACCCTGTCTACATAATTAATTTTGGTCTTGTCACCGTCCGTATTATTATTTATCACCCTTAAGCATTTTAACCTCTCAATTTCAGAATCATCTACTATTAATACTCCACGTCTATGCACAGGTAAGCATTCAATATAATTATCAACGTTATCATCACAACAAGGTAAGTCAACAATATTACTAATTCTCTCTCTCTTTATTTTCTCTAGTAGCTCTTCGTAACTTCTAACAACATCAAATAATATTATCTCTCTCTCTCTCAATGTGAATAATTCTACCACTCTCACAATACCTCTCATCATAACACCTTCTCACTTTTTCTCTCTCAATCCACACAAAAGGCAACATAACGTTATCATAACACATCTGGGTTTTTCCAAGGAACTCATGATACACAAAAGGGGACCTACTTAGAGACACCTTGTCTCTATAACCACGGGAGGAAACTCTGTCCTCATAACTCACTATTGGAGTCTTTACTCCATTTACATCATGGGGAAAATTTGCCCTTTGTAAACCCAACCTCTCTTCAACCACTATCTTATTACTACTCTCTATTTCCACTAAAACTTCATCTCCACTATTATTATTCACTTTATTTTCTAACACATTTTTAATTATCTCGTTGTTATCGCTTTTTATTTTGCTATTACTTGTTAACTCATTACTATAATTATCATGATTACTCACCTTGTCTACTGCCACCAGTTTTGCATTTAAACTAACACCATTATTCTTATCACTAGTATCTCCATTATTTTCTCTTGTATTAACCACACTTCTTACCTTGTCGTTTATTTCTTCATTATTTTCGTTTACATTGCACTTACCTGTATTTCTTGTAACGTTATCTACATCATCTTGTATTTGTTTTATAACTGTCTGGAAACATTCATCAATACGTTTACATAATACATTACTCAGATAATCAAACTTTACATTAATCTCTTTAAAATTAGCGTCATTTTTAATATTCTGTTGTTCACATTTTATTTTCTGTTCTTTAATATCATTACTTAATTGGTCAAATTTGGTATCATTAACATCGAAACGACTATTTATTCTATCGAACTTTTCGTCATTGGCATCAAAACGTTTATACATTGAAATGACTATTTTTTACCATGTTTTCAGACATAGTTTGGACCAGGTTGAATATATCATTCATTGACCATTCTTTTTCTTTAGTTTTTGTCACTATGGGAGTAGATTTTGCTTCAGCATTATCTATCATTATGTAATCAGTTACGTTACTTTCCGTCACTGATTGACTGTTTGAATTGACTGCCCTACTTCACTGTCACTCAGTGACGGGTTCATTGACCCAAGGCCACTCTCACTCATAGCCGAGTCTAACAAATTAATTTTTTTTTTTTTTTTTTTTTTTTTTTTTTTTTTTGCATGGACAAATACTTAGTCTAACATAATACATTACAAGAATTCCATACCAACATTCTGTATAACCTTCTCTCGTTAACTCTTATCCCAAAATTCAAAATTATTGCTCTGATTCCCACCAAAATTTAAATAAACATTTCCCATTACAACATACAAATATCTTCCATTATATAGTTCACATTTCAAAATTAACAAACTTCTTATATAGAGTAAAACACATTAAATCAACACCAGAACAAATTACTTACTTAACAATCGTTAAGTATCTTCATATTACTCCTTAATACATCAAAATAAAATACTCCTCGTCAATACAACATCATCCATTTACATCAGAAAATCAATTACACACTCTACATTACTGATGTAACTCATTTTAATATCTAATAACTCGTTACTAACAACTTAGTAACCACCTTCTCCATCATCACATAATTTATTAAATTATGAATTTATTTTAAATTCCTCCTTCCACACACACTATTACCCCCCCCCTGGACTGTAGCGCCCAGTTGCCTCCACAAGGACTGAAGAGGAAGGGGTGAACACTTTTTTCTTTTCTTTCTCCCCCATCCTTGCTTTGGCGTTATATAAAATTCGGCATTACTGATATCCCGGATACCAGTAATCCTACTAAGTTAATATTCACACTCCCTTAATCGGTCTATCACCCATACTTAGGTATATAGCCGTGTTCCAAAGTTATATCATCTTAGATTCCCCTGATCTAACCCCCAGTTGTATTTCTATGTTCACCAATTTAGAATATTAAGCCAAATCCACGGTCAGGGTTCGGTGAAGCCGTGACCGCCCGAAAACGGGGAATGGCATTTACCATATACTTTATATATAATATATGTTTAAGATTCCTACACACTAACATGAACAACATAATAAAACATAGTAAACACTCACAATGAACATAAACCTCATTACATTAAAATAAACATCTCAGTTGCATCTGAATAAAATTTTCAAACATTCCACAACTTTAATTTCAATTGAACCTGTTAATACTCAACCTTTAATTATTTACCACTTCTTATACCATTAGATTATCCAAAAATTCAAATTTATTATCAACATTCATCTTGTACAATATTTCATTTATTATCTCCTTTCAAATTAATTCAATTATTTTATCAAACACATTTCATTACTTTAACAAAATTCACAAAGTTGAGTATACTTCACCTTGTTACATCATTACATTTAATATCAACACAAAAGTATATACAATCCACATTATTATCTGTTATCATTTACCACAAATCATTTTGTAAAACAGTCCAATTCAAAACCACTACTCACATAGTTAAATGTTCATAAACACTAATTGTTTACCCCCCATCATCGGATAATAACCTTTTTCTTATGTCTACACAATTCATTTTTTATTAAATACATTATATTATCTCTATCAATATAACGACTATTTAAATTCTCATACTTTTCTACAATACCATAATAATTAACAGGATTATTCCATATTATTACATCATATAACTTGTCACCATCGAGTATAGTCAAGTCGCCCTTAGTATGATTTGTCACAATTAGGTTAATTATAATTTCATCATTATTATCATCTGCTGCTACACCAGTTACATCACAAGGTAAGTAATCAATATTATCAACCTTATCATCATTTGCTGCACTAATTACTTCACAAGGTAAGTACTTAATATCACTAACTCTCTCAATATCTAACCTCTCTACTAATTCGTTATAACCTCTATTAACAAACAACTCTATTTTCTTATCAAAATACCTTTCATCATAACACCATTTCATACTTTTTCTATCATTCCCTGCAGAGGGTACTAAATCATAAAAACACCTCCTGGCTTTTCCAGGACAACTACAAAAAATTAAGGGACTACTTGAAAACACATTGTTTTCCAATAAAGGACATTCGCCCTTCAAAAACATTTGTAAACATCTTGGTTCACAATAAACCTGGGGAAACTTTACCCTCTGCCCTATATTCACAAAATAATTCTCTTCATACTCTCTCTCTAACTTATAAACACTGATTTCTACTCTCTCACTACCCTCTACTCCCATTATTCTCTCACTCTCTCTCACTGTTTCTATATTATCGTCATCACTATTTATTTTCACTGTATCACTTTTATATATCTCGTTTTCAACTATCTTACCACTATTACTTGTTAATTCATTTTTATAAGTAACACTTACCTCGTTAATTATTTCTTCATAATTTTTCGTTATTTTACCACCATTATTCTCACCTGTATTGACACCATGTTCGTCTGTTACCTCGTTATTTTCATTTTTGTCACACTCACCCGTGTCGTCATTATTTTTGACACCACTACACCCACTTATCTATTTTAATTCAACTTCTATATTCTCTAGTGTATTATTTATTTCAACGAATCTCTCACTCACTCCATTAACACTCTCACTTATACTTTTAAATTGGTTATTCATACTAAATTTACTTATTTCTATTTCGCTTCTTATATTCACAAATTCGTTATTCATATCTCCTAATTTCTCGTCTTGTTTGTCAAGTTTATTATTTATTTCATTTGTCTCTGACTTGATTTCAGTTTTCAATTCATTCAAACTCGTGTTCAAATGATCATTATTCTTATTTTGTTGGTCAAATTTATTATGCATCTCTATGTTATTTGCATTTATCTCTGATACCACTTCCATAATCACTGTTAATTCCTTAAATATGAGGAATATTTAAGGAATGCTGCACAGCGCAAAGGATGATTGTCGACTAGCGTTCAGTATTAAAATTTCCGTTCGGTGGCGTCTCGGAAACCAGTTCATCCCACTCCCCACCATACGTCTCGTCCTCAGTATTGGAAAGTTCCGTTGGGCTTAGTATCACCTTTTCAACTTGCCACGAACTGATTTTGTCAACAGAATACTAGCGGCATTATTCACTGGCTATAAATAAACTTTTGTTATGCTTCATAACCATATATGGTCATGAAACTCTCACTGGCAATTGCCTCACCTTATGGGTGCCTCATCTTCACATGTCATAAAATTTATAAAATTATACAATAATATTTATGTAAATTTTGCCCCATTACAATTTGTGCTCCTACTTTTAAATTTTACATAAAAATGTTGCTTGTAATTAAAAAAATTGTACTGTTATCTATGTGAACATTAAACTTGAGAACATGCAGCAAATACTAGCCATAGTAACAGTAACTCAGATTTCAACCACAAGTTAATTTGTAATAATTGTGGTCAAGCTGTATTTTGTAAACTTAATTATAATTTACTCACGTGCTTCATATAACCTCTTACTATCCACGTCTTTTTATACATATACAGATTTTGTGCTTATGTCTGTATAATATAATAGCAGAACGTCCTTGCAGTAAGATTTCTTCTTAATAAAAATATTACTTACGGTTTTGATTTCTTGGAGTTGGAGTTGGCATTAAATTTCTGTGCTAGTTTCATCCGGTTCTGCTGAATTATCTCATCTTGACTGAGCTCTCCATTCACTGCGTTCATGTCTTTAACAACATCTTTTTTAACTGTTTCCACAACTTTCACTACAACAATTAAGCCAAACGCAATGCTGAGACACACATGAATAAACAATATTATTTACCTGTCAAATTCAGTATCTGTTAAATTCATTTACAAATAATTATTTAAATTACAGTCAAAATTTTATATATTTGCATGACAAATATTAGTATGATGACTGTCAGTAAAGAAATCTACAAACTTATCAAACATCACAGTAGCGGCATAGTCACACAACAAAAGGGCTATGAGAAGAATATGAAAAACGAGAATGTATAACAAAAGCTGACATGCTCTTGGGCATGAGAAATACTCTAATTAAAATCAAATCAATAAATAATAAGTAATACTTTTTTACACATATATATACTTCAGATAATATTTCATTATTTCTATATTACTTCTGTAATAAAAATAATGAAATAATTATGTGTTTACTTTTATACCTTTCTTTTTATTTTCTTTCTCATCGCCACCTTTTCTCTCAATCATCGAGGCAACTGTTTTCTTCGACTTCTGAGATTCCTCAAAAGTTCGCATATGTTTTGGAATGCGTGCTTGAGCTTTACTCCATTCTTCAGCAGCTGATTGTAACACCTTAAATGTATCTGCAAAACTGAATACCTAAACAAACACAGATATGTAAGTAAAGCAACCGAAGATTCTGTATTACATTGCCGCACAAAATGGTTGTTCAGAAACATTTAAAAAATAATGTGGTAATGCAATATCACGTCAATACAGAATAAGTGGGTATGTTAACGACAACCTTTTTAATTAACCTCATGTTGGTTACACTCTCCCAGTGTGGTTAGACGTGCCCTACAATGTGTGGTAAAACAGTTTTAACGGGCACTGAAGTATTAAAGTTTGCTTTAAACTTGGGAAAACATTTATGGAAACTCATGACATGATGAAAGAGGTTTGTGGTGATTAACGAATGAGAAATACATGTTTCAAAATTTATGGATGGTTGACTTTCAACAGATGATGATCAGTGTTCAGTCTACCCCTTGACATAAACTAATGTTTTTTTACATCAGTTTGGAAAATAACATAATAGTACAACATATCAATAGTTTCATATTATATCACTTTCATAACATAATGAAAAATGATTGGGTGATCTAAAGTTTGAGACACAACTTCTCACACAGGATCTGAGACAGTCACATTGCCATCTTTGACTGTCAAGAAGTATTGCACTGTGTTCTCAAAGGGAATAACTGTTTAAAACAAATTATAACATGTGATAAAATGTGAGTTTACTGATTCCATGTGAAAACAAGGTAGTCTTATATGGGTTGGGAAACTGGAAGAGATAAAAAAAGATGCATAAGGTCAGATCGAATGTGGAAGTCATGTTGATTTTTTTTGATATTAATATGTAACGTGTCCAAAATTTGGGTTATTTTGTTTATTACAGTGTGGGATATTTACATTTTTATTTATTTCATTTTGTGCGGGACTTTATTAAAAATTATTGTGAAAGTTTTATTATACGGCAAACGTTATCTCTATTACAACAGAACACATGGCAAGTAGAACAAAGCAGAGACGCAGTTACTGTATTGTGTAACTCGGCAAAGGAATTCGTACCCCCTTCGAATTTCTCAGAACTCTGTATATGTGTGTCGATGCACGCGCGCCACTACTCATACAGGCGCTCGGGGGACGCGGTCAGCCCGAAAACCAAGATGGCTAGAGAACAAAATTATTCATCGTCTCCTTAGCGGTCCTCAGGAAATGCTGCTAAGGACCGCCCACTTTAATGACGTCAGCCAGTGCCTAGCTGAAATCGTCTGCTATCTTAACTTCAAAAAACTACATGCATAGCATGGGATGAAGCTGTGACGAACAAATGACAGGCATTGGTTTCCTCAACAACGACGAAAATCAGGTGGCCGTGAACCGCCGTTTTCTCCCGCTCGCGGTCCACGTTACACAGTCTATATTAGTGAGAGACGCCATATAGTCCACGAGCAACCAACTTCAGCAACAGACACAGACATTTTTGTTCGGACCCGGTCGGTGTAGTTTATAAAATGTAACTGAGTCAACAATAGAGTTAATACCGACCGGGACCCGAGGAAGTAATGGATATATAACGAGAGAAGTACAGTGGTCAGCGAGTGAAACATTTAAAGTGCCGTGAATAACGAAGCGAGAACGCGTGTTCGGGCGAGGCCTCGATATATGTGCGAGAGTTAAAACAAATGGGATTTTCTAAAAAGAAGGTATTGTAAATAACATGAGAGAATGAGCAGGCTGGGCTGTACTTATAATTTTATATAAATATAATATAATAATTCAATTAACCTGTTTATACTAAGAACAGTAAACGTAATTATTTCAGATATAAATATGATCCAATAATTCAATTACCATGTTTACGATTGATCATAATTTTATTTTATCTAAGTTTCAAGTAGAAGAACATTAAAAGTAATCATTTCATAACAAAAATGTGTTAGACTAAGTTATTTCGTCATTACCACGTCCTCATTTCTGTGTTGAAAAATTCGTCTAATGGACCGGAATCTTTCTGAGTTATTAATTGGGTGGGGTCAGATCGCAAAATTGTCCTTTTTACTTAAGGTGGAGTGTAAAGGTTTTCGATATTTTGTCCTATATAAAAAATAATCGTGGCGACCTTGGTCTTCTGGTAAAATTTGGATATGGTAAGTAATTGATTGCGTACAGGTAAGTTCCGGCAGTGGATTTTATTTATTTTATATTTCGGCCTATTTTTTAACGTCACAAATAATGTTAAACATTATGAATACCTTACCCAAAGGACAAACTTTGAACCAACTGTTGTTAGTATTATATGGAATTGTGAAGTCAGAAAAAAAATTTCTTGTTTTGTAGTTAAGGGATTAATCATCAAAGTTGTTCTGATTCATTGTGAACATTTCCTTAGCCTCTTTATATCTCTCTTCTACCTTGTGAATATTACTTGTAAATTTTTTGTACTGTAATCTTGTACTTTCTGTACTTTTGATATGCTGTCTCCTGTTGCATCTATTCTTTTATACTGTCTCATTTATAGTGTACTTTCAGTTCACTTCTAACATTGTTGTTTGGAATCCTATCAGAGAATAAATATTACTGAAAAAAAAAAGCATTACTGAGAAACAAATTAACTTGGGAATGCAGAAGCTCTCACATTTCTATTGATTTCCACTGAGCAGAACTAAAACATAACTGTGCTCGTTTGACCACCATTTTCAACTTACTTGGTTCAATCAGCCTTTTCTTCCTTCCCCAACTTTGTATTACTATTTATTTTACTATTTAATAACTTTTTAGAATCATTGTTCAATATATATTGAGAATTATGTTGTACAATATTGTTGGCTCATGAAATGTGTCTGTTACAAAACATAAATGTGGTAAACCATTAGAAAGTGGTGAAAAATTAATAGTACATAATACTTTTACTACATTAAGTAAAGAATACACAATTTTTGCTGTTTAAGACTTAAATACACTTACTGCTGCATTTACTGAATTTCGGGAAGTGAGCTTACTGTTCATATGAAGTGCGCTTACAAAAACCATTATACTAAGAAAGAAAAGACTGTTTTGGGGACACATGATCCTCCCCCTCCTCCTATCCATGATCCTCGAGCCCTGGCCTCCTCTATCCTGACCCTCCACCTCTCTCTACCAGTAGCAAAGAATTTCCATCCTTGCACCCCCAACATCTCTCTTGTATCCACAGCAACAGCATCTTTCCATCTTTTCCTTGATGGCCATTTGGTCTTTTGTCATCCATACTCCCCATAAGGACTCTTTAGGTGTTCATTTGTTATTCAGTCTTATGACATGGCCAGCCCATTGCAACCTCCTGTTTTACATACACTTCTACCATTGGTTCATTGAGTGACAATATATCTCATTATGCCGCATCCTCCATTCCCTATTTCTATATATGGGGACCTAAATCCATCTCAGGAGCTGGGGACACATGATAACTTTGTTAAAACAATATATGTTGTAACGTCCATAATTTTTCTTTCATAATGAAGCGCTTGCTCTACAGAAAGTAGAAATCACTACCTCACAGCTCCAGTGATATTCACTTGTTCTTCATCAGGAGGATCATCTCGCCAGAAAAAATTCAATGATGAGGAGGAGAGGTGAAAGACAATGTGATGATGTGATTTAAAGGACTAAAGGACTGCTGGCAGACTACTATAAGGATATATATATTGTAACGAATAATTGAGGTCGTACCTGTTAAAATGTGTCACACTTGTTTATTTTGTGTATTAGTGTGAATGTAGTGTGTTTGCCTCACACCGGTCGTTACATAAATCGACGTCACTACAGGAGTCTGTAGCATTGTCAATATTACCAGTACAACCTACCTGTTAATTCATAGGGGTTGCGAATCCCGGGTGGCGCCAAATTGTTTCTATTAAAACAATTAAAATAGTTAAATTCTAAGATGATACGTGTTATTAGCATGGACAGCTGTGGCGTTCGAATGGTTCCCGCCGCTATACAGGTTGCCGTCTCGACCACTCGTGATGAGCGCTAGTTGGTTTATGAATAAAACTTGCTAACACACATATACTCTACAACGTCCTATGAAATAAAAAGATAGTAATACTCGGTACTGTGAGTTTAATACAAATTCAATCATTAATTAATATAACAAAAGGATTATAAATAATTTGATAACAAATAGCTCCGGCTTACAGCATGAAACACAAAAATATCTCAGAGTTGGCAAAATTGATTTTAAAACACTTTCTGTTGCCGATATGGCGTCAGTTCATACAATATATTACTATGTTTAAAATCTGGAGTTCTTTGGATTATGAAATAAGACATAAACGTTGGTTACATTAAAAAAGTACACTATACGTACTTAGAAAGTATAATGTGTTTTTACAAATTGTTCGGTAGTGTCGTATTTTTGTTACAACATGATCCTCTTAATCGAGGTTATATTTTGATTAATAAAATGTTTTTATGTAAGTAAATTATGCATTAACACCTTTGAAAGAAAATAATATTTGTTCAATAGTGAGAAATTTTATCATTTGGAAAATAATTTAAGTAATTTGGTTTTTTGGGATTAAGGAATTTATTCGATACTTATCAGTTCAGATTGCGTTGATGTGTAGTCATCGTGGTAGTGGATATTCGGCCAATTTGGATTGGTTTTAAGATTCCAACATCTTTTCAATCTCGTCTTGGGTTTTTTGATAATTAATTTATTTAATTTGGTTCCAGGACATCGTTAATTCTTGGTAGGTCGACATCTACTCGTCTTTGGTCATCTTGGTTCACTTTCGAAACTTGTAGTAACTATTTAAATTAAAATTTCAATCATTGCAATTTTGCGTGCCGCTTACCCACGCGTCGTTTTTTCGAGTCTCAATTATTTAATGGAAAATAAGCCTTCAACGGATCGTTACTATGGAAACAGCAATCTTGGGATTGGTTAATTACTCCTTCAAAGACATTGTTAAGATATTTGAATTTTTATTCAAATTTATTAAGTATTTTCCTAATGGTTTTATTCCTTTATAATTCCTTTGGGGTAATAAATGATATCACTATTATCTTTCTTTCCTTTCAAGGTTTACAATGATACCTCATAAGGTCATATTCTGTTATACATTAACTTTAGTCTAAATATTTGACATCTGATAAATTACATATCTTACTTAAATTAAACTTTTATAATAACATTTCTGTTTTAAATGATTGACATATAATTACTGGCCATTTACTGGTCTTAGATTAGTAAAGTTTCTTGCGAAATTGTTACAATTTACATTTGAGTGTTTCTGACAGTTGGATGTTTTCATAGCTAAGATTAGCCATGATGGTTTTTTGGTGTATCTCTTTTAAATTACATTTTTAATTCAGCCTGATGGGCTTCACTTAGTTATCATATTTGTTCGTGTTTTAACTACTATTCAACATACATTTTCATTACACATATTTTAAAATATAATAATTAGGTGTATGGACTGTAGGTTCTCTTCAGCCATATCCCCTTCATAACATTGAACTAAACTTTTCTTTACAAGTTACTATTTATTGTTAGTTCTAATATTGATTCCTTTCTTTTGTTACAATCTAGGGTGATAAACATCATCACTTCTCATAAAATTATGAAAGTTAACTCCCCTTTCAACATGGGGTGTTTTATTCATTGTAGTCTTAATTTTAACAACAAAACTTTATTTCTATTCTACTATACCATGTTAACACAAATTACTTTTGTCTGGGCTTTCTCCCTGGATAACATTACATGCTTCTTTTATTATTATTTGGAATATTATTTTTAATTATATAAATGTGTACTAGGTCACTCCAATCATTGATTGCTCATCACTGTTTTACAAAGTGTTTTCTTACTTATCATTACATTTTTAATGCTTAACATACACTTTCACCTTTTTTTAGGGTACTTACACTTCACTATGCACTTCACTTTGGTTCACTGTTTGTATTGAGTGTTATTTAATGGGTAATCCCTATACTTTCTCCTATCATTTCTCCTAAAATTGTTAATATTATTAATGACATTTGTAATGAAAGAGATAGTACGGTAGTGAGATAGTAATTAGATGGATTACCCATTTAGAAACACTTAAAAGACAAAAACATTTGTGAAGTGCAAAATGAAAGTGTAAAAACCCCAAAGTATAGTGATAAAGAAAAACACTAATTAAATTATAATAAACTATAAATAATTTAAAAGTGAAGGTGATGAGTAAATGAGAATAGTGTAAAATAAAGAATGTTAATATTGTGAAAAATAGTGAATGATAAAAGCATAAACACTTAATAAATCCAAAGGAAACACTAAATGATTAAAAGTGAAGAATATTAGTAATTAAGAATAGTAGTAAGTATAAACAGTTAATTAAGGTATAATGAACGCTGAAAAGTGATGAAGACAGTATTTAGTTAAGAAAGAATATTATTGTTAAATTTAATTGAATTGCAGTTATAATTAAAAGGGAGAATACCCTGAAAGAGAAAACAGATAGTGTTAACATGGAGGGAAAGTAAAGTTTGTTTAAAAATGAAGGAGTTAAAACAAATCAATAAACACCCAAGTTATAAGGGATCATTATTAAAGTATGTTCATAAAAAATGATGTTGTTTATCACCCAAAAAATGATATAAAATGAGATGAATTGTAAACAAATATTAGTTAAATAATTATTTAAGCAAGTTTATGAATAGGATATGGCTGGAAGAATTATACAGACCATAGGCCTAGATGTTGTATTTAATGTGATAAAAAAAAAAAAAATAGTAAATAATAGCCACACTGTTATTATTGGCAAATTAAATAAGTAAAAAAGTTAAGAAATGTATGAACTAGAAAACGAGGAAACCAGATAGTAAACAATTATGTATAAAATAATAGTGACAAAATAATAACACATAAACAAACCCAAAACACAACAATAAATAACACAACCAATTATAATAACAAAATAAAGCCCATTAGGCTGAAATGAAATGTAATTTGAATGAAATAAGTCAAATACCATAATGGCTACTTAGGCCTATGAAAATGCCTAACTGTCAAAAACAAACAACTACAAATTGTAACAAATTAACAAAGAAATTAGCTAATCCAAGGTGAACGAAAAACCAAGGATAAATTGTAAATCATTTTTAAGACAAAATATTATAATAAGTATTTGAATTCAAAAAGAAATGTAATTAACAAGTATTAAAATAATTGTAAAAACATAAAACCTACAATAACCCAAACTTGTGGGGTATCAAATTAATCTATGAAAGGAAATACATACTATAGTGACAATATTTAATACTTAGGAAGGAAGATAGAGGAATAACAGCAAGAGGAATAACAGCAATTAGAAGATATACTAGGATTTTGAAAAGAATTCAAATTTTGATAACAATGGATTTATATCAATATAAGCCAATCAGAATTCATTGGTAACCATAGAAACGAACGTTGGTGGCAAAATTACTGTTGAATATCGTTACTCGTAAAGCGTCACTCTAACAGAATAGAAGCCGAATTTTGGAAGACCTTTTTTTAATTAATAAATGTAAAAACAGTGAACAAAATTCAAAACCATGACTGAATAAGAAGCAGACGAACCATTGGAGCAGTCAACGAAAGGCCAAGAACCATATTACCTGGAAAAAAAAAGAAAAATATAACCACATCCTATATGAAAAGGACGCCAGACCTACTTAAGTCCAAAGATCAATGAAAATAGAAAATATTGCAGCCCAATCCTCTTCCGAACCCATGAATGATAACACCAAGTCAACTGATGTGTTAAGTACCATTGAATTACCTTATTTCCAAAAACAAAATCACTTTAAATATTACTAAAAGTAATTTGATCTCTCACTATAATATGAATATTCTCTTTCAAAGATTAATTAAGAAAAATAAACACACTGAAAATTTGTTAATATAAAATATAACCTAGTGTTTAAATACGAACTTTCGAAACACATTTAACGACACTACAGAACAAATTGTAACCACACACCTTATTATTTATGTACACTTAGAGTAAAGTAAAGTAAAGTACTTTTATTGTAATCATAGGAATTCTTTGCCTTGTATTCAAAAGAATCCCCGATTTTGGAACGAAATTAATTATAATAACTAAACGTTCCGCAGCCATGCTGATGTGAGCACATCGTTTCCAGAATTGATTCGTCATCCTGAGTATAATTGTTTCATGTAAAAAGTCGGTGCAAATTTGTTAATCAACCAATATAATTTAATTGTCTAATGGAAAATTTTACTTATCAAACATTAAAATAACTAGTAGTAATCCCGCAGAAAGAGTGTTAAGAGAGGTCGGATGAATACATACTAAGAACTTATTGTTATGATAACCAAAAGGAATGGCAGAAATATTTAGCTTCAACCTAAGTATTTCTAAATATTAGTTACCACCAGTTTATTGAGAACACCCCATATTTAATGATGTTTGGAAGAAAACCCCACAGAGAGATACAAGAATTGATAGACTTCCCAGTCAACCCAGAAGACCCATATGATGAAAACCAATGTTATAACCGTATTATGGAGAAAATTGAGAAGCAAAAAGCAAGGTATTCACAAAACCCAACTAAAATAATAAAATATAACAAAGGAGAAAGGGTATTAATCAAAAACCGTGAACTACCCAGTACACTTGAAGGGATAGCCAAAAAACTGCTATTATTATACATAGGACCTTATGTCATCACCAAAGACAATGGAAACAATACTTATGAAATAAGTAATATAACCACCAAAAAGATAAAAGGAGTTTACAATCAAACTTCTATAAAAAAGTTTTATGAAGAAAAATAAATTACAATAAATAAATAAAGATGCCAAAATTCAATAATTATGTGAGCACAACTTACAACAATCTTTCGATGACTTATGAGGCCTAATATAAAGTATTAAAAAAGGAATAAGTTACAAAAATTCCTACAAAACAAGATCAACTTACAATCAAATAAAGTCAAGTTGACGTATGAAGTATAATATAAAAAATTATAAGAAGGAATAAGTTACAAAAATTCCTATAAAAAAGTAAGAACCACAAACTTACGATAATATTTAAGTAAAAAGTACCAAAAAAGGAATAAGTTACAAAAATTCCTATAAAGTAAGAAAAACTAACTTACAATAATATTTAAATATAACATTTAAAACAAAATAAAATAAACAAAAATAAAATCAAGCAAAAACTGCTAAGATAAATGCCTAAAATTATAATGAATTCAATGTATTCAAAGAAAAAAAAAAAATCTGAACTGGTACGAGGAAAAAAGAGAAGTTATGTATAAAACAAATATACAAAAAATGGCTAAAGCAGAATATTGCTAAACAACCAAGAAAAAGAAAAAAGATGTCTAAGATAATTAAAATGATCACAAGGAGAATAGAAAAACAAACTAATGAAAAGTTAGATATGATGAAATTAAAATATGAATAAATAAAAAACAATCAACTGTATGAGTAAATGACAGTATATAGCAAAGGTACAGCGGAAGGAAGAATGAGTAAAAGGCCAAAGTGATCTAAAAACAAACCACAAAGTGGACAATCCAAAAATATATTATTATTATTAATTTAAGTCACAAGTTGACAAAAAAGGTATTTAAGATTGACTGTTGAAAAAGTCCAGCAATCAAAATAAACTGAGCAGAGATGATGTTCCTCTGGTCTCAGAAAAAATGAGTAGCAATGGAAGAAACCAGCTACTAAAAAGTTAGGGAAAAAATTGTATAAAAGGGAGAACACACTAATGGAAGTAAATAAAAACAGATCCAAATAAAATAATTAATGCTTGATGCCTTTACTTGGTGAAAATCCATTGTAAATTATAGTAAAAAATAAAACAATAAAACTATTTTATGGGATTATTTTTTACTATAATCCAAATAAAATGGAATGAATCAAGTAAGAAGAGAAATAAGAATGAAGAAACAAACAAGAAAGAAAAGGAAAAAGATTATATATAACAGATAATTTCATAAAAAACTATGCTAGTGTTTTATCAAAATGATAAATTTTGAAGGAGAGGCATTATGTTACAACACAAATAAGCCACCCCAATACCAGGGATGAAAAAGATGATTCTGAATATAAAATAATACTTCATATAAAATAAAATGTTTCATATAAAGAAAAAAAAAAGACAATGACACGATAAACGACGATATGACCTGACCCAAGTGATTGACCCAACAAGAGAAAACAAAAGAAGAAGGGAACAACAAAAAACAAACGAGAATAAAACCAAATGAAGAAGAAAGTGATTAACCAAACCAAATGAAGAAAGGGAAAAAACCAAAACCAAACAAAAATGAGACAAATTCAATGAATTGAATGACTCAATGCAACATATTAAAATGAACCCAAAGGAGAAGGTGGAAAACCAAGGTATTAACCAAATACAATGAAAATGAAGATGGAGGGAAATGAAAAAGAAACAAACCCAAGATAAAGGGAAATAAATAAAAACGAAAACAAATGATAAGACACAAACAAGTAATAAAGAATATGAGCAGGAGAAATAATACACTCACATGTAATATTGGAAAAAAGACCAATAATTAACCTATGAAAAAAAGTAAATATTATTATCAATTAATGGATAAAAAAGTAAATGACAATTGAAAGAAACCCAATTAAACAATGTTGAATATAAAAAAATAAACTAACCCACAAATTAGAGTTAGAAGTAATGATAAAATATAAAGATATAAAATTGTTAATATTATTAATGACATCTGTAATGAAAGAGATAGTACGGTAGTGAGATAGTAATTAGAGGGATTACTCATTTAGAAACACTTAAAAGACAAAAACATTTGTGAAGTGCAAAATGAAAGTGTAAAAACCCCAACGTATAGTGATAAAGAAAAAACATTAATTAAATTATAATAAACTATAAATAATTTAAAAGTGAAGGTGATGAGTAAATGAGAATAGTGTAAAATAAAGATTGTTAATATTGTGAAAAATAGTGAATGATAAAAGCATAAACACTTAATAAATCCAAAGGAAACACTAAATGATTAAAAGTGAAGAATATTAGTAATTAAGAATAGTAGTAAGTATACACAGTTAATTAAGGTATAATGAACGCTGAAAAGTGATGAAGACAGTATTTAGTTAAGAAAGAATATTATTGTTAAATTTAATTGAATTGCAGTTATAATTAAAAGGGAGAATACCCTGAAAGAGAAAACAGATAGTGTTAACATGGAGGGAAAGTAAAGTTTGTTTAAAAATGAAGGAGTTAAAACAAATCAATAAACACCCAAGTTATAAGGGATCATTATTAAAGTATGTTCATAAAAAATGATGTTGTTTATCACCCAAAAAATGATATAAAATGAGATGAATTGTAAACAAATATTAGCAAATAATAGTTAAATAATTATTTAAGCAAGTTTATGAATAGGATATGGCTGGAAGAATTATACAGACCATAGGCCTAGATGTATTTAATGTGATAAAAAAAAAAAAAAAGTAAATAATAGCCACACTGTTATTATTGGCAAATTAAATAAGTAAAAAAGTTAAGAAATGTATGAACTAGAAAACGAGGAAACCAGATAGTAAACAATTATGTATAAAATAATAGTGACAAAATAATAACACATAAACAAACCCAAAACACAACAATAAATAACACAACCAATTATAATAACAAAATAAAGCCCATTAGGCTGAAATGAAATGTAATTTGAATAAAATAAGTCAAATACCATAATGGCTACTTAGGCCTATGAAAATGCCTAACTGTCAAAAACAAACAACTACAAATTGTAACAAATTAACAAAGAAATTAGCTAATCCAAGGTGAACGAAAAACCAAGGATAAATTGTAAATCATTTTTAAGACAAAATATTATAATAAGTATTTGAATTCAAAAAGAAATGTAATTAACAAGTATTAAAATAATTGTAAAAACATAAAACCTAAAATAACCCAAACTTGTGGGGTATCAAATTAATCTATGAAAGGAAATACATACTATAGTGACAATATTTAATACTTAGGAAGGAAGATAGAGGAATAACAGCAATCAGAAGATATACTAGGATTTTGAAAAGAATTCAAATTTTGATAACAATGGATTTATATCAATATAAGCCAATCAGAATTCATTGGTAACCATAGAAAAGAACGTTGGTGGCAAAATTACTGTTGAATATCGTTACTCGTAAAGCGTCACTCTAACAGAATAGAAGCCGAATTTTGGAAGACCCTTTTTTTAATTAATAAATGTAAAAACAGTGAACAAAATTCAAAACCATGACTGAATAAGAAGCAGACGAACCATTGGAGCAGTCAACGAAAGGCCAAGAACCATATTACCTGGAAAATAAAAGAAAAATATAACCACATCCTATATGAAAAGGACGCCAGACCTACTTAAGTCCAAAGATCAATGAAAATAGAAAATATTGCAGCCCAATCCTCTTCCGAACCCATGAATGATAACACCAAGTCAACTGATGTGTTAAGTACCATTGAATTACCTTATTTCCAAAAACAAAATCACTTTAAATATTACTAAAAGTAATTTGATCTCTCACTATAATACGAATATTCTCTTTCAAAGATTAATTAAGAAAAATAAACACACTGAAAATTTGTTAATATAAAATATAACCTAGTGTTTAAATACGAACTTTCGAAACACATTTAACGACACTACAGAACAAATTGTAACCACACACCTTATTATTTATGTACACTTAGAGTAAAGTAAAGTAAAGTACTTTTATTGTAATCATAGGAATTCTTTGCCTTGTATTCAAAAGAATCCCCGATTTTGGAACGAAATTAATTATAATAACTAAACGTTCCGCAGCCATGCTGATGTGAGCACATCGTTTCCAGAATTGATTCGTCATCCTGAGTATAATTGTTTCATGTAAAAAGTCGGTGCAAATTTGTTAATCAACCAATATAATTTAATTGTCTAATGGAAAATTTTACTTATCAAACATTAAAATAACTAGTAGTAATCCCGCAGAAAGAGTGTTAAGAGAGGTCGGATGAATACATACTAAGAACTTATTGTTATGATAACCAAAAGGAATGGCAGAAATATTTAGCTTCAACCGAAGTATTTCTAAATATTAGTTACCACCAGTTTATTGAGAACACCCCATATTTAATGATGTTTGGAAGAAAACCCCACAGAGAGATACAAGAATTGATAGACTTCCCAGTCAACCCAGAAGACCCATATGATGAAAACCAATGTTATAACCGTATTATGGAGAAAATTGAGAAGCAAAAAGCAAGGTATTCACAAAACCCAACTAAAATAATAAAATATAACAAAGGAGAAAGGGTATTAATCAAAAACCGTGAACTACCCAGTACACTTGAAGGGATAGCCAAAAAACTGCTATTATTATACATAGGACCTTATGTCATCACCAAAGACAATGGAAACAATACTTATGAAATAAGTAATATAACCACCAAAAAGATAAAAGGAGTTTACAATCAAACTTCTATAAAAAAGTTTTATGAAGAAAAATAAATTACAATAAATAAATAAAGATGCCAAAATTCAATAATTATGTGAGCACAACTTACAACAATCTTTCGATGACTTATGAGGCCTAATATAAAGTATTAAAAAAGGAATAAGTTACAAAAATTCCTACAAAACAAGATCAACTTTACAACTGTATATTTATGCAGATTTATTTGCATAAATTAATTATTCCATTAATTATATAAATTTTTATCTGTATTCATGATAGTGCTGTCGGTACGAACTTTGTCGTACTTATGTGTATTTAGCCCTGTAGTTGGACGCCATATACGGCTGTATATGTAGTTTGTTATGCCCCACGTCCTTTGGGAGCCATATACGAATGTAATATTTATGCAGATTTAATAATTGCATAAATTAATTAATTAATAAATTTTGCTTATTGTCCCGCGTTTGGGCGGCATGTACAAATATAATATATTACCACGCGTTGGGCATCATGTACAAATATACATGTATTATGCAAATTTATTAATTACATAATCTAATTGAATTTTTAATTGTATAGAAATTTTCTCTTGGTTACAATTATCTACTAGAATTTGCTTCCTCGTGTCACGTGTTGAGGCACCATATGTAACTGTAGTATATTTTATGTTTGTCTCTACTTGCATAAATTAGTTAAAATTATTCAAAGGAGTTTCCATAAATGTAAGTTTTTATTACAGATCTTGTTTACTGCTCCAGGACGGGCATGCCATATCTGATGATACACTCTGATATCACTGA
Source organism: Magicicada septendecula (assembly GCA_034769895.1). NCBI lineage: Eukaryota > Metazoa > Arthropoda > Insecta > Hemiptera > Cicadidae > Magicicada > Magicicada septendecula. Next base: position 495,783,451 of record CM068368.1, read on the forward strand.
GCCATAATACGCCCCGCGTGCTGGAGCACCATATGTAAACAGGTGTTTTGGGTGAATAACAATCATCCGACTCAGACACTATTAATTTTCGTAAACAATACAAATTTAATTTTTATAAACGATACAAATTTATTATATGTTTTCAATATCATTTAAATACTGAATAAAGTTAGCGTTTCTAGACAACATATCAAATACACAATGCTGTTATATTATCTCTACGTTATGAACATCTACAAAATCAATAAAGACTAATTAATTAATGACCATATAAATTTCAATATATCCTACTCTATGGATTCATATTTCTCAATTTGCGTTACTTTTGAGCAATTAAATATATGTATATTCAACAATTAAATAAATGTATATTCTACGATTAAATAAATGTATATTCTACTCAGTGGCGAGTTCTTTTTGAGTGGCAGGACAGTGGCGACCTAATCTAATGTTACATGAATGATAATAATTTACTTGTTGTTTGTATCCAAATTGCGGTGATTAACTGCGTCGTACCTCTCATCCTACGAAGAAATCCAGGCTGAAGATACGCCAATTAAATTACACTTGACACTTCGTCACGACACTATTTGTCCCACATTTTATCCGGATACTCGCATGAACGATAATGACTAATTGCGTTAACTCGAATATGACTTCATCGTCTAAAACACTTTGCGTGTAGGTTCTTTGTCACTTTTGATGTACGCGTGCAATAGTTTATGCTGCGTTTAATTAGAGCGATTGTACCATTTATACTGTATTCACAATGCAAATATAATTGGTTTTAATTGCATTTTAGTGAGTTAAGAACGTGGCACAATCTTACTATATTGTTTCATGTCACTTATGTCACGGTAATGTGATATTGTCAATACCTTATCACTCGCATTAGATTCATAAAAACGAGATTTTTATGATCACAAAGTCTGATCGTACTTAACTCGACATTGTCATAGTATTTGGTCACGGGTTAGTTCTACAGTTTTACATAGTCCCTGATACACTCCCGAACAATCTCTCTGCTCGTATCAATACACTTTGCTACCGTCCATCTGAAAGACTTTGGCTGGTTTATACCGAAATAGAATTGACTGACAAAAATTAGAGTACGACCGAACTGAGACTGAACTCTCCAAATCGACCGAACTGAGATTAAAATAGACTGACTGACTGATTTTTATAGACTGACTTAAATTGTTTGAAAATTGGAAATCGACTGAACCCTTCTTCTCTGCGAACACCTTATTTTATTACTTCAGCAACACGACTCCCTCCACGGATGTCATACCCTTACCACAATCACTGTCATGATTGGTTTCTCGCATCAGATTCTGCGAAGGCTCCTCCTGGATACTCCGGCTGGGGTCTCTAGTCTACTTCCCATTCGCTCTTCACCCTTGTCTCCATGTTGACGTCTTCTTTACACCCGCCTTTGCCGAATTCCTTGCTCCTGATAGGTCAGCCAAGACCCCTCTCTAAAAGTCTTGCTGTCCACACCATCTCCCCGTATGACGACGGACCTAATTACACGGTTGTCTGTTATGTGATTGTTCTTACGTTCCCAAGTGTCCTTTCTAAGCGATTTCCTTTCCGCACATGTGTGTACCATAACCCGGGTGTGTCGAATCGCCGTCTTGTCCTCGACTTCCCTTGTTACGTTCACACGCTGATGGTGGTCATCTTCCAGGAACTAACATCTGTTCTGCAGCCTTACAAGATGCTCCGTATGTCGTGCCAGTAAGCAAGTTTCCCGCTGTGCAGCTATATATAAGTTCCTTTGTACTTAACTGCATCCGCTCTTAGACTGCTTTTGTGGAAAATGTTATGTCCATGTGTAGCCGCTTACTCACACGTGTATGTCGAAAATGTTGGCGTCCCCTTAGTACACTCCTTGTCGGTAGTTGTGATGAACTGACACCGTCTTTTGTTTCTTTGTTATTGTCGCCACTTGCGCTTATGTCGTTCATCCATGTCCAACATCTGTTATGTGCCAAGGCGTTGTCCTTCTTAAATCATTGTCTAACGGCGGCCGTTTGGCTATACCATGCATCACTCTTGACAGTTGACGCCCGCTACAGTGCCGTTTACGCAAAAAAAAATTCTCTGCCGTAATTGCTTTACAGAGTCCCCAATTTGGGTTCATTGATGAGTCCCGAATCAAGGAATCGCAAATTAATGCCCTTGCTGAAGTTTCATCAATGGTCATTCTTCATTGAAAAGAGTGTAGTCACTAAAGATCATCTTCCACATGAAAGAGTGTAGTGTCACTTACCCTTTCCTTCCCCCTTTTTCAACACTGTCTGTCATTATTACACCACTGTCGTTCATAACCTTGATACTGAATTTATTGCTCGCTTGTTTGAGATTATGAATCCATTTACAGATTTTCTAGTAATTATATGGTTAAGTTAATATTCATTTACATGTTCTATATCTACAAAATTCCTTCCTTTTAGGAAAATAAAGTAAAAGAATATTCTTTTGTTGCTAACTAGTTATCACATTTTTTTTCCGTTTAGGTTTTTAATATTTATATGCATGACTCCTAAATAATCTATTGGCTAAAATTTACATTTTGTTGACAAGCGTTCGACCAACTTGGTTACAACAAAAGAAAACACAATAAGCTTAAGTATTAATGATAACCTATTCACTCTAATTATCCTTGGTTAGATTTTCCAAAGATTATATTACAATTTGATTTACGCTAAATTTTACACATATAAACATTAATACTGTACTTCTTATACGTATCAAAGAAAATTTTCTTCCCCTAAAATTCTACAATTTCTCAACAAAATCTCATTTCAATTGAACAAAACTTTATTTACATTCCCCTTTTGTTTGAACTTAACAACTATCACACTATAATTCTCATTAAAGTTTTTACGATTACACAATCTATAATAAATGATTTTTTTTTTTTTTTTTTTTTTTTTTTTTTTTTTTTTTTTTTTTTTTTTTTTTTTTTACATTCTTGTAATTTATTACTGCTTGTTGTACATTCCAATAATTTATAGCTAATTATTTCAAATGATTAAGTAACAAACCTTTGTTTACTTTCTCCTATCGATTACTATCTTATCACGTACATTATTCAAAATTTTACCATGAAACAAGACATTTAAATTTTTACAAATTAGTCTATGATTTCACTACTAACTATAACACAATGACATAGTTCTTGATTTATTTACAAAGACAATTCTATCTCTTAGCTAAGCAAACTTGAATGGTTTGTTTTTTTTATTACCGTTAGAGGCGTTACGCTTTCCTCTAACTTCTCCCCACTTAGCCGTTGAGTAGTTTGCCTTTTCCCTTCTTTACGTAACATAAACGCACGTCTTGTCCTTAAATAATTTGATGTATTATTTATCACGTTGATTTCTTTCTTTAATCTCTTTCCTTTCGGGAGTGATAAGCTTTCAACTGTCTTATGTTAAATCTGCCGCGTATTTTCTGTTCATCGCTGCATTCAACCAAGATATATGTAGCTTCCCCTAAGACCTGTTTCACCTTATAGGGTCCACAATATAATTCACAAAATTTGTCAATTTTCTTCTGCATGGCATCCGATTGGCAATATGTCCTTACCAATACTAGATCTCCCAATTTAAATTTGGTAATTTTGTTATCCTCGTTCATTTTCTTTGCGTGTTTCTCTCTCTTCAGCTTCATCTTCACGAAGATTTGGCGGTTGTCCGTTATGCTATGTTCATGTATTTCTTGGTTTAAGTACTTTTCCCAAACGCGTGCTGGTCTCCTACCAAACTGCGCTTCGTATGGTGTTACTTCAATGGTGTCGTGATACGTTTCATTAATGCAGCTTTCGATTGTTGTAATGAAACGTGACCACTTAGTGTGTTGTTCGCCGACGAATATACGGAACATGTTTCCTAATTGTCGATTAATACGTTCGGCAAGGTTGGCGCACGGGTTGCGAATGGCAGTGTACTTCGGTTGTATTTGAAGTTCACTCAATCCTTCCACCCATTGTTTCGATGTGAACTGCGTCGCATTGTCCGTTAATATTGCTTTCGGTTTTACAACTTCTTCGATGTATTGTCGGACTCTCCTGATAGTTGCGGCCGTTGTTGCCCTTCTCAACGTGTATAACTTCACGTATTTTGTAAAGTTATCAACCATGACGAAGATGTATTTTACGCCACCCATCGATACCGGTAACGGTCCGTAATAATCCCCGCTAATGAGTTCTCCTTTCTCTGATGGTAAAATTGGTATCGTTCCGCCAAACAGATTCCTATTTTGGCTATCCTTGCAACGTTGACATTTGTCACAAGTTTTTACGTACTCTTTAATTTTCCTTGACATTTTGTCAAATGTGAAACTCTCCTGTAACAGTTTGGTACATTTCTTACCTCCTAAATGGCCGTACATCTGGTGTATTTCGGAGATGATTATGTCCGTAATACTCTCTGGCACGTATAATTTCCATTTGTTCTTACACTTTCTATACAATTTGTTATCAACATACTTATAAAACTTACACATATCATTTTCATTACCATTATCTTGATTATCTATAATAGATCCTAACTTCGTATCCTCCTTCTGGAATTTTCCTATGTCTCTTATCATACTACATACGTCTTTCTTCATTTTTATAGTTACCTGATTTATCTGGTATTCAAAGTTCTCATCAACTTGGTCCTCTTCCGTTGCATCTTCTGGATATCGGCTGAGTATGTCGGCCACTACATTCTCTTTACCTTTACAGTGAAGGATGTTAAAGTTATATTCTTGTATGGATAGGATCCACCTAGTTATCCTGGAGTTGTTTAGATGGCATTTATGCATGAAAGTGAGTGCTTTATTATCAGTTATAATCGTTAATGGTTGACCCAAGATATATATTCGAAACTTCTCTAAACATCTGACAATGCTTAAGAGTTCCTTTTCAGTCGTGAAATAGTTCTTTTCCGCACCCTTAAAAGTTTTACTCGTGTAGGCAATTACACCCACATTCCCCTCTTCATCCAACTGATACAGTTGTCCACCGTAGGCGTATTTACTCGCATCGCATTGAAGAAAATATCGTTGGTTGACTTTCGGAAATTTTAATATAACCGTTTCAATAAATAAATCCTTTACTTCCTTGAAGCATCGATCTAGTTCTGATGTCCATATAAACCTTTTATTTTTTTTTAATAAATCCAGTAATGGTTGAATCGTTTCTGCATACTTAGCAGTAAATCTATTATAAAAGTTAGTCAATCCTAAGAATCCTTTCAATTGCTTCTGGTTTCTCGGAACTGGGAAATTTCTGATCGCAGCAACCTTTTCTTCTGTTGCTTGAACTCCTTCTGTAGTTAAGCGATACCCTAGGTAGGCGATTTCTTGACGAAAGAATTGCGATTTATCGAGGTTAATCGTTAGGTTTGCTCTGCGTAGATTGCTTAATAATAAATTCAAATGTACCAGATGCGTCTTGACGTCGTTCGAGTAACAAAGACAGTCGTCAACATAGATGATTGTGTTTTCCTTCACCGGATCTTCAAGTGCCATGTCTAGTCCTCTCGTCAGAGCGGCAGAACTGGTGCTTAATCCGAATGGTGTTACTGTATATCTATAACATTTCCCCTCATACATGAAAGCAGTGTAATCGCGACAACATTCCTTTAGTGGCACCTGCCAAAAACTGCTGGTTAAATCCACTGTGGACAGGTACTTCATTCTACCACACCTTGCTAAAATCTGTTGGATAGGAGTTGGTCCTTCATAGTCGGGAATGGTAACACTATTGATTTTTCGTGCGTCCAAACACAGCCTGACGTTTCCGTCTTTCTTTATTACGGCGACCATTGGATTAATAAATGGGCTATTTCCCCTCTCAATTACACCGTGTTTCAACATTTTGTTGATTTCGGCATCAACTCTTTGCTTGTATGCAAGTGGAATTGGCCACCCGCGTTGGAAATAAGGCGTGTTGTCCGTTACTTTAAATTCATGCTGATAGCATTCCATTCTCCCTGGACTCTCCCGAAATAAACTTTTATTATTCATTAAGACTTCTCTCAGATCTTCTAACGTTTCCTCATCCACACCTGTTATGTTGTCCACTTTCGCGTTTATTTTCTTCTCGATTTCATCCTCTTCTTCTGCTTCTACTACTTCCATGTGTATAATGGGTATGCTGACATTTTGTTCTTCCTCTCTTCCTCTAAATTCGACGACTCCCTTTTCCACGTCAATCAAACATTTTTCATCTTTCATAAAGCTAATACCTAATATACAATTTCTAATTAAATTTGGAATAATTAAAAATACGCAGTCTATCTTGATATCACTAATGTAAATGTCACATAAGATTTGTTTCCGTACAAGCTTAGACTTACTACCTACTGCACTAATAATCAGTGTATTAGTCATGCTTAATTCCTCATATGGTTCTAAATAATGTTTATTTTGGTTGAACCATTCTTCTGACAACGCATTTATCGCGCTCCCAGTATCCAATAAGGCAAGGACCGTAATATTATTATTGAACTTAATTAATATTTCTGGACACTTAGAAATCCGTTGTTCGAATCTTAATTCATCTTCATAAGTTAATTCATTTCTAAGATCTGGTAATAGTATGTTGGTTTCGTGAAGTCGGTTCTTGGTCAGTATATCGGCTATCTCATTGTATGGTAGGGTTAATTTTTTTTTTTTTCTCTATCTACGTCGTTCCCCTTACCAGTCGAGGTCGACGCACCGTTGTTTACGAATTCTAAGGAATTTATGGGCTGTCGGTTAGTGTGTCGTCCAAACCCCTTAACGTTGCGATCGTTTTCACTTTCTTTGTTCGGCAAATGTTGTTTTTGCTTCCAGCTGACACCCTTATTGTGAAATGGTTGGGGTGCGTTTGTTGCTTCCCCCACACCTCGGGCATTCACCTTCTCGTGACTCCCTACAAAGTCATTATCTCTAGTTGTTCGCTGATTAATCGTGGCGTACTCTGCAATCAATGATTCAAGGTTTTGGATTGAATTAATCCCCCTTGTCACCACAGCAATTTCAATATTCTTACAAAAATGGCGCGCTATCTTTTTGATTAGCTGACGATCAGTGATAGCTGGCGTTAATTGGCGACTTTCAAGAAGCTTGCGCTCCATATATTGAATTGCGCTCAGATTGCCCTTCCAATTAAATCGACCAAATTCTAGGTTGTCCCTGACTGCGTCCTGTCTCTCTTCTCCCCAATACTTTTGTGTGAAGAGGTCTTTAAATTCATCAAAGTTGCGGATTTGGTCTCGTATCACCCTCCACCAAATCGCGGCGTCTGCTTCTAGATGTCGACCGATCCATTTGACATCGTCACTTGGGTAGAATGTGTTCTGGATTTCGGTCAGTTCTTTGAGAAATTCGATGGGATATCGGTCTGTGCCGTTGTATTTTAATTCGTTGTTATGCGGCCCACCTGTTCTTGCGGTCGATCCGACTTCTGCGTTGGCTAATTGACGCTGTAGTCGTTCTTGGCCTTCTTTAACTTTGGCGATGTGGTTTCTTAATTCTTCTAGCCGTGTCTCCTTCTCTTTATCTGTCTCACTGATTTTCTGTACAGCCGACCGTTGTCTGTCATCTACTTCTACGATCTTCTGTTTTAACGAGTTTACTGCTTCTCCTTGTTCTGTCCGTAGTCGTTCTACGTTGTTCATGACAACTCCTTTCAATTCTGCATTCCTGCTGTTGGTTTCTTGAATATGTGTGTCTAGTTTGTTATTTATTTGGTCTACTGACTTCTGTGTATTATTAATTGCTTCTTGCCATTCTTGTCGGTCCTTCTCTCTCAATTCTTTACTTTCTTTGGTATGTCTTGTTAATTCATTCTTCAACTCTTTCATTCCACGTTCATTCTTTTTCTGTAGCTCGCTAATTTTCTCTTCCCATTTCTTGGTGTGTTCTTGCAATTCTACTTTTATTTTTCCAATCTGTTCTTCGTTCTGTTGTCTCATTTTTTCGCTCATTTTTTCACTCATTTTTTCATTCTGTTGTTTAATGAACTCGAGCAATAACTGGAAGTTCATCTCGCGAGGTACTAACGATTGTCCCCCCGCCCTTGTAGTCTCGTCGGCGCTGGTGTTTTCACTCTGCGTCGTATCTTCCTCACGTCCTTCGACGCCTAGCTGGTTGTTCACGTCGAACTCCATACTATCTGAATTATTGTTTGTCATTTTCGCGCGACTATGCGTAATCATTCAAGTATGCTTAACTAAGACTATTTCTACTACTGACTTACTGTCTAACAATTGTTTATAGCCACTGCCTGTCCTCAGCCTACTCACTTATAATATTTATTATTAATTATTCGAGCAATCGCTTCGTGCCCCACGTTGGGCGCCATATACAACTGTATATTTATGCAGATTTATTTGCATAAATTAATTATTCCATTAATTATATAAATTTTTATCTGTATTCATGATAGTGCTGTCGGTACGAACTTTGTCGTACTTATGTGTATTTAGCCCTGTAGTTGGACGCCATATACGGCTGTATATGTAGTTTGTTATGCCCCACGTCCTTTGGGAGCCATATACGAATGTAATATTTATGCAGATTTAATAATTGCATAAATTAATTAATTAATAAATTTTGCTTATTGTCCCGCGTTTGGGCGGCATGTACAAATATAATATATTACCACGCGTTGGGCATCATGTACAAATATACATGTATTATGCAAATTTATTAATTACATAATCTAATTGAATTTTTAATTGTATAGAAATTTTCTCTTGGTTACAATTATCTACTAGAATTTGCTTCCTCGTGTCACGTGTTGAGGCACCATATGTAACTGTAGTATATTTTATGTTTGTCTCTACTTGCATAAATTAGTTAAAATTATTCAAAGGAGTTTCCATAAATGTAAGTTTTTATTACAGATCTTGTTTACTGCTCCAGGACGGGCATGCCATATCTGATGATACACTCTGATATCACTGAGCCATAATACGCCCCGCGTGCTGGAGCACCATATGTAAACAGGTGTTTTGGGTGAATAACAATCATCCGACTCAGACACTATTAATTTTCGTAAACAATACAAATTTAATTTTTATAAACGATACAAATTTATTATATGTTTTCAATATCATTTAAATACTGAATAAAGTTAGCGTTTCTAGACAACATATCAAATACACAATGCTGTTATATTATCTCTACGTTATGAACATCTACAAAATCAATAAAGACTAATTAATTAATGACCATATAAATTTCAATATATCCTACTCTATGGATTCATATTTCTCAATTTGCGTTACTTTTGAGCAATTAAATATATGTATATTCAACAATTAAATAAATGTATATTCTACGATTAAATAAATGTATATTCTACTCAGTGGCGAGTTCTTTTTGAGTGGCAGGACAGTGGCGACCTAATCTAATGTTACATGAATGATAATAATTTACTTGTTGTTTGTATCCAAATTGCGGTGATTAACTGCGTCGTACCTCTCATCCTACGAAGAAATCCAGGCTGAAGATACGCCAATTAAATTACACTTGACACTTCGTCACGACACTATTTGTCCCACATTTTATCCGGATACTCGCATGAACGATAATGACTAATTGCGTTAACTCGAATATGACTTCATCGTCTAAAACACTTTGCGTGTAGGTTCTTTGTCACTTTTGATGTACGCGTGCAATAGTTTATGCTGCGTTTAATTAGAGCGATTGTACCATTTATACTGTATTCACAATGCAAATATAATTGGTTTTAATTGCATTTTAGTGAGTTAAGAACGTGGCACAATCTTACTATATTGTTTCATGTCACTTATGTCACGGTAATGTGATATTGTCAATACCTTATCACTCGCATTAGATTCATAAAAACGAGATTTTTATGATCACAAAGTCTGATCGTACTTAACTCGACATTGTCATAGTATTTGGTCACGGGTTAGTTCTACAGTTTTACATAGTCCCTGATACACTCCCGAACAATCTCTCTGCTCGTATCAATACACTTTGCTACCGTCCATCTGAAAGACTTTGGCTGGTTTATACCGAAATAGAATTGACTGACAAAAATTAGAGTACGACCGAACTGAGACTGAACTCTCCAAATCGACCGAACTGAGATTAAAATAGACTGACTGACTGATTTTTATAGACTGACTTAAATTGTTTGAAAATTGGAAATCGACTGAACCCTTCTTCTCTGCGAACACCTTATTTTATTACTTCAGCAACACGACTCCCTCCACGGATGTCATACCCTTACCACAATCACTGTCATGATTGGTTTCTCGCATCAGATTCTGCGAAGGCTCCTCCTGGATACTCCGGCTGGGGTCTCTAGTCTACTTCCCATTCGCTCTTCACCCTTGTCTCCATGTTGACGTCTTCTTTACACCCGCCTTTGCCGAATTCCTTGCTCCTGATAGGTCAGCCAAGACCCCTCTCTAAAAGTCTTGCTGTCCACACCATCTCCCCGTATGACGACGGACCTAATTACACGGTTGTCTGTTATGTGATTGTTCTTACGTTCCCAAGTGTCCTTTCTAAGCGATTTCCTTTCCGCACATGTGTGTACCATAACCCGGGTGTGTCGAATCGCCGTCTTGTCCTCGACTTCCCTTGTTACGTTCACACGCTGATGGTGGTCATCTTCCAGGAACTAACATCTGTTCTGCAGCCTTACAAGATGCTCCGTATGTCGTGCCAGTAAGCAAGTTTCCCGCTGTGCAGCTATATATAAGTTCCTTTGTACTTAACTGCATCCGCTCTTAGACTGCTTTTGTGGAAAATGTTATGTCCATGTGTAGCCGCTTACTCACACGTGTATGTCGAAAATGTTGGCGTCCCCTTAGTACACTCCTTGTCGGTAGTTGTGATGAACTGACACCGTCTTTTGTTTCTTTGTTATTGTCGCCACTTGCGCTTATGTCGTTCATCCATGTCCAACATCTGTTATGTGCCAAGGCGTTGTCCTTCTTAAATCATTGTCTAACGGCGGCCGTTTGGCTATACCATGCATCACTCTTGACAGTTGACGCCCGCTACAGTGCCGTTTACGCAAAAAAAAATTCTCTGCCGTAATTGCTTTACAACTTACAATCAAATAAAGTCAAGTTGACGTATGAAGTATAATATAAAAAATTATAAGAAGGAATAAGTTACAAAAATTCCTATAAAAAAGTAAGAACCACAAACTTACGATAATATTTAAGTAAAAAGTACCAAAAAAGGAATAAGTTACAAAAATTCCTATAAAGTAAGAAAAACTAACTTACAATAATATTTAAATATAACATTTAAAACAAAATAAAATAAACAAAAATAAAATCAAGCAAAAACTGCTAAGATAAATGCCTAAAATTATAATGAATTCAATGTATTCAAAGAAAAAAAAAAATCTGAACTGGTACGAGGAAAAAAGAGAAGTTATGTATAAAACAAATATACAAAAAATGGCTAAAGCAGAATATTGCTAAACAACCAAGAAAAAGAAAAAAGATGTCTAAGATAATTAAAATGATCACAAGGAGAATAGAAAAACAAACTAATGAAAAGTTAGATATGATGAAATTAAAATATGAATAAATAAAAAACAATCAACTGTATGAGTAAATGACAGTATATAGCAAAGGTACAGCGGAAGGAAGAATGAGTAAAAGGCCAAAGTGATCTAAAAACAAACCACAAAGTGGACAATCCAAAAATATATTATTATTATTAATTTAAGTCACAAGTTGACAAAAAAGGTATTTAAGATTGACTGTTGAAAAAGTCCAGCAATCAAAATAAACTGAGCAGAGATGATGTTCCTCTGGTCTCAGAAAAAATGAGTAGCAATGGAAGAAACCAGCTACTAAAAAGTTAAGGAAAAAATTGTATAAAAGGGAGAACACACTAATGGAAGTAAATAAAAACAGATCCAAATAAAATAATTAATGCTTGATGCCTTTACTTGGTGAAAATCCATTGTAAATTATAGTAAAAAATAAAACCATAAAATAGTTTTAGTGATTTCCACTCGTCAAATGACGAGTGGAAATCACTAAAACTATTTTATGGGATTATTTTTTACTATAATCCAAATAAAATGGAATGAATCAAGTAAGAAGAGAAATAAGAATGAAGAAACAAACAAGAAAGAAAAGGAAAAAGATTATATATAACAGATAATTTCATAAAAAACTATGCTAGTGTTTTATCAAAATGATAAATTTTGAAGGAGAGGCATTATGTTACAACACAAATAAGCCACCCCAATACCAGGGAAGAAAAAGATGATTCTGAATATAAAATAATACTTCATATAAAATAAAATGTTTCATATAAAGAAAAAAAAAGACAATGACACGATAAACGACGATATGACCTGGCCCAAGTGATTGACCCAACAAGAGAAAACAAAAGAAGAAGGGAACAACAAAAAACAAACGAGAATAAAACCAAATGAAGAAGAAAGTGATTAACCAAACAAAATGAAGAAAGGGAAAAAACCAAAACCAAACAAAAATGAGACAAATTCAATGAATTGAATGACTCAATGCAACATATTAAAATGAACCCAAAGGAGAAGGTGGAAAACCAAGGTATTAACCAAATACAATGAAAATGAAGATGGAGGGAAATGAAAAAGAAACAAACCCAAGATAAAGGGAAATAAATAAAAACGAAAACAAAGGATAAGACACAAACAAGTAATAAAGAATATGAGCAGGAGAAATAATACACTCACATGTAATATTGGAAAAAAGACCAATAATTAACCTATGAAAAAAAGTAAATATTATTATCAATTAATGGATAAAAAAGTAAATGACAATTGAAAGAAACCCAATTAAACAATGTTGAATATAAAAAAATAAACTAACCCACAAATTAGAGTTAGAAGTAATGATAAAATATAAAGATATAAAATTGTTAATATTATTAATGACATCTGTAATGAAAGAGATAGTACGGTAGTGAGATAGTAATTAGAGGGATTACTCATTTAGAAACACTTAAAAGACAAAAACATTTGTGAAGTGCAAAATGAAAGTGTAAAAACCCCAACGTATAGTGATAAAGAAAAAACATTAATTAAATTATAATAAACTATAAATAATTTAAAAGTGAAGGTGATGAGTAAATGTGAATAGTGTAAAATAAAGATTGTTAATATTGTGAAAAATAGTGAATGATAAAAGCATAAACACTTAATAAATCCAAAGGAAACACTAAATGATTAAAAGTGAAGAATATTAGTAATTAAGAATAGTAGTAAGTATAAACAGTTAATTAAGGTATAATGAACGCTGAAAAGTGATGAAGACAGTATTTAGTTAAGAAAGAATATTATTGTTAAATTTAATTGAATTGCAGTTATAATTAAAAGGGAGAATACCCTGAAAGAGAAAACAGATAGTGTTAACATGGAGGGAAAGTAAAGTTTGTTTAAAAATGAAGGAGTTAAAACAAATCAATAAACACCCAAGTTATAAGGGATCATTATTAAAGTATGTTCATAAAAAATGATGTTGTTTATCACCCAAAAAATGATATAAAATGAGATGAATTGTAAACAAATATTAGCAAATAATAGTTAAATAATTATTTAAGCAAGTTTATGAATAGGATATGGCTGGAAGAATTATACAGACCATAGGCCTAGATGTATTTAATGTGATAAAAAAAAAAAAAAATAGTAAATAATAGCCACACTGTTATTATTGGCAAATTAAATAAGTAAAAAAGTTAAGAAATGTATGAACTAGAAAACGAGGAAACCAGATAGTAAACAATTATGTATAAAATAATAGTGACAAAATAATAACACATAAACAAACCCAAAACACAACAATAAATAACACAACCAATTATAATAACAAAATAAAGCCCATTAGGCTGAAATGAAATGTAATTTGAATGAAATAAGTCAAATACCATAATGGCTACTTAGGCCTATGAAAATGCCTAACTGTCAAAAACAAACAACTACAAATTGTAACAAATTAACAAAGAAATTAGCTAATCCAAGGTGAACGAAAAACCAAGGATAAATTGTAAATCATTTTTAAGACAAAATATTATAATAAGTATTTGAATTCAAAAAGAAATGTAATTAACAAGTATTAAAATAATTGTAAAAACATAAAACCTAAAATAACCCAAACTTGTGGGGTGTCAAATTAATCTATGAAAGGAAATACATACTATAGTGACAATATTTAATACTTAGGAAGGAAGATAGAGGAATAACAGCAATCAGAAGATATACTAGGATTTTGAAAAGAATTCAAATTTTGATAACAATGGATTTATATCAATATAAGCCAATCAGAATTCATTGGTAACCATAGAAAAGAACGTTGGTGGCAAAATTACTGTTGAATATCGTTACTCGTAAAGCGTCACTCTAACAGAATAGAAGCCGAATTTTGGAAGACCTTTTTTTAATTAATAAATGTAAAAACAGTGAACAAAATTCAAAACCATGACTGAATAAGAAGCAGACGAACCATTGGAGCAGTCAACGAAAGGCCAAGAACCATATTACCTGGAAAATAAAAGAAAAATATAACCACATCCTATATGAAAAGGACGCCAGACCTACTTAAGTCCAAAGATCAATGAAAATAGAAAATATTGCAGCCCAATCCTCTTCCGAACCCATGAATGATAACACCAAGTCAACTGATGTGTTAAGTACCATTGAATTACCTTATTTCCAAAAACAAAATCACTTTAAATATTACTAAAAGTAATTTGATCTCTCACTATAATACGAATATTCTCTTTCAAAGATTAATTAAGAAAAATAAACACACTGAAAATTTGTTAATATAAAATATAACCTAGTGTTTAAATACGAACTTTCGAAACACATTTAACGACACTACAGAACAAATTGTAACCACACACCTTATTATTTATGTACACTTAGAGTAAAGTAAAGTAAAGTACTTTTATTGTAATCATAGGAATTCTTTGCCTTGTATTCAAAAGAATCCCCGATTTTGGAACGAAATTAATTATAATAACTAAACGTTCCGCAGCCATGCTGATGTGAGCACATCGTTTCCAGAATTGATTCGTCATCCTGAGTATAATTGTTTCATGTAAAAAGTCGGTGCAAATTTGTTAATCAACCAATATAATTTAATTGTCTAATGGAAAATTTTACTTATCAAACATTAAAATAACTAGTAGTAATCCCGCAGAAAGAGTGTTAAGAGAGGTCGGATGAATACATACTAAGAACTTATTGTTATGATAACCAAAAGGAATGGCAGAAATATTTAGCTTCAACCGAAGTATTTCTAAATATTAGTTACCACCAGTTTATTGAGAACACCCCATATTTAATGATGTTTGGAAGAAAACCCCACAGAGAGATACAAGAATTGATAGACTTCCCAGTCAACCCAGAAGACCCATATGATGAAAACCAATGTTATAACCGTATTATGGAGAAAATTGAGAAGCAAAAAGCAAGGTATTCACAAAACCCAACTAAAATAATAAAATATAACAAAGGAGAAAGGGTATTAATCAAAAACCGTGAACTACCCAGTACACTTGAAGGGATAGCCAAAAAACTGCTATTATTATACATAGGACCTTATGTCATCACCAAAGACAATGGAAACAATACTTATGAAATAAGTAATATAACCACCAAAAAGATAAAAGGAGTTTACAATCAAACTTCTATAAAAAAGTTTTATGAAGAAAAATAAATTACAATAAATAAATAAAGATGCCAAAATTCAATAATTATGTGAGCACAACTTACAACAATCTTTCGATGACTTATGAGGCCTAATATAAAGTATTAAAAAAGGAATAAGTTACAAAAATTCCTACAAAACAAGATCAACTTACAATCAACTAAAGTCAAGTTGACGTATGAAGTATAATATAAAAAATTATAAGAAGGAATAAGTTACAAAAATTCCTATAAAAAAGTAAGAACCACAAACTTACGATAATATTTAAGTAAAAAGTACCAAAAAAGGAATAAGTTACAAAAATTCCTATAAAGTAAGAAAAACTAACTTACAATAATATTTAAATATAACATTTAAAACAAAATAAAATAAACAAAAATAAAATCAAGCAAAAACTGCTAAGATAAATGCCTAAAATTATAATGAATTCAATGTATTCAAAGAAAAAAAAAAAATCTGAACTGGTACGAGGAAAAAAGAGAAGTTATGTATAAAACAAATATACAAAAAATGGCTAAAGCAGAATATTGCTAAACAACCAAGAAAAAGAAAAAAGATGTCTAAGATAATTAAAATGATCACAAGGAGAATAGAAAAACAAACTAATGAAAAGTTAGATATGATGAAATTAAAATATGAATAAATAAAAAACAATCAACTGTATGAGTAAATGACAGTATATAGCAAAGGTACAGCGGAAGGAAGAATGAGTAAAAGGCCAAAGTGATCTAAAAACAAACCACAAAGTGGACAATCCAAAAATATATTATTATTATTAATTTAAGTCACAAGTTGACAAAAAAGGTATTTAAGATTGACTGTTGAAAAAGTCCAGCAATCAAAATAAACTGAGCAGAGATGATGTTCCTCTGGTCTCAGAAAAAATGAGTAGCAATGGAAGAAACCAGCTACTAAAAAGTTAGGGAAAAAATTGTATAAAAGGGAGAACACACTAATGGAAGTAAATAAAAACAGATCCAAATAAAATAATTAATGCTTGATGCCTTTACTTGGTGAAAATCCATTGTAAATTATAGTAAAAAATAAAACCATAAAATAGTTTTAGTGATTTCCACTCGTCAAATGACGAGTGGAAATCACTAAAACTATTTTATGGGATTATTTTTTACTATAATCCAAATAAAATGGAATGAATCAAGTAAGAAGAGAAATAAGAACGAAGAAACAAACAAGAAAGAAAAGGAAAAAGATTATATATAACAGATAATTCCATAAAAAACTATGCTAGTGTTTTATCAAAATGATAAATTTTGAAGGAGAGGCATTATGTTACAACACAAATAAGCCACCCCAATACCAGGGATGAAAAAGATGATTCTGAATATAAAATAATACTTCATATAAAATAAAATGTTTCATATAAAGAAAAAAAAAAGACAATGACACGATAAACGACGATATGACCTGACCCAAGTGATTGACCCAACAAGAGAAAACAAAAGAAGAAGGGAACAAAAAAAACAAACGAGAATAAAACCAAATGAAGAAGAAAGTGATTAACCAAACAAAATGAAGAAAGGGAAAAAACCAAAACCAAACAAAAATGAGACAAATTCAATGAATTGAATGACTCAATGCAACATATTAAAATGAACCCAAAGGAGAAGGTGGAAAACCAAGGTATTAACCAAATACAATGAAAATGAAGATAGAGGGAAATGAAAAAGAAACAAACCCAAGATAAAGGGAAATAAATAAAAACGAAAACAAATGATAAGACACAAACAAGTAATAAAGAATATGAGCAGGAGAAATAATACACTCACATGTAATATTGGAAAAAAGACCAATAATTAACCTATGAAAAAAAGTAAATATTATTATCAATTAATGGATAAAAAAGTAAATGACAATTGAAAGAAACCCAATTAAACAATGTTGAATATAAAAAAATAAACTAACCCACAAATTAGAGTTAGAAGTAATGATAAAATATAAAGATATAAAATTGTTAATATTATTAATGACATCTGTAATGAAAGAGATAGTACGGTAGTGAGATAGTAATTAGAGGGATTACTCATTTAGAAACACTTAAAAGACAAAAACATTTGTGAAGTGCAAAATGAAAGTGTAAAAACCCCAACGTATAGTGATAAAGAAAAAACATTAATTAAATTATAATAAACTATAAATAATTTAAAAGTGAAGGTCATGAGTAAATGAGAATAGTGTAAAATAAAGATTGTTAATATTGTGAAAAATAGTGAATGATAAAAGCATAAACACTTAATAAATCCAAAGGAAACGCTAAATGATTAAAAGTGAAGAATATTAGTAATTAAGAATAGTAGTAAGTATAAACAGTTAATTAAGGTATAATGAACGCTGAAAAGTGATGAAGACAGTATTTAGTTAAGAAAGAATATTATTGTTAAATTTAATTGAATTGCAGTTATAATTAAAAGGGAGAATACCCTGAAAGAGAAAACAGATAGTGTTAACATGGAGGGAAAGTAAAGTTTGTTTAAAAATGAAGGAGTTAAAACAAATCAATAAACACCCAAGTTATAAGGGATCATTATTAAAGTATGTTCATAAAAAATGATGTTGTTTATCACCCAAAAAATGATATAAAATGAGATGAATTGTAAACAAATATTAGCAAATAATAGTTAAATAATTATTTAAGCAAGTTTATGAATAGGATATGGCTGGAAGAATTATACAGACCATAGGCCTAGATGTTGTATTTAATGTGATAAAAAAAAAATAATAGTAAATAATAGCCACACTGTTATTATTGGCAAATTAAATAAGTAAAAAAGTTAAGAAATGTATGAACTAGAAAACGAGGAAACCAGATAGTAAACAATTATGTATAAAATAATAGTGACAAAATAATAACACATAAACAAACCCAAAACACAACAATAAATAACACAACCAATTATAATAACAAAATAAAGCCCATTAGGCTGAAATGAAATGTAATTTGAATGAAATAAGTCAAATACCATAATGGCTACTTAGGCCTATGAAAATGCCTAACTGTCAAAAACAAACAACTACAAATTGTAACAAATTAACAAAGAAATTAGCTAATCCAAGGTGAACGAAAAACCAAGGATAAATTGTAAATCATTTTTAAGACAAAATATTATAATAAGTATTTGAATTCAAAAAGAAATGTAATTAACAAGTATTAAAATAATTGTAAAAACATAAAACCTAAAATAACCCAAACTTGTGGGGTATCAAATTAATCTATGAAAGGAAATACATACTATAGTGACAATATTTAATACTTAGGAAGGAAGACAGAGGAATAACAGCAATCAGAAGATATACTAGGATTTTGAAAAGAATTCAAATTTTGATAACAATGGATTTATATCAATATAAGCCAATCAGAATTCATTGGTAACCATAGAAACGAACGTTGGTGGCAAAATTACTGTTGAATATCGTTACTCGTAAAGCGTCACTCTAACAGAATAGAAGCCGAATTTTGGAAGACCTTTTTTTAATTAATAAATGTAAAAACAGTGAACAAAATTCAAAACCATGACTGAATAAGAAGCAGACGAACCATTGGAGCAGTCAACGAAAGGCCAAGAACCATATTACCTGGAAAATAAAAGAAAAATATAACCACATCCTATATGAAAAGGACGGCAGACCTACTTAAGTCCAAAGATCAATGAAAATAGAAAATATTGCAGCCCAATCCTCTTCCGAACCCATGAATGATAACACCAAGTCAACTGATGTGTTAAGTACCATTGAATTACCTTATTTCCAAAAACAAAATCACTTTAAATATTACTAAAAGTAATTTGATCTCTCACTATAATACGAATATTCTCTTTCAAAGATTAATTAAGAAAAATAAACACACTGAAAATTTGTTAATATAAAATATAACCTAGTGTTTAAATACGAACTTTCGAAACACATTTAACGACACTACAGAACAAATTGTAACCACACACCTTATTATTTATGTACACTTAGAGTAAAGTAAAGTAAAGTACTTTTATTGTAATCATAGGAATTCTTTGCCTTGTATTCAAAAGAATCCCCGATTTTGGAACGAAATTAATTATAATAACTAAACGTTCCGCAGCCATGCTGATGTGAGCACATCGTTTCCAGAATTGATTCGTCATCCTGAGTATAATTGTTTCATGTAAAAAGTCGGTGCAAATTTGTTAATCAACCAATATAATTTAATTGTCTAATGGAAAATTTTACTTATCAAACATTAAAATAACTAGTAGTAATCCCGCAGAAAGAGTGTTAAGAGAGGTCGGATGAATACATACTAAGAACTTATTGTTATGATAACCAAAAGGAATGGCAGAAATATTTAGCTTCAACCGAAGTATTTCTAAATATTAGTTACCACCAGTTTATTGAGAACACCCCATATTTAATGATGTTTGGAAGAAAACCCCACAGAGAGATACAAGAATTGATAGACTTCCCAGTCAACCCAGAAGACCCATATGATGAAAACCAATGTTATAACCGTATTATGGAGAAAATTGAGAAGCAAAAAGCAAGGTATTCACAAAACCCAACTAAAATAATAAAATATAACAAAGGAGAAAGGGTATTAATCAAAAACCGTGAACTACCCAGTACACTTGAAGGGATAGCCAAAAAACTGCTATTATTATACATAGGACCTTATGTCATCACCAAAGACAATGGAAACAATACTTATGAAATAAGTAATATAACCACCAAAAAGATAAAAGGAGTTTACAATCAAACTTCTATAAAAAAGTTTTATGAAGAAAAATAAATTACAATAAATAAATAAAGATGCCAAAATTCAAAAATTATGTGAGCACAACTTACAACAATCTTTCGATGACTTATGAGGCCTAATATAAAGTATTAAAAAAGGAATAAGTTACAAAAATTCCTACAAAACAAGATCAACTTACAATCAAATAAAGTCAAGTTGACGTATGAAGTATAATATAAAAAATTATAATAAGGAATAAGTTACAAAAATTCCTATAAAAAAGTAAGAACCACAAACTTACGATAATATTTAAGTAAAAAGTACCAAAAAAGGAATGTTACAAAAATTCCTATAAAGTAAGAAAAACTAACTTACAATAATATTTAAATATAACATTTAAAACAAAATAAAATAAACAAAAATAAAATCAAGCAAAACTGCTAAGATAAATGCCTAAAATTATAATGAATTCAATGTATTCAAAGAAAAAAAAAAATCTGAACTGGTACGAGGAAAAAAGAGAAGTTATGTATAAAACAAATATACAAAAAATGGCTAAAGCAGAATATTGCTAAACAACCAAGAAAAAGAAAAAAGATGTCTAAGATAATTAAAATGATCACAAGGAGAATAGAAAAACAAACTAATGAAAAGTTAGATATGATGAAATTAAAATATGAATAAATAAAAAACAATCAACTGTATGAGTAAATGACAATATATAGCAAAGGTACAGCGGAAGGAAGAATGAGTAAAAGGCCAAAGTGATCTAAAAACAAACCACAAAGTGGACAATCCAAAAATATATTATTATTATTATTAATTTAAGTCACAAGTTGACAAAAAAGGTATTTAAGATTGACTGTTGAAAAAGTCCAGCAATCAAAATAAACTGAGCAGAGATGATGTTCCTCTGGTCTCAGAAAAAATGAGTAGCAATGGAAGAAACCAGCTACTAAAAAGTTAGGGAAAAAATTGTATAAAAGGGAGAACACACTAATGGAAGTAAATAAAAACAGATCCAAATAAAATAATTAATGCTTGATGCCTTTACTTGGTGAAAATCCATTGTAAATTATAGTAAAAAATAAAACCATAAAATAGTTTTAGTGATTTCCACTCGTCAAATGACGAGTGGAAATCACTAAAACTATTTTATGGGATTATTTTTTACTATAATCCAAATAAAATGGAATGAATCAAGTAAGAAGAGAAATAAGAACGAAGAAACAAACAAGAAAGAAAAGGAAAAAGATTATATATAACAGATAATTCCATAAAAAACTATGCTAGTGTTTTATCAAAATGATAAATTTTGAAGGAGAGGCATTATGTTACAACACAAATAAGCCACCCCAATACCAGGGATGAAAAAGATGATTCTGAATATAAAATAATACTTCATATAAAATAAAATGTTTCATATAAAGAAAAAAAAAAGACAATGACACGATAAACGACGATATGACCTGACCCAAGTGATTGACCCAACAAGAGAAAACAAAAGAAGAAGGGAACAAAAAAAACAAACGAGAATAAAACCAAATGAAGAAGAAAGTGATTAACCAAACAAAATGAAGAAAGGGAAAAAACCAAAACCAAACAAAAATGAGACAAATTCAATGAATTGAATGACTCAATGCAACATATTAAAATGAACCCAAAGGAGAAGGTGGAAAACCAAGGTATTAACCAAATACAATGAAAATGAAGATGGAGGGAAATGAAAAAGAAACAAACCCAAGATAAAGGGAAATAAATAAAAACGAAAACAAATGATAAGACACAAACAAGTAATAAAGAATATGAGCAGGAGAAATAATACACTCACATGTAATATTGGAAAAAAGACCAATAATTAACCTATGAAAAAAAGTAAATATTATTATCAATTAATGGATAAAAAAGTAAATGACAATTGAAAGAAACCCAATTAAACAATGTTGAATATAAAAAAATAAACTAACCCACAAATTAGAGTTAGAAGTAATGATAAAATATAAAGATATAAAATTGTTAATATTATTAATGACATCTGTAATGAAAGAGATAGTACGGTAGTGAGATAGTAATTAGAGGGATTACTCATTTAGAAACACTTAAAAGACAAAAACATTTGTGAAGTGCAAAATGAAAGTGTAAAAACCCCAACGTATAGTGATAAAGAAAAAACATTAATTAAATTATAATAAACTATAAATAATTTAAAAGTGAAGGTCATGAGTAAATGAGAATAGTGTAAAATAAAGATTGTTAATATTGTGAAAAATAGTGAATGATAAAAGCATAAACACTTAATAAATCCAAAGGAAACGCTAAATGATTAAAAGTGAAGAATATTAGTAATTAAGAATAGTAGTAAGTATAAACAGTTAATTAAGGTATAATGAACGCTGAAAAGTGATGAAGACAGTATTTAGTTAAGAAAGAATATTATTGTTAAATTTAATTGAATTGCAGTTATAATTAAAAGGGAGAATACCCTGAAAGAGAAAACAGATAGTGTTAACATGGAGGGAAAGTAAAGTTTGTTTAAAAATGAAGGAGTTAAAACAAATCAATAAACACCCAAGTTATAAGGGATCATTATTAAAGTATGTTCATAAAAAATGATGTTGTTTATCACCCAAAAAATGATATAAAATGAGATGAATTGTAAACAAATATTAGCAAATAATAGTTAAATAATTATTTAAGCAAGTTTATGAATAGGATATGGCTGGAAGAATTATACAGACCATAGGCCTAGATGTTGTATTTAATGTGATAAAAAAAAAATAATAGTAAATAATAGCCACACTGTTATTATTGGCAAATTAAATAAGTAAAAAAGTTAAGAAATGTATGAACTAGAAAACGAGGAAACCAGATAGTAAACAATTATGTATAAAATAATAGTGACAAAATAATAACACATAAACAAACCCAAAACACAACAATAAATAACACAACCAATTATAATAACAAAATAAAGCCCATTAGGCTGAAATGAAATGTAATTTGAATGAAATAAGTCAAATACCATAATGGCTACTTAGGCCTATGAAAATGCCTAACTGTCAAAAACAAACAACTACAAATTGTAACAAATTAACAAAGAAATTAGCTAATCCAAGGTGAACGAAAAACCAAGGATAAATTGTAAATCATTTTTAAGACAAAATATTATAATAAGTATTTGAATTCAAAAAGAAATGTAATTAACAAGTATTAAAATAATTGTAAAAACATAAAACCTAAAATAACCCAAACTTGTGGGGTATCAAATTAATCTATGAAAGGAAATACATACTATAGTGACAATATTTAATACTTAGGAAGGAAGACAGAGGAATAACAGCAATCAGAAGATATACTAGGATTTTGAAAAGAATTCAAATTTTGATAACAATGGATTTATATCAATATAAGCCAATCAGAATTCATTGGTAACCATAGAAACGAACGTTGGTGGCAAAATTACTGTTGAATATCGTTACTCGTAAAGCGTCACTCTAACAGAATAGAAGCCGAATTTTGGAAGACCTTTTTTTAATTAATAAATGTAAAAACAGTGAACAAAATTCAAAACCATGACTGAATAAGAAGCAGACGAACCATTGGAGCAGTCAACGAAAGGCCAAGAACCATATTACCTGGAAAATAAAAGAAAAATATAACCACATCCTATATGAAAAGGACGGCAGACCTACTTAAGTCCAAAGATCAATGAAAATAGAAAATATTGCAGCCCAATCCTCTTCCGAACCCATGAATGATAACACCAAGTCAACTGATGTGTTAAGTACCATTGAATTACCTTATTTCCAAAAACAAAATCACTTTAAATATTACTAAAAGTAATTTGATCTCTCACTATAATACGAATATTCTCTTTCAAAGATTAATTAAGAAAAATAAACACACTGAAAATTTGTTAATATAAAATATAACCTAGTGTTTAAATACGAACTTTCGAAACACATTTAACGACACTACAGAACAAATTGTAACCACACACCTTATTATTTATGTACACTTAGAGTAAAGTAAAGTAAAGTACTTTTATTGTAATCATAGGAATTCTTTGCCTTGTATTCAAAAGAATCCCCGATTTTGGAACGAAATTAATTATAATAACTAAACGTTCCGCAGCCATGCTGATGTGAGCACATCGTTTCCAGAATTGATTCGTCATCCTGAGTATAATTGTTTCATGTAAAAAGTCGGTGCAAATTTGTTAATCAACCAATATAATTTAATTGTCTAATGGAAAATTTTACTTATCAAACATTAAAATAACTAGTAGTAATCCCGCAGAAAGAGTGTTAAGAGAGGTCGGATGAATACATACTAAGAACTTATTGTTATGATAACCAAAAGGAATGGCAGAAATATTTAGCTTCAACCGAAGTATTTCTAAATATTAGTTACCACCAGTTTATTGAGAACACCCCATATTTAATGATGTTTGGAAGAAAACCCCACAGAGAGATACAAGAATTGATAGACTTCCCAGTCAACCCAGAAGACCCATATGATGAAAACCAATGTTATAACCGTATTATGGAGAAAATTGAGAAGCAAAAAGCAAGGTATTCACAAAACCCAACTAAAATAATAAAATATAACAAAGGAGAAAGGGTATTAATCAAAAACCGTGAACTACCCAGTACACTTGAAGGGATAGCCAAAAAACTGCTATTATTATACATAGGACCTTATGTCATCACCAAAGACAATGGAAACAATACTTATGAAATAAGTAATATAACCACCAAAAAGATAAAAGGAGTTTACAATCAAACTTCTATAAAAAAGTTTTATGAAGAAAAATAAATTACAATAAATAAATAAAGATGCCAAAATTCAATAATTATGTGAGCACAACTTACAACAATCTTTCGATGACTTATGAGGCCTAATATAAAGTATTAAAAAAGGAATAAGTTACAAAAATTCCTACAAAACAAGATCAACTTACAATCAAATAAAGTCAAGTTGACGTATGAAGTATAATATAAAAAATTATAAGAAGGAATAAGTTACAAAAATTCCTATAAAAAAGTAAGAACCACAAACTTACGATAATATTTAAGTAAAAAGTACCAAAAAAGGAATGTTACAAAAATTCCTATAAAGTAAGAAAAACTAACTTACAATAATATTTAAATATAACATTTAAAACAAAATAAAATAAACAAAAATAAAATCAAGCAAAAACTGCTAAGATAAATGCCTAAAATTATAATGAATTCAATGTATTCAAAGAAAAAAAAAAAATCTGAACTGGTACGAGGAAAAAAGAGAAGTTATGTATAAAACAAATATACAAAAAATGGCTAAAGCAGAATATTGCTAAACAACCAAGAAAAAGAAAAAAGATGTCTAAGATAATTAAAATGATCACAAGGAGAATAGAAAAACAAACTAATGAAAAGTTAGATATGATGAAATTAAAATATGAATAAATAAAAAACAATCAACTGTATGAGTAAATGACAGTATATAGCAAAGGTACAGCGGAAGGAAGAATGAGTAAAAGGCCAAAGTGATCTAAAAACAAACCACAAAGTGGACAATCCAAAAATATATTTTATTATTAATTTAAGTCACAAGTTGACAAAAAAGGTATTTAAGATTGACTGTTGAAAAAGTCCAGCAATCAAAATAAACTGAGCAGAGATGATGTTCCTCTGGTCTCAGAAAAAATGAGTAGCAATGGAAGAAACCAGCTACTAAAAAGTTAAAGAAAAAATTGTATAAAAGGGAGAACACACTAATGGAAGTAAATAAAAACAGATCCAAATAAAATAATTAATGCTTGATGCCTTTACTTGGTGAAAATCCATTGTAAATTATAGTAAAAAATAAAACCATAAAATAGTTTTATGGGATTATTTTTTACTATAATCCAAATAAAATGGAATGAATCAAGTAAGAAGAGAAATAAGAATGAAGAAACAAACAAGAAAGAAAAGGAAAAAGATTATATATAACAGATAATTTCATAAAAAACTATGCTAGTGTTTTATCAAAATGATAAATTTCGAAGGAGAGGCATTATGTTACAACACAAATAAGCCACCCCAATACCAGGGATGAAAAAGATGATTCTGAATATAAAATAATACTTCATATAAAATAAAATGTTTCATATAAAGAAAAAAAAAGACAATGACACGATAAACGACGATATGACCTGGCCCAAGTGATTGACCCAACAAGAGAAAACAAAAGAAGAAGGGAACAACAAAAAACAAACGAGAATAAAACCAAATGAAGAAGAAAGTGATTAATCAAACAAAATGAAGAAAGGGAAAAAACCAAAACCAAACAAAAATGAGACAAATTCAATGAATTGAATGACTCAATGCAACATATTAAAATGAACCCAAAGGAGAAGGTGGAAAACCAAGGTATTAACCAAATACAATGAAAATGAAGATGGAGGGAAATGAAAAAGAAACAAACCCAAGATAAAGGGAAATAAATAAAAACGAAAACAAATGATAAGACACAAACAAGTAATAAAGAATATGAGCAGGAGAAATAATACACTCACATGTAATATTGGAAAAAAGACCAATAATTAACCTATGAAAAAAAGTAAATATTATTATCAATTAATGGATAAAAAAGTAAATGACAATTGAAAGAAACCCAATTAAACAATGTTGAATATAAAAAAATAAACTAACCCACAAATTAGAGTTAGAAGTAATGATAAAATATAAAGATATAAAATTGTTAATATTATTAATGACATCTGTAATGAAAGAGATAGTACGGTAGTGAGATAGTAATTAGAGGGATTACTCATTTAGAAACACTTAAAAGACAAAAACATTTGTGAAGTGCAAAATGAAAGTGTAAAAACCCCAACGTATAGTGATAAAGAAAAAACATTAATTAAATTATAATAAACTATAAATAATTTAAAAGTGAAGGTCATGAGTAAATGAGAATAGTGTAAAATAAAGATTGTTAATATTGTGAAAAATAGTGAATGATAAAAGCATAAACACTTAATAAATCCAAAGGAAACGCTAAATGATTAAAAGTGAAGAATATTAGTAATTAAGAATAGTAGTAAGTATAAACAGTTAATTAAGGTATAATGAACGCTGAAAAGTGATGAAGACAGTATTTAGTTAAGAAAGAATATTATTGTTAAATTTAATTGAATTGCAGTTATAATTAAAAGGGAGAATACCCTGAAAGAGAAAACAGATAGTGTTAACATGGAGGGAAAGTAAAGTTTGTTTAAAAATGAAGGAGTTAAAACAAATCAATAAACACCCAAGTTATAAGGGATCATTATTAAAGTATGTTCATAAAAAATGATGTTGTTTATCACCCAAAAAATGATATAAAATGAGATGAATTGTAAACAAATATTAGCAAATAATAGTTAAATAATTATTTAAGCAAGTTTATGAATAGGATATGGCTGGAAGAATTATACAGACCATAGGCCTAGATGTTGTATTTAATGTGATAAAAAAAAAATAATAGTAAATAATAGCCACACTGTTATTATTGGCAAATTAAATAAGTAAAAAAGTTAAGAAATGTATGAACTAGAAAACGAGGAAACCAGATAGTAAACAATTATGTATAAAATAATAGTGACAAAATAATAACACATAAACAAACCCAAAACACAACAATAAATAACACAACCAATTATAATAACAAAATAAAGCCCATTAGGCTGAAATGAAATGTAATTTGAATGAAATAAGTCAAATACCATAATGGCTACTTAGGCCTATGAAAATGCCTAACTGTCAAAAACAAACAACTACAAATTGTAACAAATTAACAAAGAAATTAGCTAATCCAAGGTGAACGAAAAACCAAGGATAAATTGTAAATCATTTTTAAGACAAAATATTATAATAAGTATTTGAATTCAAAAAGAAATGTAATTAACAAGTATTAAAATAATTGTAAAAACATAAAACCTAAAATAACCCAAACTTGTGGGGTATCAAATTAATCTATGAAAGGAAATACATACTATAGTGACAATATTTAATACTTAGGAAGGAAGACAGAGGAATAACAGCAATCAGAAGATATACTAGGATTTTGAAAAGAATTCAAATTTTGATAACAATGGATTTATATCAATATAAGCCAATCAGAATTCATTGGTAACCATAGAAACGAACGTTGGTGGCAAAATTACTGTTGAATATCGTTACTCGTAAAGCGTCACTCTAACAGAATAGAAGCCGAATTTTGGAAGACCTTTTTTTAATTAATAAATGTAAAAACAGTGAACAAAATTCAAAACCATGACTGAATAAGAAGCAGACGAACCATTGGAGCAGTCAACGAAAGGCCAAGAACCATATTACCTGGAAAATAAAAGAAAAATATAACCACATCCTATATGAAAAGGACGGCAGACCTACTTAAGTCCAAAGATCAATGAAAATAGAAAATATTGCAGCCCAATCCTCTTCCGAACCCATGAATGATAACACCAAGTCAACTGATGTGTTAAGTACCATTGAATTACCTTATTTCCAAAAACAAAATCACTTTAAATATTACTAAAAGTAATTTGATCTCTCACTATAATACGAATATTCTCTTTCAAAGATTAATTAAGAAAAATAAACACACTGAAAATTTGTTAATATAAAATATAACCTAGTGTTTAAATACGAACTTTCGAAACACATTTAACGACACTACAGAACAAATTGTAACCACACACCTTATTATTTATGTACACTTAGAGTAAAGTAAAGTAAAGTACTTTTATTGTAATCATAGGAATTCTTTGCCTTGTATTCAAAAGAATCCCCGATTTTGGAACGAAATTAATTATAATAACTAAACGTTCCGCAGCCATGCTGATGTGAGCACATCGTTTCCAGAATTGATTCGTCATCCTGAGTATAATTGTTTCATGTAAAAAGTCGGTGCAAATTTGGTAATCAACCAATATAATTTAATTGTCTAATGGAAAATTTTACTTATCAAACATTAAAATAACTAGTAGTAATCCCGCAGAAAGAGTGTTAAGAGAGGTCGGATGAATACATACTAAGAACTTATTGTTATGATAACCAAAAGGAATGGCAGAAATATTTAGCTTCAACCGAAGTATTTCTAAATATTAGTTACCACCAGTTTATTGAGAACACCCCATATTTAATGATGTTTGGAAGAAAACCCCACAGAGAGATACAAGAATTGATAGACTTCCCAGTCAACCCAGAAGACCCATATGATGAAAACCAATGTTATAACCGTATTATGGAGAAAATTGAGAAGCAAAAAGCAAGGTATTCACAAAACCCAACTAAAATAATAAAATATAACAAAGGAGAAAGGGTATTAATCAAAAACCGTGAACTACCCAGTACACTTGAAGGGATAGCCAAAAAACTGCTATTATTATACATAGGACCTTATGTCATCACCAAAGACAATGGAAACAATACTTATGAAATAAGTAATATAACCACCAAAAAGATAAAAGGAGTTTACAATCAAACTTCTATAAAAAAGTTTTATGAAGAAAAATAAATTACAATAAATAAATAAAGATGCCAAAATTCAATAATTATGTGAGCACAACTTACAACAATCTTTCGATGACTTATGAGGCCTAATATAAAGTATTAAAAAAGGAATAAGTTACAAAAATTCCTACAAAACAAGATCAACTTACAATCAAATAAAGTCAAGTTGACGTATGAAGTATAATATAAAAAATTATAAGAAGGAATAAGTTACAAAAATTCCTATAAAAAAGTAAGAACCACAAACTTACGATAATATTTAAGTAAAAAGTACCAAAAAAGGAATGTTACAAAAATTCCTATAAAGTAAGAAAAACTAACTTACAATAATATTTAAATATAACATTTAAAACAAAATAAAATAAACAAAAATAAAATCAAGCAAAAACTGCTAAGATAAATGCCTAAAATTATAATGAATTCAATGTATTCAAAGAAAAAAAAAAATCTGAACTGGTACGAGGAAAAAAGAGAAGTTATGTATAAAACAAATATACAAAAAATGGCTAAAGCAGAATATTGCTAAACAACCAAGAAAAAGAAAAAAGATGTCTAAGATAATTAAAATGATCACAAGGAGAATAGAAAAACAAACTAATGAAAAGTTAGATATGATGAAATTAAAATATGAATAAATAAAAAACAATCAACTGTATGAGTAAATGACAGTATATAGCAAAGGTACAGCGGAAGGAAGAATGAGTAAAAGGCCAAAGTGATCTAAAAACAAACCACAAAGTGGACAATCCAAAAATATATTTTATTATTAATTTAAGTCACAAGTTGACAAAAAAGGTATTTAAGATTGACTGTTGAAAAAGTCCAGCAATCAAAATAAACTGAGCAGAGATGATGTTCCTCTGGTCTCAGAAAAAATGAGTAGCAATGGAAGAAACCAGCTACTAAAAAGTTAAAGAAAAAATTGTATAAAAGGGAGAACACACTAATGGAAGTAAATAAAAACAGATCCAAATAAAATAATTAATGCTTGATGCCTTTACTTGGTGAAAATCCATTGTAAATTATAGTAAAAAATAAAACCATAAAATAGTTTTATGGGATTATTTTTTACTATAATCCAAATAAAATGGAATGAATCAAGTAAGAAGAGAAATAAGAATGAAGAAACAAACAAGAAAGAAAAGGAAAAAGATTATATATAACAGATAATTTCATAAAAAACTATGCTAGTGTTTTATCAAAATGATAAATTTCGAAGGAGAGGCATTATGTTACAACACAAATAAGCCACCCCAATACCAGGGATGAAAAAGATGATTCTGAATATAAAATAATACTTCATATAAAATAAAATGTTTCATATAAAGAAAAAAAAAGACAATGACACGATAAACGACGATATGACCTGGCCCAAGTGATTGACCCAACAAGAGAAAACAAAAGAAGAAGGGAACAACAAAAAACAAACGAGAATAAAACCAAATGAAGAAGAAAGTGATTAATCAAACAAAATGAAGAAAGGGAAAAAACCAAAACCAAACAAAAATGAGACAAATTCAATGAATTGAATGACTCAATGCAACATATTAAAATGAACCCAAAGGAGAAGGTGGAAAACCAAGGTATTAACCAAATACAATGAAAATGAAGATGGAGGGAAATGAAAAAGAAACAAACCCAAGATAAAGGGAAATAAATAAAAACGAAAACAAATGATAAGACACAAACAAGTAATAAAGAATATGAGCAGGAGAAATAATACACTCACATGTAATATTGGAAAAAAGACCAATAATTAACCTATGAAAAAAAGTAAATATTATTATCAATTAATGGATAAAAAAGTAAATGACAATTGAAAGAAACCCAATTAAACAATGTTGAATATAAAAAAATAAACTAACCCACAAATTAGAGTTAGAAGTAATGATAAAATATAAAGATATAAAATTGTTAATATTATTAATGACATCTGTAATGAAAGAGATAGTACGGTAGTGAGATAGTAATTAGAGGGATTACTCATTTAGAAACACTTAAAAGACAAAAACATTTGTGAAGTGCAAAATGAAAGTGTAAAAACCCCAACGTATAGTGATAAAGAAAAAACATTAATTAAATTATAATAAACTATAAATAATTTAAAAGTGAAGGTGATGAGTAAATGAGAATAGTGTAAAATAAAGATTGTTAATATTGTGAAAAATAGTGAATGATAAAAGCATAAACACTTAATAAATCCAAAGGAAACACTAAATGATTAAAAGTGAAGAATATTAGTAATTAAGAATAGTAGTAAGTATAAACAGTTAATTAAGGTATAATGAACGCTGAAAAGTGATGAAGACAGTATTTAGTTAAGAAAGAATATTATTGTTAAATTTAATTGAATTGCAGTTATAATTAAAAGGGAGAATACCCTGAAAGAGAAAACAGATAGTGTTAACATGGAGGGAAAGTAAAGTTTGTTTAAAAATGAAGGAGTTAAAACAAATCAATAAACACCCAAGTTATAAGGGATCATTATTAAAGTATGTTCATAAAAAATGATGTTGTTTATCACCCAAAAAATGATATAAAATGAGATGAATTGTAAACAAATATTAGCAAATAATAGTTAAATAATTATTTAAGCAAGTTTATGAATAGGATATGGCTGGAAGAATTATACAGACCATAGGCCTAGATGTTGTATTTAATGTGATAAAAAAATAGTAAATAATAGCCACACTGTTATTATTGGCAAATTAAATAAGTAAAAAAGTTAAGAAATGTATGAACTAGAAAACGAGGAAACCAGATAGTAAACAATTATGTATAAAATAATAGTGACAAAATAATAACACATAAACAAACCCAAAACACAACAATAAATAACACAACCAATTATAATAACAAAATAAAGCCCATTAGGCTGAAATGAAATGCAATTTGAATAAAATAAGTCAAATACCATAATGGCTACTTAGGCCTATGAAAATGCCTAACTGTCAAAAACAAACAACTACAAATTGTAACAAATTAACAAAGAAATTAGCTAATCCAAGGTGAACGAAAAACCAAGGATAAATTGTAAATCATTTTTAAGACAAAATATTATAATAAGTATTTGAATTCAAAAAGAAATGTAATTAACAAGTATTAAAATAATTGTAAAAACATAAAACCTAAAATAACCCAAACTTGTGGGGTATCAAATTAATCTATGAAAGGAAATGCATACTATAGTGACAATATTTAATACTTAGGAAGGAAGATAGAGGAATAACAGCAATCAGAAGATATACTAGGATTTTGAAAAGAATTCAAATTTTGATAACAATGGATTTATATCAATATAAGCCAATCAGAATTCATTGGTAACCATAGAAACGAACGTTGGTGGCAAAATTACTGTTGAATATCGTTACTCGTAAAGCGTCACTCTAACAGAATAGAAGCCGAATTTTGGAAGACCTTTTTTTAATTAATAAATGTAAAAACAGTGAACAAAATTCAAAACCATGACTGAATAAGAAGCAGACGAACCATTGGAGCAGTCAACGAAAGGCCAAGAACCATATTACCTGGAAAATAAAAGAAAAATATAACCACATCCTATATGAAAAGGACGCCAGACCTACTTAAGTCCAAAGATCAATGAAAATAGAAAATATTGCAGCCCAATCCTCTTCCGAACCCATGAATGATAACACCAAGTCAACTGATGTGTTAAGTACCATTGAATTACCTTATTTCCAAAAACAAAATCACTTTAAATATTACTAAAAGTAATTTGATCTCTCACTATAATACGAATATCTCTTTCAAAGATTAATTAAGAAAAATAAACACACTGAAAATTTGTTAATATAAAATATAACCTAGTGTTTAAATACGAACTTTCGAAACACATTTAACGACACTACAGAATAAATTGTAACCACACACCTTATTATTTATGTACACTTAGAGTAAAGTAAAGTAAAGTACTTTTATTGTAATCATAGGAATTCTTTGCCTTGTATTCAAAAGAATCCCCGATTTTGGAACGAAATTAATTATAATAACTAAACATTCCGCAGCCATGCTGA
This sequence comes from Magicicada septendecula, assembly GCA_034769895.1. Classification (NCBI taxonomy): domain Eukaryota; kingdom Metazoa; phylum Arthropoda; class Insecta; order Hemiptera; family Cicadidae; genus Magicicada; species Magicicada septendecula. The sequence continues at coordinate 495,817,427 of CM068368.1, forward strand.
TGTGAGCACATCGTTTCCAGAATTGATTCGTCATCCTGAGTATAATTGTTTCATGTAAAAAGTCGGTGCAAATTTGTTAATCAACCAATATAATTTAATTGTCTAATGGAAAATTTTACTTATCAAACATTAAAATAACTAGTAGTAATCCCGCAGAAAGAGTGTTAAGAGAGGTCGGATGAATACATACTAAGAACTTATTGTTATGATAACCAAAAGGAATGGCAGAAATATTTAGCTTCAACCTAAGTATTTCTAAATATTAGTTACCACCAGTTTATTGAGAACACCCCATATTTAATGATGTTTGGAAGAAAACCCCACAGAGAGATACAAGAATTGATAGACTTCCCAGTCAACCCAGAAGACCCATATGATGAAAACCAATGTTATAACCATATTATGGAGAAAATTGAGAAGCAAAAAGCAAGGTATTCACAAAACCCAACTAAAATAATAAAATATAACAAAGGAGAAAGGGTATTAATCAAAAACCGTGAACTACCCAGTACACTTGAAGGGATAGCCAAAAAACTGCTATTATTATACATAGGACCTTATGTCATCACCAAAGACAATGGAAACAATACTTATGAAATAAGTAATATAACCACCAAAAAGATAAAAGGAGTTTACAATCAAACTTCTATAAAAAAGTTTTATGAAGAAAAATAAATTACAATAAATAAATAAAGATGCCAAAATTCAATAATTATGTGAGCACAACTTACAACAATCTTTCGATGACTTATGAGGCCTAATATAAAGTATTAAAAAAGGAATAAGTTACAAAAATTCCTACAAAACAAGATCAACTTACAATCAAATAAAGTCAAGTTGACGTATGAAGTATAATATAAAAAATTATAATAAGGAATAAGTTACAAAAATTCCTATAAAAAAGTAAGAACCACAAACTTACGATAATATTTAAGTAAAAAGTACCAAAAAAGGAATAAGTTACAAAAATTCCTATAAAGTAAGAAAAACTAACTTACAATAATATTTAAATATAACATTTAAAACAAAATAAAATAAACAAAAATAAAATCAAGCAAAAACTGCTAAGATAAATGCCTAAAATTATAATGAATTCAATGTATTCAAAGAAAAAAAAAAATCTGAACTGGTACGAGGAAAAAAGAGAAGTTATGTATAAAACAAATATACAAAAAATGGCTAAAGCAGAATATTGCTAAACAACCAAGAAAAAGAAAAAAGATGTCTAAGATAATTAAAATGATCACAAGGAGAATAGAAAAACAAACTAATGAAAAGTTAGATGTGATGAAATTAAAATATGAATAAATAAAAAACAATCAACTGTATGAGTAAATGACAGTATATAGCAAAGGTACAGCAGAAGGAAGAATGAGTAAAAGGCCAAAGTGATCTAAAAACAAACCACAAAGTGGACAATCCAAAAATATTATTATTATTATTATTATTATTAATTTAAGTCACAAGTTGACAAAAAAGGTATTTAAGATTGACTGTTGAAAAAGTCCAGCAATCAAAATAAACTGAGCAGAGATGATGTTCCTCTGGTCTCAGAAAAAATGAGTAGCAATGGAAGAAACCAGCTACTAAAAAGTTAGGGAAAAAATTGTATAAAAGGGAGAACACACTAATGGAAGTAAATAAAAACAGATCCAAATAAAATAATTAATGCTTGATGCCTTTACTTGGTGAAAATCCATTGTAAATTATAGTAAAAAAATTAAACCATAAAATAGTTTTAGTGATTTCCACTCGTCAAATGACGAGTGGAAATCACTAAAACTATTTTATGGGATTATTTTTTACTATAATCCAAATAAAATGGAATGAATCAAGTAAGAAGAGAAATAAGAATGAAGAAACAAACAAGAAAGAAAAGGAAAAAGATTATATATAACAGATAATTTCATAAAAAACTATGCTAGTGTTTTATCAAAATGATAAATTTTGAAGGAGAGGCATTATGTTACAACACAAATAAGCCACCCCAATACCAGGGATGAAAAAGATGATTCTGAATATAAAATAATACTTCATATAAAATAAAATGTTTCATATAAAGAAAAAAAAAAGACAATGACACGATAAACGACGATATGACCTGACCCAAGTGATTGACCCAACAAGAGAAAACAAAAGAAGAAGGGAACAACAAAAAACAAACGAGAATAAAACCAAATGAAGAAGAAAGTGATTAACCAAACCAAATGAAGAAAGGGAAAAAACCAAAACCAAACAAAAATGAGACAAATTCAATGAATTGAATGACTCAATGCAACATATTAAAATGAACCCAAAGGAGAAGGTGGAAAACCAAGGTATTAACCAAATACAATGAAAATGAAGATGGAGGGAAATGAAAAAGAAACAAACCCAAGATAAAGGGAAATAAATAAAAACGAAAACAAATGATAAGACACAAACAAGTAATAAAGAATATGAGCAGGAGAAATAATACACTCACATGTAATATTGGAAAAAAGACCAATAATTAACCTATGAAAAAAAGTAAATATTATTATCAATTAATGGATAAAAAAGTAAATGACAATTGAAAGAAACCCAATTAAACAATGTTGAATATAAAAAAATAAACTAACCCACAAATTAGAGTTAGAAGTAATGATAAAATATAAAGATATAAAATTGTTAATATTATTAATGACATCTGTAATGAAAGAGATAGTACGGTAGTGAGATAGTAATTAGAGGGATTACTCATTTAGAAACACTTAAAAGACAAAAACATTTGTGAAGTGCAAAATGAAAGTGTAAAAACCCCAACGTATAGTGATAAAGAAAAAACATTAATTAAATTATAATAAACTATAAATAATTTAAAAGTGAAGGTGATGAGTAAATGAGAATAGTGTAAAATAAAGATTGTTAATATTGTGAAAAATAGTGAATGATAAAAGCATAAACACTTAATAAATCCAAAGGAAACACTAAATGATTAAAAGTGAAGAATATTAGTAATTAAGAATAGTAGTAAGTATAAACAGTTAATTAAGGTATAATGAACGCTGAAAAGTGATGAAGACAGTATTTAGCTAAGAAAGAATATTATTGTTAAATTTAATTGAATTGCAGTTATAATTAAAAGGGAGAATACCCTGAAAGAGAAAACAGATAGTGTTAACATGGAGGGAAAGTAAAGTTTGTTTAAAAATGAAGGAGTTAAAACAAATCAATAAACACCCAAGTTATAAGGGATCATTATTAAAGTATGTTCATAAAAAATGATGTTGTTTATCACCCAAAAAATGATATAAAATGAGATGAATTGTAAACAAATATTAGCAAATAATAGTTAAATAATTATTTAAGCAAGTTTATGAATAGGATATGGCTGGAAGAATTATACAGACCATAGGCCTAGATGTTGTATTTAATGTGATAAAAAAAAAAAAAAAAAATAGTAAATAATAGCCACACTGTTATTATTGGCAAATTAAATAAGTAAAAAAGTTAAGAAATGTATGAACTAGAAAACGAGGAAACCAGATAGTAAACAATTATGTATAAAATAATAGTGACAAAATAATAACACATAAACAAACCCAAAACACAACAATAAATAACACAACCAATTATAATAACAAAATAAAGCCCATTAGGCTGAAATGAAATGTAATTTGAATAAAATAAGTCAAATACCATAATGGCTACTTAGGCCTATGAAAATGCCTAACTGTCAAAAACAAACAACTACAAATTGTAACAAATTAACAAAGAAATTAGCTAATCCAAGGTGAACGAAAAACCAAGGATAAATTGTAAATCATTTTTAAGACAAAATATTATAATAAGTATTTGAATTCAAAAAGAAATGTAATTAACAAGTATTAAAATAATTGTAAAAACATAAAACCTAAAATAACCCAAACTTGTGGGGTATCAAATTAATCTATGAAAGGAAATACATACTATAGTGACAATATTTAATACTTAGGAAGGAAGATAGAGGAATAACAGCAATCAGAAGATATACTAGGATTTTGAAAAGAATTCAAATTTTGATAACAATGGATTTATATCAATATAAGCCAATCAGAATTCATTGGTAACCATAGAAACGAACGTTGGTGGCAAAATTACTGTTGAATATCGTTACTCGTAAAGCGTCACTCTAACAGAATAGAAGCCGAATTTTGGAAGACCTTTTTTTAATTAATAAATGTAAAAACAGTGAACAAAATTCAAAACCATGACTGAATAAGAAGCAGACGAACCATTGGAGCAGTCAACGAAAGGCCAAGAACCATATTACCTGGAAAATAAAAGAAAAATATAACCACATCCTATATGAAAAGGACGCCAGACCTACTTAAGTCCAAAGATCAATGAAAATAGAAAATATTGCAGCCCAATCCTCTTCCGAACCCATGAATGATAACACCAAGTCAACTGATGTGTTAAGTACCATTGAATTACCTTATTTCCAAAAACAAAATCACTTTAAATATTACTAAAAGTAATTTGATCTCTCACTATAATACGAATATCTCTTTCAAAGATTAATTAAGAAAAATAAACACACTGAAAATTTGTTAATATAAAATATAACCTAGTGTTTAAATACGAACTTTCGAAACACATTTAACGACACTACAGAATAAATTGTAACCACACACCTTATTATTTATGTACACTTAGAGTAAAGTAAAGTAAAGTACTTTTATTGTAATCATAGGAATTCTTTGCCTTGTATTCAAAAGAATCCCCGATTTTGGAACGAAATTAATTATAATAACTAAACATTCCGCAGCCATGCTGATGTGAGCACATCGTTTCCAGAATTGATTCGTCATCCTGAGTATAATTGTTTCATGTAAAAAGTCGGTGCAAATTTGTTAATCAACCAATATAATTTAATTGTCTAATGGAAAATTTTACTTATCAAACATTAAAATAACTAGTAGTAATCCCGCAGAAAGAGTGTTAAGAGAGGTCGGATGAATACATACTAAGAACTTATTGTTATGATAACCAAAAGGAATGGCAGAAATATTTAGCTTCAACCTAAGTATTTCTAAATATTAGTTACCACCAGTTTATTGAGAACACCCCATATTTAATGATGTTTGGAAGAAAACCCCACAGAGAGATACAAGAATTGATAGACTTCCCAGTCAACCCAGAAGACCCATATGATGAAAACCAATGTTATAACCATATTATGGAGAAAATTGAGAAGCAAAAAGCAAGGTATTCACAAAACCCAACTAAAATAATAAAATATAACAAAGGAGAAAGGGTATTAATCAAAAACCGTGAACTACCCAGTACACTTGAAGGGATAGCCAAAAAACTGCTATTATTATACATAGGACCTTATGTCATCACCAAAGACAATGGAAACAATACTTATGAAATAAGTAATATAACCACCAAAAAGATAAAAGGAGTTTACAATCAAACTTCTATAAAAAAGTTTTATGAAGAAAAATAAATTACAATAAATAAATAAAGATGCCAAAATTCAATAATTATGTGAGCACAACTTACAACAATCTTTCGATGACTTATGAGGCCTAATATAAAGTATTAAAAAAGGAATAAGTTACAAAAATTCCTACAAAACAAGATCAACTTACAATCAAATAAAGTCAAGTTGACGTATGAAGTATAATATAAAAAATTATAATAAGGAATAAGTTACAAAAATTCCTATAAAAAAGTAAGAACCACAAACTTACGATAATATTTAAGTAAAAAGTACCAAAAAAGGAATAAGTTACAAAAATTCCTATAAAGTAAGAAAAACTAACTTACAATAATATTTAAATATAACATTTAAAACAAAATAAAATAAACAAAAATAAAATCAAGCAAAAACTGCTAAGATAAATGCCTAAAATTATAATGAATTCAATGTATTCAAAGAAAAAAAAAAATCTGAACTGGTACGAGGAAAAAAGAGAAGTTATGTATAAAACAAATATACAAAAAATGGCTAAAGCAGAATATTGCTAAACAACCAAGAAAAAGAAAAAAGATGTCTAAGATAATTAAAATGATCACAAGGAGAATAGAAAAACAAACTAATGAAAAGTTAGATATGATGAAATTAAAATATGAATAAATAAAAAACAATCAACTGTATGAGTAAATGACAGTATATAGCAAAGGTACAGCAGAAGGAAGAATGAGTAAAAGGCCAAAGTGATCTAAAAACAAACCACAAAGTGGACAATCCAAAAATATATTATTATTATTAATTTAAGTCACAAGTTGACAAAAAAGGTATTTAAGATTGACTGTTGAAAAAGTCCAGCAATCAAAATAAACTGAGCAGAGATGATGTTCCTCTGGTCTCAGAAAAAATGAGTAGCAATGGAAGAAACCAGCTACTAAAAAGTTAGGGAAAAAATTGTATAAAAGGGAGAACACACTAATGGAAGTAAATAAAAACAGATCCAAATAAAATAATTAATGCTTGATGCCTTTACTTGGTGAAAATCCATTGTAAATTATAGTAAAAAAATTAAACCATAAAATAGTTTTAGTGATTTCCACTCGTCAAATGACGAGTGGAAATCACTAAAACTATTTTATGGGATTATTTTTTACTATAATCCAAATAAAATGGAATGAATCAAGTAAGAAGAGAAATAAGAATGAAGAAACAAACAAGAAAGAAAAGGAAAAAGATTATATATAACAGATAATTTCATAAAAAACTATGCTAGTGTTTTATCAAAATGATAAATTTTGAAGGAGAGGCATTATGTTACAACACAAATAAGCCACCCCAATACCAGGGATGAAAAAGATGATTCTGAATATAAAATAATACTTCATATAAAATAAAATGTTTCATATAAAGAAAAAAAAAAGACAATGACACGATAAACGACAATATGACCTGACCCAAGTGATTGACCCAACAAGAGAAAACAAAAGAAGAAGGGAACAACAAAAAACAAACGAGAATAAAACCAAATGAAGAAGAAAGTGATTAACCAAACCAAATGAAGAAAGGGAAAAAACCAAAACCAAACAAAAATGAGACAAATTCAATGAATTGAATGACTCAATGCAACATATTAAAATGAACCCAAAGGAGAAGGTGGAAAACCAAGGTATTAACCAAATACAATGAAAATGAAGATGGAGGGAAATGAAAAAGAAACAAACCCAAGATAAAGGGAAATAAATAAAAACGAAAACAAATGATAAGACACAAACAAGTAATAAAGAATATGAGCAGGAGAAATAATACACTCACATGTAATATTGGAAAAAAGACCAATAATTAACCTATGAAAAAAAGTAAATATTATTATCAATTAATGGATAAAAAAGTAAATGACAATTGAAAGAAACCCAATTAAACAATGTTGAATATAAAAAAATAAACTAACCCACAAATTAGAGTTAGAAGTAATGATAAAATATAAAGATATAAAATTGTTAATATTATTAATGACATCTGTAATGAAAGAGATAGTACGGTAGTGAGATAGTAATTAGAGGGATTACTCATTTAGAAACACTTAAAAGACAAAAACATTTGTGAAGTGCAAAATGAAAGTGTAAAAACCCCAACGTATAGTGATAAAGAAAAAACATTAATTAAATTATAATAAACTATAAATAATTTAAAAGTGAAGGTGATGAGTAAATGAGAATAGTGTAAAATAAAGATTGTTAATATTGTGAAAAATAGTGAATGATAAAAGCATAAACACTTAATAAATCCAAAGGAAACACTAAATGATTAAAAGTGAAGAATATTAGTAATTAAGAATAGTAGTAAGTATAAACAGTTAATTAAGGTATAATGAACGCTGAAAAGTGATGAAGACAGTATTTAGCTAAGAAAGAATATTATTGTTAAATTTAATTGAATTGCAGTTATAATTAAAAGGGAGAATACCCTGAAAGAGAAAACAGATAGTGTTAACATGGAGGGAAAGTAAAGTTTGTTTAAAAATGAAGGAGTTAAAACAAATCAATAAACACCCAAGTTATAAGGGATCATTATTAAAGTATGTTCATAAAAAATGATGTTGTTTATCACCCAAAAAATGATATAAAATGAGATGAATTGTAAACAAATATTAGCAAATAATAGTTAAATAATTATTTAAGCAAGTTTATGAATAGGATACGGCTGGAAGAATTATACAGACCATAGGCCTAGATGTTGTATTTAATGTGATAAAAAAAAAAAATAGTAAATAATAGCCACACTGTTATTATTGGCAAATTAAATAAGTAAAAAAGTTAAGAACTGCATGAACTAGAAAACGAGGAAACCAGATAGTAAACAATTATGTATAAAATAATAGTGACAAAATAATAACACATAAACAAACCCAAAACACAACAATAAATAACACAACCAATTATAATAACAAAATAAAGCCCATTAGGCTGAAATGAAATGTAATTTGAATGAAATAAGTCAAATACCATAATGGCTACTTAGGCCTATGAAAATGCCTAACTGTCAAAAACAAACAACTACAAATTGTAACAAATTAACAAAGAAATTAGCTAATCCAAGGTGAACGAAAAACCAAGGATAAATTGTAAATCATTTTTAAGACAAAATATTATAATAAGTATTTGAATTCAAAAAGAAATGTAATTAACAAGTATTAAAATAATTGTAAAAACATAAAACCTAAAATAACCCAAACTTGTGGGGTATCAAATTAATCTATGAAAGGAAATACATACTATAGTGACAATATTTAATACTTAGGAAGGAAGATAGAGGAATAACAGCAATCAGAAGATATACTAGGATTTTGAAAAGAATTCAAATTTTGATAACAATGGATTTATATCAATATAAGCCAATCAGAATTCATTGGTAACCATAGAAACGAACGTTGGTGGCAAAATTACTGTTGAATATCGTTACTCGTAAAGCGTCACTCTAACAGAATAGAAGCCGAATTTTGGAAGACCTTTTTTTAATTAATAAATGTAAAAACAGTGAACAAAATTCAAAACCATGACTGAATAAGAAGCAGACGAACCATTGGAGCAGTCAACGAAAGGCCAAGAACCATATTACCTGGAAAAAAAAAGAAAAATATAACCACATCCTATATGAAAAGGACGCCAGACCTACTTAAGTCCAAAGATCAATGAAAATAGAAAATATTGCAGCCCAATCCTCTTCCGAACCCATGAATGATAACACCAAGTCAACTGATGTGTTAAGTACCATTGAATTACCTTATTTCCAAAAACAAAATCACTTTAAATATTACTAAAAGTAATTTGATCTCTCACTATAATACGAATATTCTCTTTCAAAGATTAATTAAGAAAAATAAACACACTGAAAATTTGTTAATATAAAATATAACCTAGTGTTTAAATACGAACTTTCGAAACACATTTAACGACACTACAGAACAAATTGTAACCACACACCTTATTATTTATGTACACTTAGAGTAAAGTAAAGTAAAGTACTTTTATTGTAATCATAGGAATTCTTTGCCTTGTATTCAAAAGAATCCCCGATTTTGGAACGAAATTAATTATAATAACTAAACGTTCCGCAGCCATGCTGATGTGAGCACATCGTTTCCAGAATTGATTCGTCATCCTGAGTATAATTGTTTCATGTAAAAAGTCGGTGCAAATTTGTTAATCAACCAATATAATTTAATTGTCTAATGGAAAATTTTACTTATCAAACATTAAAATAACTAGTAGTAATCCCGCAGAAAGAGTGTTAAGAGAGGTCGGATGAATACATACTAAGAACTTATTGTTATGATAACCAAAAGGAATGGCAGAAATATTTAGCTTCAACCGAAGTATTTCTAAATATTAGTTACCACCAGTTTATTGAGAACACCCCATATTTAATGATGTTTGGAAGAAAACCCCACAGAGAGATACAAGAATTGATAGACTTCCCAGTCAACCCAGAAGACCCATATGATGAAAACCAATGTTATAACCGTATTATGGAGAAAATTGAGAAGCAAAAAGCAAGGTATTCACAAAACCCAACTAAAATAATAAAATATAACAAAGGAGAAAGGGTATTAATCAAAAACCGTGAACTACCCAGTACACTTGAAGGGATAGCCAAAAAACTGCTATTATTATACATAGGACCTTATGTCATCACCAAAGACAATGGAAACAATACTTATGAAATAAGTAATATAACCACCAAAAAGATAAAAGGAGTTTACAATCAAACTTCTATAAAAAAGTTTTATGAAGAAAAATAAATTACAATAAATAAATAAAGATGCCAAAATTCAATAATTATGTGAGCACAACTTACAACAATCTTTCGATGACTTATGAGGCCTAATATAAAGTATTAAAAAAGGAATAAGTTACAAAAATTCCTACAAAACAAGATCATCTTACAATCAAATAAAGTCAAGTTGACGTATGAAGTATAATATAAAAAATTATAAGAAGGAATAAGTTACAAAAATTCCTATAAAAAAGTAAGAACCACAAACTTACGATAATATTTAAGTAAAAAGTACCAAAAAAGGAATAAGTTACAAAAATTCCTATAAAGTAAGAAAAACTAACTTACAATAATATTTAAATATAACATTTAAAACAAAATAAAATAAACAAAAATAAAATCAAGCAAAAACTGCTAAGATAAATGCCTAAAATTATAATGAATTCAATGTATTCAAAGAAAAAAAAAAATCTGAACTGGTACGAGGAAAAAAGAGAAGTTATGTATAAAACAAATATACAAAAAATGGCTAAAGCAGAATATTGCTAAACAACCAAGAAAAAGAAAAAAGATGTCTAAGATAATTAAAATGATCACAAGGAGAATAGAAAAACAAACTAATGAAAAGTTAGATATGATGAAATTAAAATATGAATAAATAAAAAACAATCAACTGTATGAGTAAATGACAGTATATAGCAAAGGTACAGCGGAAGGAAGAATGAGTAAAAGGCCAAAGTGATCTAAAAACAAACCACAAAGTGGACAATCCAAAAATATATTATTATTATTAATTTAAGTCACAAGTTGACAAAAAAGGTATTTAAGATTGACTGTTGAAAAAGTCCAGCAATCAAAATAAACTGAGCAGAGTTGATGTTCCTCTGGTCTCAGAAAAAATGAGTAGCAATGGAAGAAACCAGCTACTAAAAAGTTAGGGAAAAAATTGTATAAAAGGGAGAACACACTAATGGAAGTAAATAAAAACAGATCCAAATAAAATAATTAATGCTTGATGCCTTTACTTGGTGAAAATCCATTGTAAATTATAGTAAAAAATTAAACCATAAAATAGTTTTAGTGATTTCCACTCGTCAAATGACGAGTGGAAATCACTAAAACTATTTTATGGGATTATTTTTTACTATAATCCAAATAAAATGGAATGAATCAAGTAAGAAGAGAAATAAGAATGAAGAAACAAACAAGAAAGAAAAGGAAAAAGATTATATATAACAGATAATTTCATAAAAAACTATGCTAGTGTTTTATCAAAATGATAAATTTTGAAGGAGAGGCATTATGTTACAACACAAATAAGCCACCCCAATACCAGGGATGAAAAAGATGATTCTGAATATAAAATAATACTTCATATAAAATAAAATGTTTCATATAAAGAAAAAAAAAAGACAATGACACGATAAACGACGATATGACCTGACCCAAGTGATTGACCCAACAAGAGAAAACAAAAGAAGAAGGGAACAACAAAAAACAAACGAGAATAAAACCAAATGAAGAAGAAAGTGATTAACCAAACCAAATGAAGAAAGGGAAAAAACCAAAACCAAACAAAAATGAGACAAATTCAATGAATTGAATGACTCAATGCAACATATTAAAATGAACCCAAAGGAGAAGGTGGAAAACCAAGGTATTAACCAAATACAATGAAAATGAAGATGGAGGGAAATGAAAAAGAAACAAACCCAAGATAAAGGGAAATAAATAAAAACGAAAACAAATGATAAGACACAAACAAGTAATAAAGAATATGAGCAGGAGAAATAATACACTCACATGTAATATTGGAAAAAAGACCAATAATTAACCTATGAAAAAAAGTAAATATTATTATCAATTAATGGATAAAAAAGTAAATGACAATTGAAAGAAACCCAATTAAACAATGTTGAATATAAAAAAATAAACTAACCCACAAATTAGAGTTAGAAGTAATGATAAAATATAAAGATATAAAATTGTTAATATTATTAATGACATCTGTAATGAAAGAGATAGTACGGTAGTGAGATAGTAATTAGAGGGATTACTCATTTAGAAACACTTAAAAGACAAAAACATTTGTGAAGTGCAAAATGAAAGTGTAAAAACCCCAACGTATAGTGATAAAGAAAAAACATTAATTAAATTATAATAAACTATAAATAATTTAAAAGTGAAGGTGATGAGTAAATGAGAATAGTGTAAAATAAAGATTGTTAATATTGTGAAAAATAGTGAATGATAAAAGCATAAACACTTAATAAATCCAAAGGAAACACTAAATGATTAAAAGTGAAGAATATTAGTAATTAAGAATAGTAGTAAGTATAAACAGTTAATTAAGGTATAATGAACGCTGAAAAGTGATGAAGACAGTATTTAGCTAAGAAAGAATATTATTGTTAAATTTAATTGAATTGCAGTTATAATTAAAAGGGAGAATACCCTGAAAGAGAAAACAGATAGTGTTAACATGGAGGGAAAGTAAAGTTTGTTTAAAAATGAAGGAGTTAAAACAAATCAATAAACACCCAAGTTATAAGGGATCATTATTAAAGTATGTTCATAAAAAATGATGTTGTTTATCACCCAAAAAATGATATAAAATGAGATGAATTGTAAACAAATATTAGCAAATAATAGTTAAATAATTATTTAAGCAAGTTTATGAATAGGATATGGCTGGAAGAATTATACAGACCATAGGCCTAGATGTTGTATTTAATGTGATAAAAAAAAAAAATAGTAAATAATAGCCACACTGTTATTATTGGCAAATTAAATAAGTAAAAAAGTTAAGAACTGCATGAACTAGAAAACGAGGAAACCAGATAGTAAACAATTATGTATAAAATAATAGTGACAAAATAATAACACATAAACAAACCCAAAACACAACAATAAATAACACAACCAATTATAATAACAAAATAAAGCCCATTAGGCTGAAATGAAATGTAATTTGAATGAAATAAGTCAAATACCATAATGGCTACTTAGGCCTATGAAAATGCCTAACTGTCAAAAACAAACAACTACAAATTGTAACAAATTAACAAAGAAATTAGCTAATCCAAGGTGAACGAAAAACCAAGGATAAATTGTAAATCATTTTTAAGACAAAATATTATAATAAGTATTTGAATTCAAAAAGAAATGTAATTAACAAGTATTAAAATAATTGTAAAAACATAAAACCTAAAATAACCCAAACTTGTGGGGTATCAAATTAATCTATGAAAGGAAATACATACTATAGTGACAATATTTAATACTTAGGAAGGAAGATAGAGGAATAACAGCAATCAGAAGATATACTAGGATTTTGAAAAGAATTCAAATTTTGATAACAATGGATTTATATCAATATAAGCCAATCAGAATTCATTGGTAACCATAGAAACGAACGTTGGTGGCAAAATTACTGTTGAATATCGTTACTCGTAAAGCGTCACTCTAACAGAATAGAAGCCGAATTTTGGAAGACCTTTTTTTAATTAATAAATGTAAAAACAGTGAACAAAATTCAAAACCATGACTGAATAAGAAGCAGACGAACCATTGGAGCAGTCAACGAAAGGCCAAGAACCATATTACCTGGAAAAAAAAAGAAAAATATAACCACATCCTATATGAAAAGGACGCCAGACCTACTTAAGTCCAAAGATCAATGAAAATAGAAAATATTGCAGCCCAATCCTCTTCCGAACCCATGAATGATAACACCAAGTCAACTGATGTGTTAAGTACCATTGAATTACCTTATTTCCAAAAACAAAATCACTTTAAATATTACTAAAAGTAATTTGATCTCTCACTATAATACGAATATTCTCTTTCAAAGATTAATTAAGAAAAATAAACACACTGAAAATTTGTTAATATAAAATATAACCTAGTGTTTAAATACGAACTTTCGAAACACATTTAACGACACTACAGAATAAATTGTAACCACACACCTTATTATTTATGTACACTTAGAGTAAAGTAAAGTAAAGTACTTTTATTGTAATCATAGGAATTCTTTGCCTTGTATTCAAAAGAATCCCCGATTTTGGAACGAAATTAATTATAATAACTAAACGTTCCGCAGCCATGCTGATGTGAGCACATCGTTTCCAGAATTGATTCGTCATCCTGAGTATAATTGTTTCATGTAAAAAGTCGGTGCAAATTTGGTAATCAACCAATATAATTTAATTGTCTAATGGAAAATTTTACTTATCAAACATTAAAATAACTAGTAGTAATCCCGCAGAAAGAGTGTTAAGAGAGGTCGGATGAATACATACTAAGAACTTATTGTTATGATAACCAAAAGGAATGGCAGAAATATTTAGCTTCAACCGAAGTATTTCTAAATATTAGTTACCACCAGTTTATTGAGAACACCCCATATTTAATGATGTTTGGAAGAAAACCCCACAGAGAGATACAAGAATTGATAGACTTCCCAGTCAACCCAGAAGACCCATATGATGAAAACCAATGTTATAACCGTATTATGGAGAAAATTGAGAAGCAAAAAGCAAGGTATTCACAAAAACCAACTAAAATAATAAAATATAACAAAGGAGAAAGGGTATTAATCAAAAACCGTGAACTACCCAGTACACTTGAAGGGATAGCCAAAAAACTGCTATTATTATACATAGGACCTTATGTCATCACCAAAGACAATGGAAACAATACTTATGAAATAAGTAATATAACCACCAAAAAGATAAAAGGAGTTTACAATCAAACTTCTATAAAAAAGTTTTATGAAGAAAAATAAATTACAATAAATAAATAAAGATGCCAAAATTCAATAATTATGTGAGCACAACTTACAACAATCTTTCGATGACTTATGAGGCCTAATATAAAGTATTAAAAAAGGAATAAGTTACAAAAATTCCTACAAAACAAGATCAACTTACAATCAAATAAAGTCAAGTTGACGTATGAAGTATAATATAAAAAATTATAAGAAGGAATAAGTTACAAAAATTCCTATAAAAAAGTAAGAACCACAAACTTACGATAATATTTAAGTAAAAAGTACCAAAAAAGGAATAAGTTACAAAAATTCTTATAAAGTAAGAAAAACTAACTTACAATAATATTTAAATATAACATTTAAAACAAAATAAAATAAACAAAAATAAAATCAAGCAAAAACTGCTAAGATAAATGCCTAAAATTATAATGAATTCAATGTATTCAAAGAAAAAAAAAAATCTGAACTGGTACGAGGAAAAAAGAGAAGTTATGTATAAAACAAATATACAAAAAATGGCTAAAGCAGAATATTGCTAAACAACCAAGAAAAAGAAAAAAGATGTCTAAGATAATTAAAATGATCACAAGGAGAATAGAAAAACAAACTAATGAAAAGTTAGATATGATGAAATTAAAATATGAATAAATAAAAAACAATCAACTGTATGAGTAAATGACAGTATATAGCAAAGGTACAGCGGAAGGAAGAATGAGTAAAAGGCCAAAGTGATCTAAAAACAAACCACAAAGTGGACAATCCAAAAATATATTATTATTATTAATTTAAGTCACAAGTTGACAAAAAAGGTATTTAAGATTGACTGTTGAAAAAGTCCAGCAATCAAAATAAACTGAGCAGAGTTGATGTTCCTCTGGTCTCAGAAAAAATGAGTAGCAATGGAAGAAACCAGCTACTAAAAAGTTAGGGAAAAAATTGTATAAAAGGGAGAACACACTAATGGAAGTAAATAAAAACAGATCCAAATAAAATAATTAATGCTTGATGCCTTTACTTGGTGAAAATCCATTGTAAATTATAGTAAAAAAATTAAACCATAAAATAGTTTTAGTGATTTCCACTCGTCAAATGACGAGTGGAAATCACTAAAACTATTTTATGGGATTATTTTTTACTATAATCCAAATAAAATGGAATGAATCAAGTAAGAAGAGAAATAAGAATGAAGAAACAAACAAGAAAGAAAAGGAAAAAGATTATATATAACAGATAATTTCATAAAAAACTATGCTAGTGTTTTATCAAAATGATAAATTTTGAAGGAGAGGCATTATGTTACAACACAAATAAGCCACCCCAATACCAGGGATGAAAAAGATGATTCTGAATATAAAATAATACTTCATATAAAATAAAATGTTTCATATAAAGAAAAAAAAAAGACAATGACACGATAAACGACGATATGACCTGACCCAAGTGATTGACCCAACAAGAGAAAACAAAAGAAGAAGGGAACAACAAAAAACAAACGAGAATAAAACCAAATGAAGAAGAAAGTGATTAACCAAACCAAATGAAGAAAGGGAAAAAACCAAAACCAAACAAAAATGAGACAAATTCAATGAATTGAATGACTCAATGCAACATATTAAAATGAACCCAAAGGAGAAGGTGGAAAACCAAGGTATTAACCAAATACAATGAAAATGAAGATGGAGGGAAATGAAAAAGAAACAAACCCAAGATAAAGGGAAATAAATAAAAACGAAAACAAATGATAAGACACAAACAAGTAATAAAGAATATGAGCAGGAGAAATAATACACTCACATGTAATATTGGAAAAAAGACCAATAATTAACCTATGAAAAAAAGTAAATATTATTATCAATTAATGGATAAAAAAGTAAATGACAATTGAAAGAAACCCAATTAAACAATGTTGAATATAAAAAAATAAACTAACCCACAAATTAGAGTTAGAAGTAATGATAAAATATAAAGATATAAAATTGTTAATATTATTAATGACATCTGTAATGAAAGAGATAGTACGGTAGTGAGATAGTAATTAGAGGGATTACTCATTTAGAAACACTTAAAAGACAAAAACATTTGTGAAGTGCAAAATGAAAGTGTAAAAACCCCAACGTATAGTGATAAAGAAAAAACATTAATTAAATTATAATAAACTATAAATAATTTAAAAGTGAAGGTGATGAGTAAATGAGAATAGTGTAAAATAAAGATTGTTAATATTGTGAAAAATAGTGAATGATAAAAGCATAAACACTTAATAAATCCAAAGGAAACACTAAATGATTAAAAGTGAAGAATATTAGTAATTAAGAATAGTAGTAAGTATAAACAGTTAATTAAGGTATAATGAACGCTGAAAAGTGATGAAGACAGTATTTAGTTAAGAAAGAATATTATTGTTAAATTTAATTGAATTGCAGTTATAATTAAAAGGGAGAATACCCTGAAAGAGAAAACAGATAGTGTTAACATGGAGGGAAAGTAAAGTTTGTTTAAAAATGAAGGAGTTAAAACAAATCAATAAACACCCAAGTTATAAGGGATCATTATTAAAGTATGTTCATAAAAAATGATGTTGTTTATCACCCAAAAAATGATATAAAATGAGATGAATTGTAAACAAATATTAGCAAATAATAGTTAAATAATTATTTAAGCAAGTTTATGAATAGGATATGGCTGGAAGAATTATACAGACCATAGGCCTAGATGTTGTATTTAATGTGATAAAAAAAAAAAATAGTAAATAATAGCCACACTGTTATTATTGGCAAATTAAATAAGTAAAAAAGTTAAGAACTGCATGAACTAGAAAACGAGGAAACCAGATAGTAAACAATTATGTATAAAATAATAGTGACAAAATAATAACACATAAACAAACCCAAAACACAACAATAAATAACACAACCAATTATAATAACAAAATAAAGCCCATTAGGCTGAAATGAAATGTAATTTGAATGAAATAAGTCAAATACCATAATGGCTACTTAGGCCTATGAAAATGCCTAACTGTCAAAAACAAACAACTACAAATTGTAACAAATTAACAAAGAAATTAGCTAATCCAAGGTGAACGAAAAACCAAGGATAAATTGTAAATCATTTTTAAGACAAAATATTATAATAAGTATTTGAATTCAAAAAGAAATGTAATTAACAAGTATTAAAATAATTGTAAAAACATAAAACCTAAAATAACCCAAACTTGTGGGGTATCAAATTAATCTATGAAAGGAAATACATACTATAGTGACAATATTTAATACTTAGGAAGGAAGATAGAGGAATAACAGCAATCAGAAGATATACTAGGATTTTGAAAAGAATTCAAATTTTGATAACAATGGATTTATATCAATATAAGCCAATCAGAATTCATTGGTAACCATAGAAACGAACGTTGGTGGCAAAATTACTGTTGAATATCGTTACTCGTAAAGCGTCACTCTAACAGAATAGAAGCCGAATTTTGGAAGACCTTTTTTTAATTAATAAATGTAAAAACAGTGAACAAAATTCAAAACCATGACTGAATAAGAAGCAGACGAACCATTGGAGCAGTCAACGAAAGGCCAAGAGCCATATTACCTGGAAAATAAAAGAAAAATATAACCACATCCTATATGAAAAGGACGCCAGACCTACTTAAGTCCAAAGATCAATGAAAATAGAAAATATTGCAGCCCAATCCTCTTCCAAACCCATGAATGATAACACCAAGTCAACTGATGTGTTAAGTACCATTGAATTACCTTATTTCCAAAAACAAAATCACTTTAAATATTACTAAAAGTAATTTGATCTCTCACTATAATACGAATATTCTCTTTCAAAGATTAATTAAGAAAAATAAACACACTGAAAATTTGTTAATATAAAATATAACCTAGTGTTTAAATACGAACTTTCGAAACACATTTAACGACACTACAGAACAAATTGTAACCACACACCTTATTATTTATGTACACTTAGAGTAAAGTAAAGTAAAGTACTTTTATTGTAATCATAGGAATTCTGTGCCTTGTATTCAAAAGAATCCCCGATTTTGGAACGAAATTAATTATAATAACTAAACGTTCCGCAGCCATGCTGATGTGAGCACATCGTTTCCAGAATTGATTCGTCATCCTGAGTATAATTGTTTCATGTAAAAAGTCGGTGCAAATTTGTTAATCAACCAATATAATTTAATTGTCTAATGGAAAATTTTACTTATCAAACATTAAAATAACTAGTAGTAATCCCGCAGAAAGAGTGTTAAGAGAGGTCGGATGAATACATACTAAGAACTTATTGTTATGATAACCAAAAGGAATGGCAGAAATATTTAGCTTCAACCGAAGTATTTCTAAATATTAGTTACCACCAGTTTATTGAGAACACCCCATATTTAATGATGTTTGGAAGAAAACCCCACAGAGAGATACAAGAATTGATAGACTTCCCAGTCAACCCAGAAGACCCATATGATGAAAACCAATGTTATAACCGTATTATGGAGAAAATTGAGAAGCAAAAAGCAAGGTATTCACAAAACCCAACTAAAATAATAAAATATAACAAAGGAGAAAGGGTATTAATCAAAAACCGTGAACTACCCAGTACACTTGAAGGGATAGCCAAAAAACTGCTATTATTATACATAGGACCTTATGTCATCACCAAAGACAATGGAAACAATACTTATGAAATAAGTAATATAACCACCAAAAAGATAAAAGGAGTTTACAATCAAACTTCTATAAAAAAGTTTTATGAAGAAAAATAAATTACAATAAATAAATAAAGATGCCAAAATTCAATAATTATGTGAGCACAACTTACAACAATCTTTCGATGACTTATGAGGCCTAATATAAAGTATTAAAAAAGGAATAAGTTACAAAAATTCCTACAAAACAAGATCAACTTACAATCAAATAAAGTCAAGTTGACGTATGAAGTATAATATAAAAAATTATAAGAAGGAATAAGTTACAAAAATTCCTATAAAAAAGTAAGAACCACAAACTTACGATAATATTTAAGTAAAAAGTACCAAAAAAGGAATAAGTTACAAAAATTCTTATAAAGTAAGAAAAACTAACTTACAATAATATTTAAATATAACATTTAAAACAAAATAAAATAAACAAAAATAAAATCAAGCAAAAACTGCTAAGATAAATGCCTAAAATTATAATGAATTCAATGTATTCAAAGAAAAAAAAAAATCTGAACTGGTACGAGGAAAAAAGAGAAGTTATGTATAAAACAAATATACAAAAAATGGCTAAAGCAGAATATTGCTAAACAACCAAGAAAAAGAAAAAAGATGTCTAAGATAATTAAAATGATCACAAGGAGAATAGAAAAACAAACTAATGAAAAGTTAGATATGATGAAATTAAAATATGAATAAATAAAAAACAATCAACTGTATGAGTAAATGACAGTATATAGCAAAGGTACAGCGGAAGGAAGAATGAGTAAAAGGCCAAAGTGATCTAAAAACAAACCACAAAGTGGACAATCCAAAAATATATTATTATTATTAATTTAAGTCACAAGTTGACAAAAAAGGTATTTAAGATTGACTGTTGAAAAAGTCCAGCAATCAAAATAAACTGAGCAGAGTTGATGTTCCTCTGGTCTCAGAAAAAATGAGTAGCAATGGAAGAAACCAGCTACTAAAAAGTTAGGGAAAAAATTGTATAAAAGGGAGAACACACTAATGGAAGTAAATAAAAACAGATCCAAATAAAATAATTAATGCTTGATGCCTTTACTTGGTGAAAATCCATTGTAAATTATAGTAAAAAATTAAACCATAAAATAGTTTTAGTGATTTCCACTCGTCAAATGACGAGTGGAAATCACTAAAACTATTTTATGGGATTATTTTTTACTATAATCCAAATAAAATGGAATGAATCAAGTAAGAAGAGAAATAAGAATGAAGAAACAAACAAGAAAGAAAAGGAAAAAGATTATATATAACAGATAATTTCATAAAAAACTATGCTAGTGTTTTATCAAAATGATAAATTTTGAAGGAGAGGCATTATGTTACAACACAAATAAGCCACCCCAATACCAGGGATGAAAAAGATGATTCTGAATATAAAATAATACTTCATATAAAATAAAATGTTTCATATAAAGAAAAAAAAAAGACAATGACACGATAAACGACGATATGACCTGACCCAAGTGATTGACCCAACAAGAGAAAACAAAAGAAGAAGGGAACAACAAAAAACAAACGAGAATAAAACCAAATGAAGAAGAAAGTGATTAACCAAACCAAATGAAGAAAGGGAAAAAACCAAAACCAAACAAAAATGAGACAAATTCAATGAATTGAATGACTCAATGCAACATATTAAAATGAACCCAAAGGAGAAGGTGGAAAACCAAGGTATTAACCAAATACAATGAAAATGAAGATGGAGGGAAATGAAAAAGAAACAAACCCAAGATAAAGGGAAATAAATAAAAACGAAAACAAATGATAAGACACAAACAAGTAATAAAGAATATGAGCAGGAGAAATAATACACTCACATGTAATATTGGAAAAAAGACCAATAATTAACCTATGAAAAAAAGTAAATATTATTATCAATTAATGGATAAAAAAGTAAATGACAATTGAAAGAAACCCAATTAAACAATGTTGAATATAAAAAAATAAACTAACCCACAAATTAGAGTTAGAAGTAATGATAAAATATAAAGATATAAAATTGTTAATATTATTAATGACATCTGTAATGAAAGAGATAGTACGGTAGTGAGATAGTAATTAGAGGGATTACTCATTTAGAAACACTTAAAAGACAAAAACATTTGTGAAGTGCAAAATGAAAGTGTAAAAACCCCAACGTATAGTGATAAAGAAAAAACATTAATTAAATTATAATAAACTATAAATAATTTAAAAGTGAAGGTGATGAGTAAATGAGAATAGTGTAAAATAAAGATTGTTAATATTGTGAAAAATAGTGAATGATAAAAGCATAAACACTTAATAAATCCAAAGGAAACACTAAATGATTAAAAGTGAAGAATATTAGTAATTAAGAATAGTAGTAAGTATAAACAGTTAATTAAGGTATAATGAACGCTGAAAAGTGATGAAGACAGTATTTAGTTAAGAAAGAATATTATTGTTAAATTTAATTGAATTGCAGTTATAATTAAAAGGGAGAATACCCTGAAAGAGAAAACAGATAGTGTTAACATGGAGGGAAAGTAAAGTTTGTTTAAAAATGAAGGAGTTAAAACAAATCAATAAACACCCAAGTTATAAGGGATCATTATTAAAGTATGTTCATAAAAAATGATGTTGTTTATCACCCAAAAAATGATATAAAATGAGATGAATTGTAAACAAATATTAGCAAATAATAGTTAAATAATTATTTAAGCAAGTTTATGAATAGGATATGGCTGGAAGAATTATACAGACCATAGGCCTAGATGTTGTATTTAATGTGATAAAAAAAAAAAATAGTAAATAATAGCCACACTGTTATTATTGGCAAATTAAATAAGTAAAAAAGTTAAGAACTGCATGAACTAGAAAACGAGGAAACCAGATAGTAAACAATTATGTATAAAATAATAGTGACAAAATAATAACACATAAACAAACCCAAAACACAACAATAAATAACACAACCAATTATAATAACAAAATAAAGCCCATTAGGCTGAAATGAAATGTAATTTGAATGAAATAAGTCAAATACCATAATGGCTACTTAGGCCTATGAAAATGCCTAACTGTCAAAAACAAACAACTACAAATTGTAACAAATTAACAAAGAAATTAGCTAATCCAAGGTGAACGAAAAACCAAGGATAAATTGTAAATCATTTTTAAGACAAAATATTATAATAAGTATTTGAATTCAAAAAGAAATGTAATTAACAAGTATTAAAATAATTGTAAAAACATAAAACCTAAAATAACCCAAACTTGTGGGGTATCAAATTAATCTATGAAAGGAAATACATACTATAGTGACAATATTTAATACTTAGGAAGGAAGATAGAGGAATAACAGCAATCAGAAGATATACTAGGATTTTGAAAAGAATTCAAATTTTGATAACAATGGATTTATATCAATATAAGCCAATCAGAATTCATTGGTAACCATAGAAACGAACGTTGGTGGCAAAATTACTGTTGAATATCGTTACTCGTAAAGCGTCACTCTAACAGAATAGAAGCCGAATTTTGGAAGACCTTTTTTTAATTAATAAATGTAAAAACAGTGAACAAAATTCAAAACCATGACTGAATAAGAAGCAGACGAACCATTGGAGCAGTCAACGAAAGGCCAAGAGCCATATTACCTGGAAAATAAAAGAAAAATATAACCACATCCTATATGAAAAGGACGCCAGACCTACTTAAGTCCAAAGATCAATGAAAATAGAAAATATTGCAGCCCAATCCTCTTCCAAACCCATGAATGATAACACCAAGTCAACTGATGTGTTAAGTACCATTGAATTACCTTATTTCCAAAAACAAAATCACTTTAAATATTACTAAAAGTAATTTGATCTCTCACTATAATACGAATATTCTCTTTCAAAGATTAATTAAGAAAAATAAACACACTGAAAATTTGTTAATATAAAATATAACCTAGTGTTTAAATACGAACTTTCGAAACACATTTAACGACACTACAGAACAAATTGTAACCACACACCTTATTATTTATGTACACTTAGAGTAAAGTAAAGTAAAGTACTTTTATTGTAATCATAGGAATTCTGTGCCTTGTATTCAAAAGAATCCCCAATTTTGGAACGAAATTAATTATAATAACTAAACGTTCCGCAGCCATGCTGATGTGAGCACATCGTTTCCAGAATTGATTCGTCATCCTGAGTATAATTGTTTCATGTAAAAAGTCGGTGCAAATTTGTTAATCAACCAATATAATTTAATTGTCTAATGGAAAATTTTACTTATCAAACATTAAAATAACTAGTAGTAATCCCGCAGAAAGAGTGTTAAGAGAGGTCGGATGAATACATACTAAGAACTTATTGTTATGATAACCAAAAGGAATGGCAGAAATATTTAGCTTCAACCGAAGTATTTCTAAATATTAGTTACCACCAGTTTATTGAGAACACCCCATATTTAATGATGTTTGGAAGAAAACCCCACAGAGAGATACAAGAATTGATAGACTTCCCAGTCAACCCAGAAGACCCATATGATGAAAACCAATGTTATAACCGTATTATGGAGAAAATTGAGAAGCAAAAAGCAAGGTATTCACAAAACCCAACTAAAATAATAAAATATAACAAAGGAGAAAGGGTATTAATCAAAAACCGTGAACTACCCAGTACACTTGAAGGGATAGCCAAAAAACTGCTATTATTATACATAGGACCTTATGTCATCACCAAAGACAATGGAAACAATACTTATGAAATAAGTAATATAACCACCAAAAAGATAAAAGGAGTTTACAATCAAACTTCTATAAAAAAGTTTTATGAAGAAAAATAAATTACAATAAATAAATAAAGATGCCAAAATTCAATAATTATGTGAGCACAACTTACAACAATCTTTCGATGACTTATGAGGCCTAATATAAAGTATTAAAAAAGGAATAAGTTACAAAAATTCCTACAAAACAAGATCAACTTACAATCAAATAAAGTCAAGTTGACGTATGAAGTATAATATAAAAAATTATAATAAGGAATAAGTTACAAAAATTCCTATAAAAAAGTAAGAACCACAAACTTACGATAATATTTAAGTAAAGAGTACCAAAAAAAGGAATAAGTTACAAAA